>OX371224.1:207478304-208038034 GCA_947310385.1 Nephrotoma appendiculata
GATCCACATTTAATGTTCGGTGTTGACATTATGCCGTGCTCCTCCTGAATCTGCTTTGCTCTATTTGCTGTATAATGTGACACGTTAAACTCTCGTTCATTTTTTCGAGCAGACCAGCTTTTTGGTAGCGTTGTTAAAACCATGTACCTTTCATTTTGATTTTTACAATTTCCAAACTTGTTTTTCAATTGTTGGATCATTTCATTTATGTCAGCACTAGTTGCGGCATCGGAACTGGAAGGCAGATGAAATATATCCTCTGCTATTTTCGTTGAAACTTCTTGAAATTTGTTTGTCTTGTAACATTCAACTCTCATTTTTTTACGATTTATCGGTGAACTGCCAATGGACAACAACGTATCGTTGAATGATGGAATATCTCGATAAATGTATTTCTCCTCTTCGGTTGCTATTGATGAACTTGATCTGCTGACAGGTGAACAGTCTACATTCGAGTTAATCGGTTGTATTCCAGAGGGCCCTGGATCATTAACACTTAATTTACTTGCACTATAAATGTTTAAGTAACAACCACTGCATATGTATTCACCTATATTAATGATAATTCCTTTCAAGCTAGCTAGCTCAATTAAACTATTATGAGCTTTTCGACAGTTTGATTGTTTTTTGAATTTTTAGCACTTAACACACTTAATATTCATACTGAATTCTTATTGTTTTAAAATTTTACTTGATTTAACTTTAAACTCTGGCTTACGAATGACATAATTCATACAAATTTCTCTTATTTATACAAAATTATTTTTAGGATTTTTGAAAACAAAATTGTCATTAGCAAGTTTTTACTGCCCGGATAATAAAGATTTATTATCACTCTTACTTACGTGGTGAGTCAGTTGGTAATAATAAGTATCCCCTTTTTTCAAAAAAAGGATCCTGCCCAGTTCTATTCCCACTTAGGTGACTAATAAGTTGAGATAATAACAAAAACATAATAAATATATGTATACCTAAAAACAATACCCATAACATAATCACATACGTGCAGCTTACGCCTATAAGTAACACGGACGATCATTCGATCAGTGATTACCAATATACCTGCCTTTGTTGCTTGTCTCCCTCTTTTTATTTTTATTTCTTGAAGGATATGTAACTACTTTTTCATATTATAATAACCGACATTCTTATTTTTAGAAATTAGTAGATACTCCTAATAATGATTATAATCCAACAAATGACTCCTTAATAAGTACTAAATTGATAAAGTTTATTGTAATAAAAATATTTTTTTAGTTATAAGTTAACCCATGTTTTATAAAAGTTAAAAAATTGCAGTTATCGGTGTTTTCTTTTATGATAGAACCATTTTTATGATTAAATCCCTCTTTTTTGCATTAAAGTAAGTGTAGCATGGAATTTTTAAAAAATTATATCATAAAAACGAAAAATAACACCTATTTTTTTATTTTTGTACCTGTTTGGGAAATGATTAAACTTGCAAAAAATGATAAAAAAATTGGTTGTTGTTGTTGTCGAAAGTACTGAAAAATCAATTTTTTTGAAAAATCGACGTTTTTCTCACACAACCAATTAATTGAAAAATTTAATAACAACTATTTATAAAACTACCATTAAATCCCTTTCATATGAGATCTCATTTATTAAAATCTGGTAAGTAGTTTTCGAGCTATATGTATTTAAAAATTTGCATTTTTGCGAAATCCTTAAAACGGCGTGCGCCCCTGTTCAAAAGTACAGAGCCGAAGAGAAAAACAGAAATTATTTTTTGTGTTTCTACACCATAGAGAACATCTTCAGCAAGTTTCATTAAAATCGAAGGGGGTGAGGACAGAATCCGGTCGTTTTCGTGTGGAATCGCTGTATATATATATATATATATATATATATATATATATATATATATATATATATATATATATATATATATGTATATATATATATATATATATATATATATATATATATATATATATATACAGTGGTGGGCAGAAAATTAGGGACAGCTATTTGTAACATAACTAAAACTCTATATTCAATATTTCACTTTATTCCATTGATCTGACATCTGTTTTAAAAGAATTCTAATTTGCTCTAGTACTACAAAATATAATAAAAATGTATTTTATTTTTGATATATTTCGGGAATTCCCCTAGAATGTTGGAAACGTCAAACAAAAGTGGTCAAATAATTAGGGACACGTATTTTTTCTGTATTATTTTTTTAATTTTTAATATTTAAAAACTGTAATTATCCTATTTAGTAACAAGATAATATTGTAGTTTATTAAAAATTCTCAAAAAAATAAATAAATAAAAGTAAAATATCACGTTTAACGATAATGGGCCTTGGTGTGGATTGTTCACCGGATGAAAGACGGATGATATTAAAATTGACAAGTCAAGGTAAATCATACCGTGAAATTGCTGCCATCGTTCAATGTTCGAAGAATATGGTTGCCAATGCCATAAAAAGAGAAAAGTCGCACAATAAACGCGGTGTGAAGAGGAAAACAACGCCTCAGACGGATCGTCATATTTCCAAAATAGTGAAAAAAGATCCTTTTAAGACATCTGTTGTCGTTAAAATGGAACTAAATTTAGAAATTAGTACGCGCAATATTCGAACACGGCTAGCAAAATGTAATCTGCATGGCAGATCAGCTCGAAAAGTTCCACTCCTTAGCAAAAAAAATATCGTCGATAGACTCCGATTTGCCAAAGACCATATTGATTGGAATGGTGACCGCGGGATCCAAAAATGGAGAAACATACTATGGAGCGACGAAACCAAAATTAATCTGTTTGGTTCTGATGGGAGACAGTATGTCCGTTGGCCAAAAAACCAAGAATTTTTTCCTCAGCACACAAGAAAAACGGTGAAACATGGCGGAGAAAATATTAAAGTATGGGGATGCTTCTCTTACAATGGTGTTGGACCTTTATACTGGATTAAAGAAATAATGGATCAGCACGTTTACGTAGATGATATACTTCAAAACGTCATGCACCCGTATGCTGAAGAAAACATGCCTTTAAGGTGGGTCTTCATGCAAGATAATGACCCTAAGCACACGTCTAGGAAGGCAAAACAGTATTTTGATAGCAAAAATATCAATCTTTTATCTTGGCCAGCAAAATCTCCCGATCTCAATCCAATTGAGCATCTGTGGAAGGACCTGAAATTTGCCGTAGCCGGCAAAAAAACAAAAAATAAGGAAGAACTGTGGAAAGCCGTTAAGGAAGCTTGGGAGTCAATACCTATCCGACGATGTCAAAGGTTAATAGATTCTAAGCCACGACGATGCCAGGCATTGATTAAAAATAAAGGACACGCTACCAAATACTAATATTTATATTAGAAATTGGGAATGGAATTAGTTTTATTCGGTTGTAACTCTAGTGTCCCTAATTTTGTGTCCAGCCTTTTTTTTATTTTTTTGGATTTTTTAAGAAAAGTTGTATATTTTTGAAATTATTTCTACTATCATACGAAGCGTATACAAAATTAGTTGTAAACCAACCATTTGGAATTAAATAAATTATTTGAGTTTTGTTACATTATTAATTTTATATTTTTTTTTTTTGCTGTCCCTAATTTTCTGTCCACCACTGTATATATATATATATATATATATATATATATATATATATATATATATATATATATATATATATATATATATATATATATATATATATATAATTTTTAAATAATACTTTTTTTTAACAAAATCATCAATATCAAAAATTGAAACATGTTTTTTTAATTGTCAGTCTCTTCTAGAAAACAAAACATTTATTACAATATCACTTCATTGTGATCACATATCGAACTATCGAATTCATTTACGCCATCTGTGCAAATTAATAGGGAAATTTAAGCAATATTGTTCAAAAAATAGTTATTCGTTGGAATTTATTGATTTTCACATAAAGATTTAATATTTGGTGATGTACCCGTTATTTTTAAGCACCACATTGCATCGCCGCCCCATTGAATCTATCAGTGATTGATATCTTTCAACTGGGATGCTCCATCAACCGTTTCGAACGTTTTCTCAAAGCTCATTTATATTTTTTGGCCTCGGCAATTTACTTAAACCACGTTTTAACTCACCCCACAGGTTTTTTATTGGGTTTAGATCGGGAGACTAGCTGGCTATTTAATTATATTAATTTTATTTGCAGCAAACCAGTCTATTACCACGTTTGCCGTGTGCTTCGGATCATTATCCTGCTAAAACACCAAGCGAAGAGGCATGCTTGCATCAGCATATGGTATCTCTTAAATGTCCTCCATATAAATTTTACATCAAGATTTTCGTGGACCCAGCATATAGGCCCTACACCACTATACGAGAAACACCCCCATAGCATAATATTTCCCCCGCCATGTTTGATAGTTTTTATAATGGGTTTTACGATTGGTATTGTACGATTGACATTGTATGTATTTAAATAATTTTGGTACATATTGCGTGAAGAACCATAAATGACGAAGGTAAAATAACTACGGCCCACAGTATGAAATTGATCAACACCATTTGGAAAATTACGCATCAAATCAGTTAAATTATTATACACTTCAATCCACGCATACAAATCAATCACCCATTGAAGAAATAAGTTTTGCGAACTATGCAAAAGGCTAAACCCATCACGAATTGCGAGTCGATAAGAAGCTTATTGAAGCATTGTAACTTTATTTTGAGCTACTGTAGAAGAAGATGCCAGCCAGTATCATCGTTCGGGAACAATAACGAGTAATCTAAAAGATCTAACGAAGAATCTAAACCAGAAATACTACGAACTGCGTTTGATAATTTTGAAAAAACAACCATATTTCTCAAAAAGGGGTCCACCATCGTTATTTTTGAAAATTGCTGTGACATCGGTCTGAACAGCATCATTGAAACGGCGAATATCTATTGTTACGTTTCCATGGACCGAGTTAAGGGTTTCGTCGACTTAATAACATGGCGAGCTAATCCCTATCGTTTCCATGCTAAATTTGTTTTGACAGTTCAGGCAGTGTTATATTTTTGTCAGTTTTTTTCTATTTTATTCTGTATCGTGAAGATTTAACCCGTGTTTATTTTAATTATATTTTTTCTTTATAATAATACTATATTTGATAATAATACTGTAGAATCCGTTTATACCAAACTCTGTTTATAGTGAACATACGCTTATTATGAACTCAGTCCCTTGAATTTTGTATGAAGCATTTTTTTATACACTAGCTATACCGAACTTCGTTTATAAACCTATAGTGACCACTTAAAATATCCCATAACCCTTTCGAGTTCAAAAAAAAATTTTTTTTTTTGGTTCAATTTAAGTTCACCATACACAATTGTGTATGTAAGTTATGACAGGTTGTAATGTCTACCGTATTTTAACGGATCTTAGTTAAATCGGAATTCTTTTTGAAAAAAGCATAATAATTTGTTAACAAATTAATTATACATATAACATATAATTTATTTGTTCTTGATAACATTAATTTTTTTATTATTATTATAGTTACTGTTATTTTTAGGACGAAAATAAAATTAAGTTGTTTATACAAATGTGTACACTGGTCTTCAATTACTACCTAATTCTATGTTTGACATCTTCGTTTGTCGTAATCGAAATTTACATACACAATTGTGTATGCGGGTCAGGAAAGGGATAAAGCAAAGTGTATGTAAAAGCAAACGGATATAACGACCTTCGCAATTTTGTGCATACCAGTTATTACTTTAGTTTTAACACATCCATTATAGAAAACAGCTGGCAACTGTACGGATTACCTTTTCATCGTGTTTTCGTTTCATTTGTTTATTAATAAATTAAGACAGTTTTAACTTTTTGGACTTAATTTTTAATCGATCTGTGTCTTAATATTGTTTTTGAAGTGTTGAAATAATATTTTTTAAATTAAAATAGAAAGTATGATCAATAAAATTTATAAATTTATTTTCCTAAATTCGGCCTCAAACATTTTATAGATGGAACGCAAACGCAAAGCTATATGTATCAGTCGAAACAAAATTAAAAATTTTAAAAACTGTAGACGAAAATCAACTGAGTTACCAAGCGATACGCACGATTTACATGTTCCAATTTTTTTTCCCAACAAATTTTTTACTGAGAAATAGAGCTGCACGCATATAAAAAAAAGTTACTAGTTAAAAAGAGTCAGCAATATAAACAAATAAGGCAATGCTATATTTTTTTTGTATGTTCCATAAATTTTGACAGTTCAAACAGCTTGCGTTTAAATTAGATAACGAACAACATCGAATTGCAAGTAAACCGTTATTTTTAAGCACCACACTGGTCGTGACTGCTACCGAACAAAACAATTGAATTTCGGAATGAGAATTGTGCCGGTGGCAAATTAAGCAAGGAACGTGTGACAGTTTTGATTGGAAGTAATGCTAACGGTACTAAAAAGTTATCTTTACTTGTTATCGGAAAAAGTACGAGACCACGCTGTTTTATTTATTTATTTATTTAAATTGAAAAAAGTCTACAAATTGGACTTGAAACATATTAATTTAAGTATATAAAATTAAATAAATCCGCACTGGATTTGAAAATTTGAAATTTAAATGTAATGTCATCACTGAAAGGCATAAAATTGCCTTAATCTACTTTAAAAATTATTATTAGTTAAACAAAAATCAAATACATAGTTAATTTTATTGAAACTTTTACACATCAACTTCACTGGTTCATTATCGCCATAGTTGGTTCTGTGTCTGTCCAAATGGAGGAAGTAATGGGCTCTTAGATAGTTCTCTACCCGGAACTTTTATTTTAATTGACTTTAGCACATTCGGTGCGTCGATTAGGCCTAGTAGGAGATTACCAATAAATGTACTTTTTAGTAATTCGCGTCTATTTTCAAGAGTTGTCAAGTTGTATGACTTGCACCCGGTTAAATATGGTGGTTGTCGCTGTATGTTTTCGTGGTATGGTAGATCATGGTCATAAACCTATCCGTCTTTCCAGGTCAAGTAGCGTATAAACTTCTTTTGAATTTTCTCAATACTCTGGATATGAGCTTCGTAGAACGGACACCACACATTTACCGCATATTCCAGCTGGGATCGAAGGTAGGCACAATACAGGATTTTAATTGTTTCCACATCAAAATTATCACCCGGCCAACGTTCGGCAAACCCGAGCATAGAGTTCACGCGAGCGATGTACAACTCAATGTGCTTAGTAAAGCTCATGTTTTCAACGAAAGTAACCCCTAGGTCTTTAGTCTCAAGTACTACCTGAAGGAGTACACCATTTATCTTGTAGCCTTGTGTAACAGGGTGGGTTTTGCGGTGAAATGATAGAGATTTGCACTTTTCAATATTGAGACTCAGAGAATTAAACTCGCACCATAACGCTAGGTTGTCAATATCTTTCTATAGTTTATTGGCATCGTCGTCTGACTTGATCGCTTTGTAGATTTTGAGGTCATCTGCGAACATAAGGATATTTGAATGCTTTATCACTTCGGTAATAGCATTTATGTAGATTGTGAAAATCCATGGGCCAACGTGAGAGCCTTGTGATACACTAGAGGTTGCTTGTATTCTATTTGACGTTTTATCTCCTATTTCAATGTATTGGATTCAATTACTTAAATAAGATTTGAACCAGGCTACGAACTGGCTAGAAAATCCGAACTTGAAAATGTGTTCCAAAGTTTTACAATGGCTGATGGAGTCGAAAGCTTTTGCAAAGTCGGTGTATATTACGTCAACCCTTTTGTGCTTTTCAATTTCTTTAATAGCTAGTAAATTCTATGAGATTTGTAGATAGTGATCTTTTAGGCATAAAACCATGTTGATATTGTGATAAATACCGTGGAAGCACTGCTTTGAATGAGTTACATATTACTAGTTCAAATAATTTAGGTATAGCAGATATAGATGTAATACCTCTGTAGCAAGAAACATCATTTCTAGATCCAGTTTTGAAAATAGGCGTCACTCTAGGTTTGGTTTTAAAAAATTACCAAAAGTGTCTGGGATCGCCTTTTATTTTATCCTTTAGATTACGAATATAGCTTCTGTATCTCAGTTCAAAATAAGATTCAATATTTTGGTTATAAGCAGTAAATTTCTGTTTACTATCCTAGGGACACACTTTGAGGTTTTTTTTATAAGCCTTGTTTTTTTGTTTTTAAGACTGATGAGTTGATCGTCATACCATGGAGGATATTTATTCGGTTTGCTCATAGACACGGGAACGAATAAATTGATTCCTCTAAATAGATGTGTGTAAATTTTTTCCATGTTTACATCTATGTCATCGCTGTTAAACTCGGCATTCCAATTTATTTGCTCAAAATATTGTTGTAAGTTATTCGAATTGGCCTTTTTAAAGTTGTAATATATTTTCCGGATTATTTCTATTGCTTTAGTATATTCTTAAAATGGGTAAAAAAATTTTAGATGAAGGCAGAAAAGTTTTATTCATAGCTGATAATTGCCCGTCCCACTTTTTGTAAATAATTTGCTTGCCATTAAATTAATGTTCCTTCCTCCGAATACGACAGCAATTTCCCAGCCGATGGACCAAGGGATAATTAAAATATTTAAAGGATATTACCGTGAATTCGTAGTTAGAAAACTTATTTCTACGTTGGAAAACGAAGATGAAAACTCTTGCTAGTTTTAAAATTGACCTTTTAGATGCACTTCATTTCATGAAAAGATCATGGGATCGAGTTAAATCGGAAAGCATAAATAATTGCTTTTGTAAAGCAGGATTTTTTGCCAATAATGCTGGTCATCAAAATTTAGATGTAGAAGATGAAAATTTAGAATTGCTATGGTCAAATCCCAAACTAGAACCAAATGTTGGAGATACGCAAGCAGTCGATTATGTTGTTGTTGATGCCAATACAGTAACTTCTAGTGAGATAAACGATGACGATATTGTAAACCAAATATCAAGCAAAATCGACCCGGAAGATGAGTTATCAGACGACGAAGATTTCCAAGTTCCCACTCAAAAAGACATTGAGAAATCAATTCGCGTATTAACACTACCATTAAGCTGTGGTGTGAATACCGATAGGGAATTAAATAATTTACATTCAATAGAAAATTCTCTAGACTATTCCAAAATAATTTAAAGCTTTATCTGAATATGTATATGTATTTATTTATTTATTTATTTGTTCATTGACATTACAATCTCATACAATTGTATGTATCTTTTTAATTTTCAAGATCTCATTTTTTCGGATAAAACGAACAACGGTCGTTATATCCGAATATTTAATTAAAATGAACACTCTGTTATAACGACCAAATATTTTTGTCCGTTGGTCATTCGTTATAAGCGGATTCTACTGTATATATATTTTCTGAATACTATAATTTCCCATGATGAGATAATCCGAGATAATCCCGGTTAACTCTGTCATGGAAGCACCATATATATCTCTATTAACTATAACTATTATGACCACACACTTCAGACGCAATGTTTTCAGGCTGTTAACATTTTTCGGCTATTGATCTGAAGTATTGCACAAAATCATTCACGCGATCAAATTATATAGCCAATGCAGACATTAAATAAACATTATACTCACATTTGCTGTCTCGTTCTATCCCTTTTGCTGCCCGGTAACACAATTGTGTGAGTACGGCAAAAGTACCATGTCAAAAATTTATTTTTGTATGTTTTTTGAACCTACTTACACATTTGTGCATTCCTTTTAAACTTATTTTCGTCCAAAAAAAACACTATAACTATACACACAATTGTGTTGGTTGTTCTTCAAATCAAGTGATTTTTTTTTATCAAAAACGCCATTACATACTATGGTTTTTTACTCACACATTTGTGTGGTTTTGATTTAAATTGAGCCAATTTTTTTTTGGTTGAAAAAGGGCTATACTGATTAGCAGTATCAACATCATAAAAGTATAATTGTGCGACGACCATATTCAGATGTCAAAGCCCAAGCTCGATGATTATTATGAATCTTGAAATGGTGCACAACGAATAAAAAAAGAAATATGAGCACTACCTAATGCATATTCTTTCTTTCACGCTTGTACCATATCCTTTTTCTACCAGAACAATTTTTTTTTTGTAAAAAATGACATGTTGTAATAACATAAATTATATAACATAATTATTATTTGATTTTGATAACATATTATTTATTTTACTTTTATTATAGTTATAGTGTAATTTTTCGGACGAAAACGAATTAAGTTAAATAATGCATAAATGTGTATTTTGGTTCAAAATACATACAAAAATAAATTTTTTACATGATTCTTTTGCCTTACCCACTCATAATTGTGTGGGCTGGCACAAAAGGGATATATCTCGAAATCAAATCATAACAAAATATGTATTAGTGCATTTCACTTTCCTTTTATAGCTATAACCAGCGAGTCTGTAAGAAATTTAAGTAATAAAGCGACATCTGAAAAATGTATGTTTATTGACATTACTGACCAGCGAAACTCAAAGTACTTTTCGTTCAGTTTCGTTAAATTTGAATTGTCATTTAGCAATCTGTAACAAGAGCGAAAATTATCGCCCAAACTGAAGGAAACGTCAAAATTGTATATTTGAAATGGCGGTATGTTTACATTTTTATAATTTATGTGTACACATATTTAAAATAAAAAAATAAATAAAATATGTACATATACCTTTAAATACTCGTAGTTAAATTTATTGTATTTAGTCATATGTAAATACCTTGTAATATCCGAATCTGTCTCTTGTCTGATTTATTTTTCGTACCACACAAGAGCGTTTTTTTATTTTTGTCCCTTTGTCTTTTAAATAGGGTAAGAAGCTGTTCAATTTTCTCAAATAGATTCATTTTTGACGAAAATCGTGGTTTGATTTGTTTGTAATTTTGCAGATTGACATTTCAAAATTCAATTGACAATAATAATCGTGTTACAGATTCGGTGGTCAAACTGTCAAATATTCTGTAGCAAAACGTTCTCGTTAAATTCTGTAAGGTTTCGTTACTTACTCTTACCAAATATTGTATAGTATCAATATACGACACTGCCTTGTAAAATCGTGTTCCAAAATATTTTTCTATAAGCTAAGAGTGAAGCTAGGTGTTTTAGTATAAGTTCGAAAAAAATTCGAAAATCAACACAGCTAGGGCAAAAAACTGTGTGTAGGTAAAAAAAAAAAAGTAAATATTGTCATGTCAAAAACGTTCTCAATTAAATTTTAGTGGTCTCATAGTCTGTGAAAATGCTAGAAAGATGCTAGAATACATAAACAATAATTGGTGATACAGACGAATGCAATGTGAGTATATCGTCAATTTTACTGATACATTTATTAAGTATTAATTATTGTTCTTAATATTCTATTTCAGTCGGGGGAAAATTGGAAAAGTTACCGAATTCAATCATCTACGTCCTACGACATCAAAATTCTCTATGAAAAATCTATGTTTAATGTTTCCGAAGGAGAGGATCGTGAAACGCCGCTTAATATAGATGATAAGCTTAAGCTACTCACAGGTGATAGCTTGTTGAAGTCCGTCCAGGATCAATTAGAGAAAAATCTTGAAAAGTTAGCCAAAGAAAAGGATGCTTATTCTCCCGTTAAATTGTTCAGCTGTAGCGCTGACACTATTGCATCTAATGATAATCTGTCCTGTTCAGTGAATATGGAAAGTACCCAATCAACTGGCCGCTCGAATTATATAAAAATCCTAGAACAATACGTAAATATTTTTGAACAAATTCCGTTACGTTTATTAAAAAAGTTGAAACGTTTTCAAGTTGAGACATTCCAGAAATTAAAAAATACTCGTTTAGACCTGAAATCCAAACTGCAGATTAGCGAAAAAAACTTAAGAAATATTAAAACGAAAGGAACCTTGAGTAAAGATGTACAAAAGTCAACCACCGAACTTTTAAATTTGGATTACTCAGCTGAAATGGCATCAATATAAGATGAACAGGAATGTGCTAATAAAAGTTGATGCCGATGACTGCCAGTTGAATATTTGTAACTAAATTAAATGTGCGGATGAGATACATCTGTAAACCATCCCTTTAGCTGGTAACAACTCTACGATTGCAAAAAAATCAATAAAAAACCAATAGCCAATACGTTGTCGTTAAACGCAGTGGATTTGAAAGATTTTGATGCAAATTACATAAGTGATGAGATTAACCTCGACGATTCTTACATGATAAGGAACACCATTATGTAATTTCATGAATAAATGATAATTAAAACACTTTTTTAACCAACATTATTTTATTTATTACTCGAATTAACCACTCTTATTGCATCAGAATGTTAAGCCAAATTAAGATAAATCTTTGCAGCTTTCCACTATGTAATTACATGTTTCGATCAACAAAACATGTTAGTAATGTGGTATTCATCATATGCATAATGCTTCTAACGACATAACTAAAAATCGTAACTTTTTGACAATTTGATTTTACTTCGAATATTTTTTCGAAGTTCGAAAAAACGACAAAAGCGACAACGCGACAAAAAATCTAATTACGGCGATAAGCTAAGAGAAAAAAAGAACACGAACGTCGTATATATAAGTTATTTAATATATGCTCTTACCATCGAGCAATAAATATATAAGAGAAATCAAGTAGTGCAAATTTTATAAGCAGGGTTTTCCGAGGTTAATCTTATTTTATAGTTTAAATATATTTATATACACAAATTTAATTTGTTTCTATATTTAATCCATATATACGTATCTTATAAACATATCGGCGTAGTTATTTTATAGTTCATTGTTCTTGTTAGGCTTATACAGATTGCCAAAAGTAAAACAGATTAACCTCGGAATCTCTAGATGAGTCCTCTTATGAATATTTTGCTTTATGCTCTTACAGACTCGCTAGTTTTGCTTATGTCAAACAAAAATAATAATAAAAATACAAGTGTTGTTGTTGTAAACGAATTTTTTCAATTCTTAATAATTCAGTCATCTGATACCCGATTTTCATGAACAAAGGATTGTGCACAACAATAAAAAATACCTTTACAAAAATCGGTTGGATAGTTTCGGCGTAAAAGGGATCTCAAAATTCGTGTTTGCCTAAATTAGTATATAGATTTTATTATTTTAACAACATTGGGAATTATGTCATATGCCATAAAATGTTAATATGAATTAAAAAATAATTATTTAATAATAATAATAATTATAACAATAGTAATTAATAATAATAAATTAATTAATTAATAAACTTGTAATATTATTTTTTCTATGTTCAAGGTTAGAATGGTAAAAAATGGTTAAAAATGGTGTGCATAATGTAATGAACACATTACACATACATACATTATAAAAAAACTACAGTGCGTCTAATAATTTGGCTAGGGAGTATGAGAACTTTTTGGAATATTTATACATCCATACTTATATGGATTTATAACTCAAGTCTCAAATGTTTCGGGTTATCTATTATATATGTATACATAAGAGTCTTATTTAACCTATTGGCCTATTGGCTAATTCTGGCCGCTTCCGGTCGATTGCTTGCCTTCAGTGGGTTCAATTGGTGGCAGTAGAGGTCCGAATTGAGCGTTTGGCCATTATGCAGCTGCTCATAGTAGATGATTCCCTCCCAATCCCACCAAAACCCAGCTAAACCTTCCTGGCTGTCAATCCTGGTTTGGTCACCGGCCTTCGAATATGATCGTTTCTCCTTGACATTGTCGTATGAGGCCCATTTCTTGTCGCCAGCTACCATCCGCTTCGAAAATGGCTCGATTTCGTTCTGTTTGGCTAAGGATTCGCAGACGGAAATAGAGTCCATCAAGTTATTTTGCGTCATCTCGTACGGCACCCAAACATCGAGGTTTTTTTTCAAGCCAGCTTTTTGCAAATGGTTTAAAACTGTTTATGGTCGATCTTTACATTCTGCTATGCTACGACAGCTGGCATGCCGGTCTACATTGATAATTTCCAGGATTTAATCGACATTTTCGATAATAGGCCTTTCAGTGCGTGGCGCATCTTTGATATCGAAAATCCCGGAACGAACTCTCCAAAATTGAGCGTGATTGGCTGTAACAGTATTGGGACCATAGACACCATTCACAATTTCAGCCGCCTGACTTGCGCTTACGTCTTCATCGAAGTGAAATTGTAAAATATAGCGAATTTTCTCTTCGATTACCTCCATCCTTGACACGCTAGATCTTCCGGATGATGCCTGGCCCACCACACACTCCTTTTACACATAACAAAACCAATCCTTCACTTGGTGATAGATTAATTAATTGGGACAGAATTAGCCCGGTTACAGACACCTAGGTAGCAATAAAATTTAAAATGAGATTTTATATTATGTAGCTTCATATGCTGTATATGAATTTCATCAACTATTCAATAACTTAAAATTAATAAATAATAATGTCGATATAAAATATACTTGATTTCTGTATGAATACCTCCAAACTAAATCAAAGCTATACATATTTAGGGTGTCCATAAAGTGGCTGACACGAATGGTACTGTTGGATACTTGATCGAAGGTGAAGTTCTATCACCTCGTACTTTAAAGCCCTTATCAAGTTATAGACGTTTAAAGAAGAGCCTTCTAACAAAGCACCATGTATTGAAGAAACTTCAATATATTGAGATATAACTCACATTTTTATTTTCAAGTACGAATTTCATTAAAAAGCTGATAACATTTAAGCACCTTTTAAATAAGGTACAATAATTATGACTATTGATTTAAAAAGTATTTCCAACTTAAAATGAAACTTTTATAATTCTATTTTTCTTAAGAAAATCTTTTGTTTCTATACCATTTAACTCTTAACAATTACTCTACGTCATTAAATATTTTCCGATGGAAAGAGTTCAGATTCTTAACTTCCAGAAAAGCTAACTATTTGTCATATTTGGTATATTATGTTATCTAAAAATTAAATGTGCACTATAAAAATTTTGATTTTCTCGACTTTCGAGGTTTCTTTTATTTTAACTCATGTGGAACCCAGTTGCTAGCTTTTTAAACCATTCCGATTGTTTTTAAACGTTTTGCAACAGTTGATCGATCAACATTTAATGCTACAATCAATTCTGATTGTGTTTGAGAAGAATCATCAGCTAATAACGTTTCCAATTCAGCATCTTCAATGCCAAAATCATCATTTTTAAATCGTCGATACTATTCTTTGCATGTTGTATTCGATGGAGCATGCTCATTGTAAATTTCCACAAGCAAACGATAAGTTTCCGCACAAGCAAACGATAACTTTTCTTTGCAATTAAAATAATGTAATAAAACTTCCGGCAAATGATATTTATTTGGAATAAAATTCGATATTTTTAAGGAGTTAAAAATACTATTTGTTTACACTTCAACCTAATGTCGCATGGTGCGTTTGACAGCTGACATCAAGTACTTATTGTACACAAAACAGTACTAGGAACGACACCTATTGGGAAAGGGCGGAGTCCTTTTCACACACCCAATAAATTTAGTTAATACTTTTATATAGCTATTACAAATTTGGTATCATAAAATCGCACCCACATGTACCAAATAAGTGTGGTTCACCAGTAAGTTAAATGAAATTTTACAGTTAAAAGCTAATCAGTTAAATTTCTTCTGGAAGTTGTACACGCCTAGATATGGAAATAAAGAATTTAATGTAACATTAATTAAAATCCATCCCAGGGCCGTTCCATCCGCTATCCCATTGGCGGTTTAATTTGTAGTTAGTTACATTAGTGTTTTAAATTTGATTTATAAATAATTATTTTTAATAAACTAATATTTTCAAATATATATATACAAAATTTTAAGAAAACTTTTACACATTTCAGTCTATTCACGCAAAAACGCGTGTTACGCGCTGCGCTTCTGTGGTCCATTCACGCGAGAGCGCGTGTTTCGTTGTGTGATGCATTGTGAAGGTACAAAAAAAATATAAACGACCTAAATTTTTTTTGATTTCATCACGATATAGTGTTATATATAATAAAAATACTATTAAGAAACTTAAAATAAGAAAAACAAAAAATTAATTCACAAAAAAAATGGTTTTAAACAACAGAATGGCGTTTTTCGTTCTACAACAAAGTTCATATAAAATCCCCAATAGAATTCCTTTAACTTTTTCCTTACAGAAAAGTATGAAAAAATATGAAATTTTTTTTTCTCAAGTTTTTTTTTCATACTTTTCTGTAAGGAAAAAGTTAAAAGAATTCTATTGGGGATGCGCTGTAAACAAGTCGCGCAATGTGTTATTTCAATATTGAGTAAAAGCAACCGTGTAAATATAGGTGTAGTTAATTTTTTTTATCTTTTGATTTCTGCATTGAAATATCTCTGTATTTTTTTCCGCTGGAACGTGGACCACAGGTTGCAAACCACTGTTTTGTTTATGTATGTAGACAGAGTAGACCAACTTGAAGGCGCCTATGAAATTTCGTTTTAGTTGATTCGCTGGTTTAGGAATTATATCGATAGTACGAAAAAAGTGTTTGGTTGCGATTTTTGCGTAATTTTCTCGGACTCCATACAACACAAAATGAGAATTACTGCGGACTGTAATGTGTAAAGATACTCGCATATGTACAGTAACTTCAACAAGAGCGTGTTCTGCATAATTGTTTTTAAAACTATAGGAACAAATATGGGCGGGGCTTAAACCGATTTTTTATTGATTAAATTACCTCTTTGACGCTCTGAAACAAAAATTATTTTAACTGCAACTGTTTAGCGGATAACATACATACATGAAAGAAATGAGTGCGATTCACAAAAAACGATTTGAAGCGATGTTTTCAAGTGCACATCCGAAAGGACCAAAAATTTCGGTTACAAATGCAGCAATATATATAAAAAGTCGAAAACATTTGTACAGAAGAGGATTACACATTATTTAATGTATAAAAATGCCAGATAGAGGCAAAATCCGCACCATTACAAGACCAGAGGATGACACCATCATACAATTATTTGATGAAAATTTTTCGCTTACGCTGGATGCAGTTGTGGAAAAATTGGCGAAAAAGAAATTTATTATACCAAACACAACCATACAAAATAAAATTATGGAACATGGCTACGCATATCGAAATATTTTGGTCAAACCACTGGTAACACAAAAATAAATATATGGAAAAGCGACTACAATGAGCAAATGAACATAAAAACAAAGATTTTACGAATATTGTGTTTACCGATGAGATGGGTCCTTTTGGGGTTTTAATGGTAAAAGGCGTGTTTTGCCAACTAAGCAAAAAAAAAAGGATTGTACGAAACTGTGAAGTAGCACCCGCCCTAGCTCGATCTATGGGGATGCTTCACCAAGCAAGGTTTCGGTAAATTAATCGTAACCACACGGAACCTAAACGCACTTTACATGAATAAAATTTATCCATGAAGTTTGTTACCAACTGCCCGTAAATGGTTTGGAGCGGGAAAATCTAATTGGATCTTGCAAGAATACAACGATCCAAAACACCATAGAATTTAAACTAAAAAAGGGCATCATAATATTGGATTGGCCATCTCAATCATCTGATGCTAATTCGATCGAAATTGGAGCCAGGCCATTAACAGTAATAGTGACTTCACTATGTATTAGTTGGTAGCGCCCAAGGAAATACAATAAACTTTCATAATAAAATCAAAAAAAAACTCGTAGTTTTATTTTTACTTAGTTTTTTGTCGTAGACGCTCTTGTTGCACCTATTGTATATGCTCGTATTATACAATCATTCATCATGACAAAACTTACTGAACAACCTAGTACGTATTTTTATTGAAATAAAAAAAAGTCGAGTATTTTTGGCTTAAATTTGCGCTTGATTCCTATACTGGAGAGAAATTAATGATCTAAATAATGGCCCGATTCTGAAAATGTAAAAATTCTATAGCTACAACTTTCTAGAAATTGCTTACAGAGAAAAAACATATAGTGTTCTAAAAAATGATATTCACAAACCGTAGACTTTTTGCCGGTGTAAATCAATACGAAATAAATTCGCCGCTTTAATCAAATTGGACTGTATTTTAAAATATTGTATCAAATTCGATGGCGGCACTCGAATATTGACATGAACTCGCGTTATAAATAAAATTTGCTTTGTTTGCATATCATAAAATATTGAATTTTACGTGGTTTAATTAAGAACTAAATTAAAATAAGGATTTATTGCACAGTTGTCAAACAACATATTAGTACAGTTGGTGTCATTCGTTTGTACACCTTAAGAACAATATTTTTTTCTGTGTATATCGCAGACAAAGTATTTGTTTCCACTGTACGAGTATATATTGCATTTTTAGGTGTGTATAAGAAAAGTAATAAATCTTAAACAAATAAATTGTATCGTATTGTTTTTGAGCTTTTAAAAAACTACAATTGTCATTAGCTTCAACTTTTGTCGGCTACTTTTGCGATGCTATTGTTAACAACATACTTATGCAAAAAAACGTTACAGAAAATGACAATTACGTTTGATACGCAAACTAATTTTTTTATTTAATTGCAGCTTAAGACGTTTGAAACGGTTAATCCTTATGAATTTATTAAAAACAAATTATTTATTTATTTTCAAAAATATTTATAATATACCCGGATATTACTGTTATAACGACGGGTTGTTACATTTTAAAAACACTTATCACAGAGTTTGACGTAAACCATTTGACGCAATAAACCGTTTAAAATTTTAATATTTAAGTCTGTTTTACGTAGATTTACGGAGATGTAGTCACTTCTGTTTGATCAACGCTTTCTTTATCCAACTAACTATATTTAATCACGTCGACTATAGAATCCGCAGGAGCAGATCGAATGCGGATTGTAAAATGCATATAAAACAAGAAAAACAATTGCTTAAACCAAAGTAGCTTAGAAAATTTGTGTATTTTTTATAAGCAATTTTCAATCCGCTATCGATTCGCTTACGGGGGTTCTATAATCGACGTGAATTTAAAATGGCGAACAATAATACATACACTTAAAAAAATCTGTACCACATTTAAGCATAAAGTAATCACAAGTATAGTACATACTTATAAAAATTAAATTAACTTAAAATACTATACATTTTTTGTTAATTAACAGCATTCAGTTTTTCGTAAGAAACATTATTATTGGATTTTTTTATCACTAAATTTGCCCTTAACTCTTATGCTGGTTAAGAACCAAGCGCAAATTTTATCGATATTAAAAAATTAATAAAACATAACAAATATCAATAAAATTTCTAATAATTTGTTAGTAGGCATTTGATTTTATTGGGTGACAACAAACTAAATATAGTTGCTTGCTTTCTCCAATTTTCCCTAATACAAATATTTTTTTATGTTTAAATATTTATCGATGAAAATGTGTGCTAGGTTCCTATTCTGTATAGCTTCCATAATCAGTCTTTTATTGATTTTTCGACCATTGCTAATTTTTAGTTTTGTTGCCGTTTTCACATTCACCTGAACATATGCAAATTTTCAAACCCCGGCTTTGTGTTTGTATCTATATATTAATAGGTAAACACGAATTTTATGATCCATTTTACGCCGAAACTACATTCGAAAGGTAGTCTTTTGTAGTTGTGCACAATCCTTCATAAAAATCGGGTATTAGATGGTTGAGTTATTAAGGAATATAAAAAACTAAATTACAACAATAACAACATTTGTATTTTTTCATTGTTTTTTTTTTGTTCGACATAAATAGAAAGTGAAATGCACTGACATTTTGTTTTGATTTGATTTCGGCGGCAAGGTTAGTTTTGGAAGGTAGTGTTCATATTTCCTTTTTATACGGTATGAACCATTTCATGATTATTAATAAGCATCGCTAATCAGTATAGCCCTTTTCAGGCCAGTTTTTTCCGCTTCAATATAAGTCCACCACACACAAATGTGTATGTAAAAATGACAGGTTGTAATGTCTTCCGGATTTTAACGGATCTTAGTTAAATCGAAATTCTTTTAAAAAAAGCATTATAATTTGATAACATATAAATTATATAACAAGTATAATAATTTTATTATTATTATAGTTATAGTGTTATTTTTCCGACGAAAACGATTTAAGTGGTATGCACAAATGTGTAAGTTGGCGCAACATATATATAACAACATAATATATACAAAAATAATTTTTTTTCATGATTCTCTTTCGTAACGTGCACAATTTTGATCGCAGGTCGGAAAAGCGATAGATCGAGAGAGCAAATGTGAGAATAATGTTTATTTCATACGTGCATTGGCTGATAATTAGATAATGGCCGATAAATGTAAACAGCCTGAAAACAGTGCTTCTGAAGTATGTGTTTATAATACATCTTGTTTCCATGCAGAGTTGAAAGTGGCTTGAGTTGGAGTTAGCGTTCATGGAAACAGAGTAGAGTTGAGTTTTCGTTAAAAAAATTTGAACGACGAAACTAGTGGGATTTTTAGTAGAGTTGAAAATCAAAATGGCGGCAAGGAAAGATTGTCATTCACTAATATGTATATATTTAAAACAAAGAAATATTTTAAAATAATTTTCAGGGCTTTTAAGTATACATATAAGATCATTAGGCTCAAATAATTAAATATATCAAGCGGTTAGCAAAATTTCCACTTAACCTAACTCTACTCTATGGAAACGACCAATGCCATTTTGGAATTAACGAAAACCTAATTTCAACTCAACCTAACTCCAACCTGGTTCATGGAAACATGGTAATAGTCATAGTTAATAGAGATATAGATATTCACCGTTTCAATGATGATGTTCAGACCGAGGTCGCAGCAATTTTCAAAAATGACGATGGTGGATCGCCTTTTGAGAAATATGCTTGTTTTTTCAAAATTGTCAAACGTAGTTCGTAGTATTTCTGTTTTAGATTCTTCATTATATCCTTTAGATTATCCGTTATTGCATGTTAATATAGCACATAACATAACTACTACTTCTTTTACAGTAGCTCAAAATAAAGTTACAATGCTTCAATATGCTTCTTACCGACTCGAAATTCGTGATTGGTTTAGCCTTTTGCATCGCTCGAAAAAATTTCTTCAATGGGTGGTTGTATGCGCGGATTGAAATGTATAATAATTTAACTGATTTGGTGCATAATTGTCCAAATGGTGTTGATCGATTTCATACTGTGGGCCGTAAATTCATTTTACCATCATCTTTTATGGTTCTTCACGCAATATGTACCAAAATTATTTAGATGCAAGTCAATCGCAAAAGCCATTATTTATACTATTGAATTTCAAAATGTACCTCATGCGCATATTTTTATCACGTTGGATAGGGATGATAAAATAGACGGGGTTACTGATGTTCTGGTTACTGAAGATTCTTTGTGCCGAAATACTTGATATTCAAGCACATCCACAACTACTTAATCCAAACTCTGTCTACATGAGAATAGGAAAATGAAACAAAAATTTTCCAAAACATTTGTGTGATTTTACGCGTGATAGAGCGAATGGAAATCCTGTTTATAGACGACGTAACATTATACGAATGTTTATGTTCGTAAGCATTCTGTTGATAATCGTTTCGTCGTTCCATATACAATCCATATCATTTAGTCAAATTCAATTGTCATTTAAATGTAGATGTGTACGACCGTTAAAAGTGTGAAATACATTTACAAGTACGTGTATACAGGATACCATTGTGCGTCGTTAGAATTTGCTGAAGTGAATGGTGAATTAAATGCCAAAATTCAGGTAGATGAGATACAAAATTTCTTAAATGGGTAGTATGTTGGTTTCACTGATCTAACTGTTTTGGTTGACCAACATTTAATTCTGCGGTTATTTCCGGGGCTGTTTTGTGTCTATTCATCTTGCTAGTAATCACTATTCTATGATCATTTCCAGATGTTGTTGCTCTTGGCCTTCCTCTACGTCTTTTATTAAAAAAACTGCCACTTTCCCGATATTTTTTATCATAATAATCGACCGTAGCATGGTTTAATTTAATTTTTTTGACAATCTGTCAATTACTTATGCCAGCTGTATGGAGAGCTATTATAAGCAGTGTTGGCATAACGTTATTGTAACGGAACGCAATAACGGAAAACCCGAAATATTTCCAGTAACGTTATTTGTACCGGTATAAAAAATAATAAAATTGAAAATAACGTTATTTGTAACGTAACGATAAATTTATTTTCCGTTATTTCGTTACAATTAAGGTATTCGAAAAATTCACGACCATAGCTTTTGTAGAGGTAATTTTTAAAACCTGGAAACGTTGATAATTCTTGAAAACTTGCAATTCTCCAAGAATTAAGTTCTATAGTGTCGCAGCAGATTGAGCGAGCATAATCTCAATTATTCCATGTAACGATCTATTTATATTTTTATGTAAACTTCAAATTCCATTCGACCCTTTGTACCAAAAAATAACGTTATAACGGAACGAAATTAATTGATTTTTAAGTTACGTACCAGTAACCATAACCGTAACGAAATTTGATTTACAAATATAACGAAATTAATAACGTTACATTTTTTTTTCCGGTATGCCAACACTGATTATAAGCGCATGTGTTTCAGTACTAAGTTTTCTTCTTAGATGCATTTTAGATAATTGTCACTCGATATTTCGCTAACGATGTTACCAGTGTAAATTTGAGAGTACAACTGACCGCATTTGACGCATTTTACTGAAATCTTAAAAAAAAACAATTTAAACATCATTACCTAGAATAAGACTGTTAAATTTTTCTGGAAATTCCTACAGTCTATTATTGTAATTGTAGCGTAATAAACAGTTTACGACAATCCGACCAAGCACAGGTAGAGGTAGTACTATAAAATTAACCCTATATCATTGGTGGTTATAGGTACCGGGTGAGTTTTTTAAGCTGAAACTTTCAAATATCTCAGAAAATAAGCCCTCTACGATAAAAATGCCATTATCAAAATTAAATCATTCTGGGGGGGGGGGGGGGGGGGGGGGGGGGGAATACATTAGTGCTAAAATTAGGATTTCCCGCCCCTGTTTTCAAGGGGGGTGGGGGGGCAACTAGGATAAGATAGGAACCCCTATTTTTTATTGCAGATTCGGATTCTACGGCTAAAAGTACGTAGGATTTCCTTGAAACATTTTTTTCGATTCATAATAGATGGCGCTGTAATAGGCGATATTAGTTTTTTTTCGATTTCTTCTACTGAGAACATTATGCATACGATTCTGCAATATGTTTGCATTAAAATTAATACGTTTTCAATGTAAATACTTCAAATTAGTTTTAAACAAATTGTATTTCTTAAATTAAAAAAAAACTACTTTTAGCGTAACCCAGGAACAACGACGGCGATGATTTTGGATAGGAACATGCGACTAAATTTATTTTCAAATAAATTATATTTTTTGTTTTAAAAATATCGATTAAGTTCAAAGATTATTTCGAAAACAATAAGACCTGTTTGCGTAAGGCTATTACAATTCAAAATGGAGCATTTAACTGTACAAGAAAAAATTGAAATGGTCCTGGTTTATGGAGAAGCTGGCCGTAGTGTTGATAATGCGGTCAATCTCTACGCTTCGTGTTTTCCACATATGATTCGGTCACGTGCTTCATTTTACCGGACTATCAAACAATTCACTGCTGATGGAAGTGTTCGATCGAAGAAAAGGACCCGTCGAGCAACAGTTACTGAGGAAAATAACGAAATTGCTGTATTGGCTGCAGTAGTTTATAATCCTCATATAAGTACACGAGAAATAGCTAGCGAATCTGGATTATCCCAGTCCAGTGTTTGCAAAATTATAAACCGATATAAGTATCATCCGTTTCATATGAGTTTACACCAAGATCTTCATGGCGTTCATTTTGAAAATTGGGTAACATTTTGTCAGTGCGCAGTAGAACAAATACAGCAAAATCCCAATTTTTTCGCTATGTATTGTTCTCTGATGAGTCGTCTTTTACAAACCATGGAACGGTTAATCAATACAACATGCATTACTGGAGTGTTGAAAATCCACCGTCCTTGGCTTCGCCAAGTTGAACATCAGCGCCCTTGGACTGTCAACGTGTGGTGGAATAATTGGGAACCAACTCATCGGCCCCCATAATATTGAAGGCAACTTGAATGGTCAAATTTACCGAGACATTTTGGAAAATGAACTGCCAACATTATTTGAAAACTTGAGATTAGAATTGCGACAGAACATGTGGTTTCAACATGATGGATGTCCAGCACACTATTCGTCGGTAGCACTTGAAGTACTTGATCGTGATTTCAATGGTCGCTGGATTGGTAGAGCTGGTCTGGTAAATTGGCCTGCCAGATCACCAGATCTTACTTCGCCAGATTTCTTTTTGTGGGGATATCTCAAAGACAAGGTATACCAACAAGTACCAACAACACGTGAGAATATGATTGAGCGAATAAGAAATGCTTGTGCCGAAATTCCAGCATACACGCTTCTAAGTTGTGTACATTCATTTGAAATGCGGATTAATAAGTGCATTGAAGTCGAAGGCCATCATTTTGAGCACTTAATTTAATCAAAAGATGATGTCCACGTCGTTGTTCCTGGGTTACGCTAAAAGTATTTTTTTTTAAATTTAAGAAATACAATTTGTCTAAAACTAATTTCAAGTATTTACATTGAAAATGTGTTAATTTTAATGCAAACATGTTGCAGAATCGTATGCATAATGTTCTCAGTAGGAGAAATCGAAAAAAAATTAATATCGCCTATTACAGCGCCATTTATCATGAATCGAAAAAAATGTTTCAAGGAAATCCTACGTACTTTTAGCCGTAGAATCCGAATCTGCAATAAAACATAGGGGTTCCTATCTTAGTTTCCAAGTTGCCCCCCACCCCCCTTACAAACAGGGGCGTGGAGTCCTAATTTTAGCACTAATGTATTTCCCCTCCAGAATGATTTAATTTTGATAAAGGTCATTTTTATCGTAGAGGGCTTATTTTCCGAGATATTTGAAAGTTTCAGCTTAAAAAACTCACCCGGTATAATGAAACTGCGTTTCAGATAAGTATTTAATTTTATTCAAATGTTGTTTCGTAAACATTACACTGTATCAATAATACATAGATGAAAAATGGGGTGCCTAAACATGTATAAGCGGTAGTGTACATAGCTAAATCGCAATTGTAATGACGGTTCGATATTTTACGTGTGAAAACCCAATAATGTGGAATGATGTGATGTAGTGATGAATGCGTCTAAACACCCCCTATGAAACCGTGTGTGACTTGGCCCATTGATCAATCAAAAAAATCATCTTGTATGCCGAAAAGCAAAACCAACAACAATATAAAGCCATGCTAATGCAACAAATAAGTACAGAAGAACTATACTATAGATAGTTGTATTAGAATATATGTGTACATCGTATGTAACTAGTTTAATAAGTAATAATGCGAAAGAGAAAAATTAGCATGGGATTGTGACAAACAACAGTCTTCTGTAGTTTGTTTGTATCTTTTGGTTTGTATGTTTTAGTATCTGCGTTTCAGACTTTGTTCAGGGCTTTTAAGCGGAACCAGTCAGGAATAAGAAAATAAAAAAATAATAGAATAACAATGCGATAAATGGCATTTCAATGTTATTACCCAGTCAAACTTAATGTTCATGTAAGAAGCCGAATTTCCCCTTCGTAAAATTTTAGCTGTCACTTATTAAAATAATAGTGCGCGCTATTTCTCGCTCGAAAATAAGAAATATGTACTTAAAAATACGATTTGTTGTTGTGTTTTATACACAGCAAAAGAAGATAAATTTGTGATGCGGCGAGTGGAAGCCATATTTATTTTGTGTACATTTTTTTGTTTTCTATTTTATTTATTAAATAAAATTATTTTAATATTTTTTCATGTTTTGTGATTAATTTTAATAATGTGTGATAAAGTAAAAATGGTGTTTTAGTGAATTTTGTTAAAAATTAATTTGTTAATGGTATGATATTATAGTCGTACTTCGTAGTGTAAACGCTATATCACTACTATAATATTTTAATTTTGTTTAGTTTATTTCCTTTTTTCATTGTGATGTAAAAGCATCTCGTGTATGTGTACATTTTCAAATACGAAATTTATATATAAAAATATATAACAACATGAACAAATATGAAATTTCTCTAAAAGATATTTCACAATATAAAACAGCTGTTTTTAAACGAACAGCTGTTACTTAAAATTGTTTTTTTTGGCTGGTTCGAATGTCAAAAAAAAAGAAAAACAATTGGTTAAAATTCGTTAAAATTCGTATTTTTTATTTTCTTATTCCTCACTAGTTGAGGCTTTTAATTGTTGTTGTTTTTGCGAGAAGCAATAGCACACAAACCAATCTATCATATCATACATTCAAAACCAAACACAATCATATTCTACATATAAGCCGTACAATAATCGGCTATACACGCAGATAATGTCACTTTTTAACTCCTATTTCATAGTATTGGTATACATTTTAAACTTCTATACTATCAGTATTTGTATACGGCCAACAGAAATCAAATGTGATACATTTGTTCTAGATTTCTCGTTTATGTTTTTACAAACATCAAAAAAAAATAGATTTGAAGATCAAATAACCTCATTCATGCATAAAAAGACTAAAACAATAATGAAAAATAGAAATTAAAAAAAAAAACGTGATCGAAAATTGGAAATAAAATTGTTACTTAAAAGGAAAATAGTCCATATGTTTAATTCATTAATAAATGCACCACATTTATCTCAAGATTTCTGTGAAAAATTGTGCATTATAAAAAATAGACTTATTTCTTGATTTCAAAAAAATTACATCACCAAATAGAAATTTGATAACCTTCCGGCTTCGCTTCAATATCCACACTAAACAAAATAAAAAATAAAATTTTAAATTATGTATAATGAAATCTGGCTCCGCCTTCTCCACTTCTATTTTAAATTTTTCTTCTATTTGTTATTGTTTTTAGTTTTGTTTTTACTTCTATTTGAGTGCGTGTATCGTGTCGTATATTATTATAAAATTTTGTGAAGTTTTCCTGTATTTTTATTAGTTATTAGTTATATTTTTATTAGGAAAACTTCACAAAATTTTATAATAATGAATAGATGACTGAAATATTTGATAGGATCGGTGCATACTCGAATACAGTTCGGTTTGCTGAATACATTTGTGTTGGTTTTGATTGAACCTATAGTAAGTTGCATGTGTTCAAATTGTGTTTGACCAGAATCTACTTAAATATAAGTCCTGCTAACTCCACACATATGAAATAAACAATAACTAAGTAAAGATGTATTGGAATTTTTTTTCCATAGTAATTTTTTTTCGAAAAACTAAGTATAAGTGTATTAGCGCAGAAACAAAAAAAATGTAGAAAACAAAATTCAAATTTACGTTTTTGTTAGTGTAACCAACACACTTTTTGTTAGTTTTTTTTAATAGGTATATGTCAATGAAAGAGTAAGCAGGACTTATATTTAGTAGATTTTGGTTTGACTTTCTTATTTTTTTCATAAAGTACCGTATTTTGATATTGTTTGCGTACAGTAAAAACCGAATTACACATTTCCTTTATTTTACATCCCATATAGCTAGAAATTATAATATCGATGAAACATTTACTGTATAATGTGATTTTCCTTTATATGTAGTGGTTAGAAAATAGAAATAAAAGAAACAACGATTTGTTTTCCTTTTATTTCTATTTACGAATTAAAAAACAATCATTTTGTATACTAACACAGTAGGTTAGGTTAGAGTAGCTGCCATCGCACACTTAAGCCAACAATGGCCCACCGTGATACCACAGGATCCAATCTCCCCTTACTCCCGCTGAAACCAACCAGAGCTACTGATGTAGCGTAAAATATCTCGCACCCCACAGTCCGCGAGTTCAGAAAGGCTGTCCATGTCGTACACACCCAAGTATTTACGTCTTTTATATGATAGTGCCGGACACGAGCATAGGAAGTGAACTAACGTCTCCTCCTCCTCTTCGTCCATACAACTTCTACAAAAGTCATTCGTCTCTAAATCCAGCCTTCTCACATGTTTCCCAAAAAGGTAGTGCCTGTCAGTATCCCTACGATCAATCCTAAATCTCGTTTTCCCAGGGATACTAGTGCCTTGGAGCGCCGCAGGTCCAGTTTTGGCCAAACCTGTTTTGCTACCCTGCACGTGAGAGTGTTGGTTCACCTCTCATCTGTCAAGGCGATTGCCTTGTTACTGAGCGCCAATTTGAGCGCTGCTATAGGCCTTCCCAGACCTGCCCTTTCCGGTTGCATCTGGAGAGTCGTACCGTACCTAGCTAGTTCGTCTGCCCTGCAGTTTCCCGTGACGTCCGAGTGTCCAGGGACCCAGATTATCTGGATACTGAAATACTCGCTCATCTCATTAAGAGATGATCGGCAATCCAGCGCCACCTGTGACTTCAGACAAACCGCCTCTAGTGACCTGAGTGCCGCTTGACTGTCCACATAAATCGCGATATCCCTAACGGATACCACGTTATGCTTCAACCATGTCACGACTTCCCCTATCGCCACCACTTCAGCCTGGTACACGCTGCAGTAGTCAGGGAGACGAACAGAAATATTAACATTGAGCTTTTCACAGAAGACTCCGGCTCCTACTTTGCCGTCTAGTTTAGAGCCGTCCGTGAAAAATTTCAGTGCCTCGTTTTGTAGAAGGACAGATGATCCGGAAACCTATATCGAAGCACAATGTTGGTTTAATATAATCTAGATTCACCAGTTCTTCCCTTAGTGATCTAACTATCGTAGAGTGTGCCGCCTGAAGACACTTCCACTGAGAGACAGCCGAGAGCCTTGTAGCCACATTGGCTGCCATCTGTTTAGCAAAAACTTCGATTGGAATAAGGTGGAGCATAACCTCTAAAGCGCGTGTAGGTGTTGTCCTAAGCGCCCCGCTTATAAGCATAGAGGCCGTTCTTTGCACCTTCTCCAACATCCTTATGTAAGTTACCTTTTCCAGAGCTGGCCACCACACGCCCACCCCGTACATCAGCACAGGCCTTACCACTGCGGTATAGAGCCAGTGTACCAGCTCTGGTTTCAAACCCCATTTCTTCCCTATGGCGTATCTACACGAGTAAATGGCTACATTAGCCTTATTTACCCTTTATACAATGTTAGGCTTCCAGCTGAGCTTACTGTCCAAGATTATGCCCACAAATCTCGCTCTGTCAGCAAAAGCCAGTCTAATGCCGTTCACGGTAGGAGGGCTAACTACCGGAATTTTATATTTCTTAGTAAATAGTACCAGTTCTGTCTTGGACGGGTTGATCCCTAATCCGCATTTGCCGGCCCATTTCGTAATCCAGATATTTGCCAGAGACAGCTATCGCTACATCATCTGCATACGCTACAAACCCCATCCCCTCTTTCTCCAGTTCCAACAGCAATTCATTTACCACTGCACTCCAAAGAAAGGGGGACATTACTCCTCCCTGCGGAGTTTCTCTAACCACCCGTCTTCTAATGGTGAACTCTCCCAGTTCCGAGGTAATAATCCTGTTTACCTGCATTTGATTTATCAACCTACTTATAGGATAATCCACTTTCAAAAATGACAATCCTTCCATGATCGCCTCCGTTTTTACATTATTTTACATTATGTAATATAATTTACATTATTAAAAGCACCCTCAATGTCGAGAAACCATACAATACTCTTGCGAGTAAATTGACTTCTCAATCATGCATACTAGATCGTGCAGAACTGTGTCCACCGACTTTCCCTTACAGTACGCATGCTGCGACATTGCCCAATTCCTTGGCTCAACTTCTGTTCAAATAAGTACGTCTATCAATCTTTCCAAGGTTTTCAACAGAAAGGATGATAGAGTTATAGGCCTCAGGTCCTACTAACACAGTGAAAACAAAATAAAAGAGGAGCGACATATACAGGGTGTTTGGTACATCGTTTGCCAAATTGAATTGGATAAAAGGATGGGTCATTTGTTATCTCTTGTTAAGTACAATAGCTCATTTTTGGCCCTACGGATTTTTTTATTTTAACTTTTTAATGTTTATTTTGAAAAATCGCATTATGTACCATTGAAGTTGTATTATTTTTTCGTTCCAAATTTAGTATTAACTCTTACGTTTACTGTTGTTTGGTTCTATCAAATTCAAAATTCGTCCCAAATAACATCTACTTTCCTTTTTATTTACTCTTAAAATGTTTGAAAATTTTAAAAGAAAACTTAAAACTCAACTTTACATTGCAATAAAAAAAAAAAAATTAAAAGTGATCGTGATCTTCGAACTCTTTTATTAAATTCTCTAGTCTATCCCCTTTCCAACGATATGCAATATGCCATAAAACCCCTTTTAAACACTTTACTATATCACAAAATTTATGTATCGGGAAACATCACCTTCGCCTTATTTCCACTTTAGTGGTGTGTAAACGCATTTCGTCTTTAATTTTGAAAGCCGCTTCAATGCGTTGGACTAAATCATCCCTAGATGGAACTTCCGTGACGTATACCAGAGTTTTGACTCGTCCTCAGCCGTAAAAATCTAACGGAGTCTGGGGAACGTGGAAGCCATGGAATAGGGCCATCCCTCCCAATCTATTAATTTGGGAATACGTCATTTAGGTGCTCTCTGTCAATTAATCTGCAGTGTGCAGGACAACCTTCATTTTGAAAAACAATAGGTTGGTTATAAATGAAAATTGGCAAGTGTGTTACCAATTCGGGTAAGTCGTTTTATAAAAACTCAAGGTAGTTATCCCCTTTAAAGATGCTCACGTAAGAAGTGTGGTCCTATCACATGATTTCCAATTACTCCCGCCCAAACATTGACACTAAATTTTCTTTGGAATGACCTCTATCTTTTGGCACGTGGGTTCTGATCTTTCGTTGACCAGTGATGAAGGTTGTGCAAATTAAGAATTTCCTCTAGTAAATTTGGACTCATCTGTCCACAGAATACTTTTCAAAAAGTAGGGATCATCCACATCTGTGTGCAATAAAAGACGACAAAACTGGACACGTTTGTCAAAGTCATGATTGTTGAGTGATGCAGCTACATTTCTTATATTTCTAGTCGGTTCCTCTTCGAACAGTGCTAGAACCTGTTCATTGACCAACATTATGTCGCGTTATAACCCCTTGGTTCATTAAAATTTAAATTACCGGTCTCGCGTAAGCGTCGATAAGTATTTTAGAAGGTGTGGCGGCTGGGTAAACGTCTATGAGGAAAGCGTTCCTGGTAAATCCTTTGTGCAGCACGAGCAAAGCAATTGGCGCTTCCATATGCCATCAAAATGTCAGTGTATTCTTCATTAGAGAATGTAGCCATTGTAGCAATACATAATAACAAAGCTTAACCACAACACTTAAAAACTTAATGAAAACAAAATAACAATATTAGAACAGCCTAGAAGAGTGAGGTATAAGCAGAGCCCCCTAAATATAAGAGCCGTAAGATTCCGCCATTTTTTCCATGTACTTTCCATAGAGTATTTTATTCCTTTTTGTACTTTTTCATACCAACTAGTGTATTTTAGTATTTTTTTAGAAGCTTTTTTGTATATAAAAACATAAATTCTTAGTTTGAATTTTCAATGTGAATGGTTAATTCAATATTCAGGAAAAGCATATTTTAATATTGAGTCATATTATGTTGAGTTAACGCAAAAACATTTAAATTAGTCTAAAACAATTTTTTTTTTTTTGTAGAAACAAGAATTTGTTTATGTGTATGTACAGAAAATTAGAAATTAGTATAGAGTGTTCCATAAAAAAGTTCAGCATTATTTTTCCAAAACAAACGTTCGTTAAAAAAGGCTTTTAGAGTAGCAATGCAATATAGGGATTATTGAGTGCTGGGTTCTATTTCAACATTGTTGATAACAAACTTCGAAAACTGTTTTTTCGTTACTTGTAAAAAATTTGATTTTTCATCGCAACAAATTCGCAGCCTATATTGTTTCATCCTGTAGTATAAACAAAACAGAGCTTCGCCAAATAAAAACATTATTTTATAAAGCTTTTTGCAATTACAAAACCAATCAAAAGATGTCGCTAAGTATAAATTTAGTAAACAATATAGCGAAAAAATTGAAAATTTTAAAATCCAAATGTTTGTTTCGAAAATTTAACAATTCATTTATGTATACTGCCTGGTTCAATAGATTATGGAGATCTCCTGCAACTGAGAAACGCAACACCAGTGAATTAGATTAAAAAAAAAACAAAAATTTGGAAAATTGTGACATTTTTCTATTATTGTTTTACAGCGCGCAGCAATTATGATGGTGAATATTTTACGACGAAAAGTTTTATTTATGCCAACAATAATAAATAAAATTTATAATTGTTTTGAGTTTTATTAATTATGTTAAATTATTATATTAAAGATTTCGCGCTTAACTTACAATATAATAATGGTTTATTTTCGTAAATAATTATTTAATTATTTTACGCTTTTCTGTAATTTCAAGTAAATTTATTACAGACATTTGTAAACGGATTTCCAAATTACAGAAAGCTCGGTTTTGTAATCGGATAAAATTGAAGTTTTTTACGTTTTGTTCTGTTTTGTAATAATATTTAATTAAGAAAATCATGACATCGTTGATAAATAATTTTCGTAAATAGATTTTGATGTAAAAATTTTATTGTATGAATAATATTATTGTTTCTACATGGTGATTCATAAAATTTCGTTTCAGCTCACGTTTTCTCTTTAATTTTTTTATAATTGGGAAATGTTTAGATTGCTATTAAGTGCATCGTTCATCTCAAAAATTCTAATGTGCATGTGACCAGATTTTACCAAATAAGTTAAATTTTTATAAAACTAAATTTTGAATTGGATGTAAGAGTAATCCGCGGCAGCACCAAAAGAAAATTTCTGGGGAACATAAATAGAAAGATTAGGCGTGATGACGCCAGAAAAAGGACGAATTAATTCAACGGATCAAGGATACTTCATTAGGGGTTCGAGAATTTACTACTTATAAAAAATTAAATCGACTCAATTACTTTTGATGTAGGGCTAATATAGTAAATAGAGTTTGCAAAAACGTTCAAAAACTAAACGGCTTTTTATATTTCCTACTAATTTATGTGTTGCTCGTGTTTTCATAAATGAATAGAAAAAATTTTGAAAATGGGATTATAATGGGCGGTTCGTCGTGTATCATAACCATCCATCACATGTGATTAGCGACATCTGTCAAAGTCAATTCTTATTGTTTTCATTCATCATCGAAAGACTTAAGGCGTAACCAGCGAGTCTGTAAGAAATTTAAGTAACAGCGACATCTGAAAAATGTATGTTTATTGACATTACTGACCAGCGAAACACAAAGTACCTTTCGTTCAGTTTTGTTAAATTTGAATTGTCATTTAGCAATCCGTAACAAGAGCGAAAATGATCGCTCAAACTGAAGGAAACTTCAAAATTGAATACAATTCTAATATAAAAACAATTCTAATATAAATGTCATACCATCGTGGCATGGTTGATTTGTAATTTATCAATAATTTATTTATAAATGGATATTATCTATTCAATTTGTTCTGCCGTTTTGTAGGATGTATAGTAAATTGATATTTAAAAATTCAATTGACAATAATCGTGTTACAGATTCGCTGGTCAAACTGTCAAAGATTCTGTAATAAAACATTTTCGTTAAATTCTGTAAGGTTTCGTTACTGATTCTTACAGACTCGCTGGTTATAGCTTTACCCTTGACATATACTCGACGCGACCGACGTGACTCAAAAGTAAAAATATATGATTTCAAGCTACAGCAATTATATTCGACGCGATTAATGAGTAGGCTATGGAGAACAACGTTTTTGACATTGAGAAACGTTGCAGTCGCGTCGAGTATATCTCAGGGGTTACACTCGAACAATATTTACAAATTATTGAATTTTATTATCAAAATTTGTTTTCAGTGAAAAATGTTGTTCGCACACTACGTTCATTTCATTGTCGTCATAATCGACCTACTGAGCAAGCAATTCAAGCCATTGTGACAAAATTTCGCACCAATTTCTCGTTATTGGACAACAATCCACCAAATCTTATGCGTAGAGCGCGTACAGAGGAAAATATTCCTGCTAGTGTTGATGAAGACGACAAAATTTCCTTCCGTCGCAGGGCACAGCAATTGGGATTGTGTTATTCGACTACGTGGAAGGTTTTACGCAGGAATCTTGCAGGTTTTACGCAAGGATCGATATGTGGTTTCAGCAAGACTTTCGGTCCTGTGAATTGGCCGCCTAGATCGGGCGATTTGACGCCTTTTGACTATTTTTAAAGGGGTTACGGGAAGTCTCTTGTCCATGCCAATAAACTAACAATAATTGCAGAATTGGAAGTCAACATTAACCGTGCATTAGCGAGATGCCAGTCGAAATGCTGGAAAAAATGGTGAAAAATTGGACATCTCTCATGGACCACTAAAACATTGCCGTGGCCAACACATGAAATAATCTTTAAAAAGTAAATGCCAAACATTTATCAATTCAAATAAAAATTTTATACAGTTTTGCAATTTTACTGTTTTTTGAAAATTATAAACCAAACGCTTAAAAAATCACCTATTGTTATGAATTAAATGTGTTTAAAAAATAAAATATGGAATGATTAAATACAGGGTGTCCCAGAATTTATGTGAATTAGGTCTTCAAGTCTTCAAAATTTATATGAATTAAGCTGGCGAAGAATATTAATTTCAATTTCCAAGAAAAGTTTTAATACGATCCAGAAGAGAAAATGATAATCAACCCTAATAGCCAATTATCCTGTATTTCAGCTTTCTGTTTCCTTTATAAGCTGCGAATTTTTCAGTATTATTTGTTGAACAATTTTTCTGAAGTCTCCGCGAAAGCGTGTCTTTATCTCTTAAAGGAATATTATACATATTCTCTTTGTTTTTTTATATGTTACTTAATTTTTCTTATTGAGTAGACCTTTATTACGAATTATTTTATAAGCTTTATTTACATTTATGTACAAAATTAATGAAATATTATTTTTTCTCATTTCAGGATTACATTTGGAATAAAACCAACAAAATAAAATTAATATAAAATTATTGTGATAAAAAATAAGTGGCTTTAGTATCGATAATTTTTAAAAATTTTTAATAAAACAAATTTTAAAACTTCATCATGTTTTGTTCTGAAATCAATAAAATAAAGAAACACTATTTCTATGTAGATTAGTGAGTTTTTGTTTTTAATTGTGTTATTTTGTAATAATTATAAATAGTAATCCTTAATATGCTGTATAGTTTAATTAATTTAATTATTGGAAAAATTAAAAATTGACTATAATGAGTGCGAAAATAAAAGAATTTTTTTATATTAAAAAAATATTTAACACGAGAAATAATAATAACAAATTAAAATTATTCAACATTAAACATAAAATAGTTTAGTAGTTTAATATATTTGTTAAACTTGCGGTTTATTAATTCTAAATATAAGAGTGGCACTACTTGAATGGAAAAATTTTCCTTACTACCTTTTTAATTCTAACTGCCTAGAAAGGTGGAATTACCAATTTTTTAAATAGCAATATTATGTAGAAACGTTTAATCGTGTAGCAGGATTTGAAAGCCACAACATCATTATCTTTGAGATTTTAATTCTAGTTTAATTTATGGATTGTATCTCATAATATTTATAAAATGATATACTACTCGTCGAAAATTTTTGTTAAATTTAAATTTGTTTCACCATTATTGTTTTGAAGTAAAATATTAAAATCTGAGGAAATTATCAAAATACAATTTTCATTTGAAAGACTCTTGAGTTTCCTTACATATTCTATATTTTACACAAACATATACATATGTACTTTTTAAAAATATTTATTTTATAAAAATTATGGTTTACACATTAACATTAAAATGATAATTTATTTTTACTATTTTACATAGGAAACTAGTTGCGGACGTTCGTGCTTCTTCAGTCCAGTCTTTGTACAATTAATACTAATTTTTGAAACAATTAGGTGTTTATATGTGCGTTTTCCAGTCATTACACTCTTCTCGCTCATTATATCCATTAATATTTATTTATTTCACCTGTTAGTCAACCTGATCATCTCATTTTATTTGTTTTTTACTTTGTCATTGGCCCGTTCCTTTAACCTTATTTGTAAACTATTTTATAATTGAGCTCCTCTATTTTTAGTTGCCATCCAACCAATGTTGAATTTGGTTCTTTTAATGAAAAAAACCACGTGAGTGCCCATTTTGTTCTCTTTTACTGTTCTAGACGCATAACTTATAGGCAGCTCTTTGCCTAAAATACCTTGAGATAATACAGCGCCTAAGGATGAAGGGTTCATCAAAATTGGGATATTGCAATATGGGTTCATTAAACAGAAGTTCTTTACATTGCCCAAAACATGTAATATATTTTTCTGGTTTGATAATGTCAGCGAAATTGTTAATGAATTTCCTATAATATCCCAGTAACTCGAGGAAAATTTTAATTTGTTTCTCGGTTTTTGGAATCGGAAAGTCTTTGGCCGCATTAATTTTATCAGGATTTGGCTTGACACCCTTAGATGTAACTATGTGTCCTAAAAGGCAATTTTCTGGTGTAGGAATTCGCTTTTATCTAATTGCACTTTCAAATTCGCGTTTTTTAATTTGGTGAAAACTAGTTAAATTTTCAATATGTTCTTGTAGGGAAGTGGAAAAGATTTTGATATCGTTCATGTAGCATAGACATATCTTTCCTTGAAGCTCGCTCAAGACATTGTCCATCACTCTGGTGCGTCTTTTGTGCGGTTTTTAGACCAAATTGCATACGAATATATTCGTAGTAGCCATGTTCTACTGAATATGCAGTTTTTGAGTAATCTCTAGGATTCGATCGATCTGGTGAATGCCAGTAGCTAAATCTAATTCGAAAAATATATGCATCTGCCCAAAAGAACCATATATTTCTCCATCTGATACAGTGACGGGGATGTTGGCAATTAATTTGCTTTTAGGGTTATTTGGTATGTCTTTGACATGAAATTTAGTTTAAATTTTAGTGGAATAACTGTATCGGTTGTCGATAATATGGATCTCAGAAGGTTTAAAGAAATGTTGATTGTTAGATCGAGCCCGACCATTGAAATAGGGCTGAAATTTGAAAACTAAAAATTGCAGATCTTGGGTGGTTCTGAGTTCTTGGAGTACTTGAATTATAATTGCTTTGTCAATAATATGTTTGTTGTTATGATTGTTAGTTCTATAGTAGTGATATCTAAAGCCTAATATTCCAGGTTCTATGAAAGATTTGTTTGATCTCGTATCGATCAAAAATTTATAGAATTTTCCGTTTGGGTTAATGCCAATGTAAGGAATCTTATAACCTGTTTGGTGATTATTTAAGTTCATGTACCGGACTGATTCTCCTCATCCTCAATTTCTATTTCTTGAATATAATATAACCATCCTTGTACAGGTTCGTATTCATAATAATGTTCAAGGTCTGTATCGTTTGCAATATCATCGCTGCCAGGGTAATGATTAAAATATTCCTGTTGTTGATAAATTGGTTTTCCATCAATGTAAAACAATTATTTACCGGACAAGTGGTGCAGTCGTTAAAGCTTCGGCACTTGGACCGGGAGGCACTGGGTTCGAATCCCATCAGAGGCTAGATACAAATCGAATTTTCATCATCGATTACAATCGGTGATGTTAATAAACACAACTAAGACCCTCTGATGGAGTGCAGAAATCAGCACCGACCCACCGTTCACGTCAATGTACAGGTTGACATGGAGCTTGCAATGTGCAGGTGATATACTGTAGTTGTGTGAGTAGGCGAATGGGTTAATGATGTGGCGTGAATGCGTGGTATCACAATGGGCCAAAATTGGCCAAGTGTGAACCACTGAAACCTAACCTAAAAAATTTTTTATGTTGGAATTTTGGAGGTCTAGTGTGTATAAAATTATGTCTAATTAATTTGGATGGTTTTGTGGTTTCTGATAATTGGGGATTCGAAAAACTGTTGCTTGTTTAAATGGATCGGGATTACTAAGTATATCCATAGATTCTGGTTTAGCTGGTGGTTTTTCAGGTGTGAAACTCCCAATCCTCTTGTGTTAGCGAAATAATTATTAGGATTTTGATTTGTAAAAGGTCGGTGGTGGTTGTAATGTTGTGGTGTTCTATGAAATAAAGGTTGGTTATAATTGTAGTTAGGGTTAATATAATTATTTGAAGGAACATTGTGTAATGGTTTTAATACACTTCCACCATAGTTAAATTTTGATGTCGGTAGAGGTATGGGTTTTTTATATGAATTATCAGATATTTGAATCTTTTTGTGAATGTGGAAATTTTGTTCTATTAGACAGACACTTCTAGCTTGTTGTAAAGTTTTGAAGTTTTGGGATCTTTTCTAATTATTGCTGTTGGTTCTCTAAGTCAAGTAAGGAAAGAAGTTACAGCTAACTTTAAATACACTTCTTTTTTCGCCTGCGCTACTTGTGGAATTTGCTCTACTAGGAGTATTATTTGCTAACCAAGAATTTAAGCGGCGCACAATGCGATAAACAGTTGCAATATAATGGTCTATATCATGTTTTTTGTGATAAGGAATTTAATTCCTAAATTAATGTTGCTTCGCTTTCTTTGTCTGTATAGTGATCTATCAGGCATGAACGCATTAATGCCCATGTGCTGCTTGCCCTATACATTTCGAGCACATTACTAGCATCGCCAGTAATTTTACTACGGATATTTCGAGTTAATAATTTTTTCTGGTTAATATTAAGGTAATGTGGATCACAAATGGTAACTACTTCGTCCACATGGTCTATAAAATTATGCAACTCATGTTTGTTGTCTGAAAATTTCGCTATTTTTTTAATCGCATCGGGGACTTAAAATATTTGCAAGGTCCATGTCAACCTGTACACTGTCCATGTCAATCTGTTCAATGACATGGACGGTGGGTCGACGCTGAATTCTGCACTCCAACAGAGGGACTTAGTTGTGTTTATTAACATCATCGATTGTAATCGATGACGAAAATTCGCTTTGCATCCAACCTCTGGTGGGATTCGAACCCTGTCCAAGTGCCGAAGCTTTAACCACTGTACCACTTGTTCGGTGGTCGACTTATCCATTTCAAAATGAAAAGGTTTAGAGGAATTTTTTGGCAATCAAAAGAATATATCAATATGAGTCACTTACCACAAATTATTTATAACGATGATCTGATATGCCTTCATCTCACGTATTATAATTCGATTGATGATTGTCGGTTTCTTCCTTAGCCCCTTTTTCTAATTTCTTAAAGTTCACTGTTCTGGTACACACACGTCAGTATGTCATATTATTTTTATTGTTATTTTATATTTTTGTTACGTTTTGGTAAAGATAATTTAATTTTATGAAAAATTTGTTATTAATTTAAATTATTAATTTTCACTTTGTTTTATTTTAATTGATATTATTTTCTTCACTTAAACTATTAACTCACTATAACACTATAAACTATTCAATGTTCGTTTGATAGTTTCAATCCGATTAGAACTGATATACACTTAATCTTAATCAGCGAACGTAATGGTATTTACACGGCTTCTCCACCTGCTATCTGAATGCTATTGCAATCTACTTTCTCTTTCTATCAAAATTTGCCAAGATGGAGTCTGGTGTGGTAAACTTGCTATAATTTGACGTTTAGAAACCATTCTTAAAAAATATTTATATAATTTTATTAATATAATTTTTTAAAAGTTTTGTGGTTATTTATTTTTTATTTATTGAAATATGTATGTATCACCAGTATGAAAGCGAAAAAATGTAGTAGACGCAATATTGAAACTGAATATTGATATATCGCCATATTGAAACGTCAAAATATGCATGCTATCTGTATGCTATCGAGTTATGCCGACATAGCATGTATTCATAGCATACAGATAGCATATAAATATTATTGCGTGTCTCCACTTGCCATTTGATCGAAATTTTCTAGCATAACTAGATAGCAATAGCAGGTGGAGAGTCCATGTTAGCACTATTTGACTATATACGTTAGTCTATTATAAAAATTTGTAATCACTAAAAACACAATTACTTTCACAATGCAGTATTGTCGTTGGCCAGATATTTAAAAATGTCCGCTCCCAACTGCGCCAGTTAATACTTGCGCGAACATGACGACAAATGCCGTCAAAAAAAGGTTTCGTTTAGGACATGACGGTATATACTGTCATCGAAGAAACCAAAAAAAAATACTGAACAAAACAAAATTTCGAAATCAAGTTCTATTAAAGGGTCCAAATTATAATCGCAATACGTTTTGCTAGGACTATTTGATGTAAATCCAATATAAAAGTGATATTTTTTGACGGTGTTTACACAGCCCAAGCCCCAAGGCAACTTATTATCGATGACGGTATATATACCGTCATGTCCTAAACGATTTTTTATTGTCATGTCCACCAAAGTGTTATGTACTTGCACTTAAAACAATTTTAGTTTTTTTTTTAAACTTACAAGCTCTAAGAATTTTAAATATTCATAAATGTTTTTTATTTAAATACCAAGTACTATTTTTATGGTAAGCGATCTTACTTCCTTAACTGTTACGAATATATTGATTTTATATAATTCTATGGAAAGTTTAATTGATACATAATTTAATACAAAGCAAAAAATGAATAATGCAAATATGATGTTGTGATATCGTTGGAAGAACAATATCAAAACAATAATTTTCTCATCAAAAATCCTATAGTCAAAACAATAATGTTTCCCATCAAAAATACTGATTAGGGTATTTCTTATAATTTAGATAAATAACAATTAAGAACATGTACCATTACTTTGATTATATACAGTGTACAGAACAACAAAAATGAAACATGGATATTGTATACCGCCGTTCCACACGCGGCTTCAAACTGCGTAGATGACATAGTACATATCCATACTAGGGTAACTTGAATCCGGTAACTTTTGTAGTTTACACCGTTTACGTCCACACACATTGTATTTGAATCCGGTATCTTTTATAATTTTCTATGTGTTTGTGTAAAATGCTAATAAAAAATCACTTTATTAATTATTTAATTTTATTTCTCATCATTTTATTACTCATTTATTTAAAAATCTTAAATTTTATTTTATTTTTTACTTTTCATATCCGAATTTTTACCACAGTTAATACAGGGTTATCCAATTCGAGGTTGATAAAGTAGAAATCTGTATACCGACATCTGTCAAAGATAAACGTCAAGTAAGCTGTCATTTATTTAGTTGACATTCTGCCATTTAAGAATATGGAGCATTTAACAATCGACCAACGCGTTAAAATTATTAAATCTTATTATAAAAATAGTGATTCTGTCGTATCCACATTTCGCGCTTTACGAGCAGATTATGGTCGTCATAATCGTCCTACAAAGCAAACCATATTGAATACAGTGAATAAATTTGAACAAACTGGATCTGTTACCGATATTGTAAGGTCTGTGCATCATCAAAACATTCACAATGCTGAAAATATCGCTTCTGTAGCTGAAAGTGTGAAAGAAGATCCAAATTTGTCAATTCCTCGTCGAGCTCAACATTTAGGCCTATCTTATGGCTCATTATGGCGCATTTTGCATCTGGATTTGCATCTTCATCCGTATAAAGTCCATTTGACACAAGAGCTAAAGCCTGCTGACCATGGACAACGAAGAACATACGCAAATTGGGTGTTGGAAAAACAGGCCGTCGATGCTGATTTTTCGAACAAAATTTTCTTCAGTGATGAAGCTCATTTTTCGCTTGGTGGATACGTTAATAAGCAAAACTGTAGAATTTGGGGCTCAGAAAATCCACAATTGATTGTAGAGAAGCCATTACACCCGGAAAAAGTCACTGTTTGGTGCGCATTGTGGTCTGGTGGTGTGATTGGGCCGTATTTTTTTGAGAACAACCATGGACGAACCGTTACCGTCAATTCTGAGCGCTATGGCCGCATGTTAACCGATTATTTTTTTACGAAAATCGAAGATTATGATCTTGACGATATGTGGTTCCAGCAGGATGGAGCAACCAGTCACGTAACACGAGCAAATCGAGATCTTTTGCAAGAGAAATTTCCTGGACGTTTGATTTCGCGATTGGCTGATGTCAATTGGCCTCCAAGATCCTGTGATTTAAAGCCTTTGGATTTCTTTTTGTGGGGCTACGCGAAAGATCGTGTTTACGCAAACAATCCTCAAACTCTTGACGAATTGAAAACTAATATTCGTAAGGTAATGGCCGAGATACCGCCCGAAATGTGCCGAAAAGTCATTGAAAATTACCTCAAAAGAATCAAGGCCTGTAAGAAGTCCCGTGGAGGACATTTGAATGATATCTTGTTTAACTAAAAATGGCAAGGATCAATCTGTAAAATGAAATAAAAATTACAATACATTCCGAATATTTTGTGTGTTTTTTTTAAGTTTACTTTATCAACCTCGAATTGGATAACCCTGTATTTATGTTTCGTGATGCGCACGGCTCAAAACTAAAGTCAAACTAAAAAAAAAAAGAAAAAAATCGTCCTTGAGAATTTTTTTTATTTCATTTTTGTTTGTGTAGGTGTGTTAAAATATTTGAATCTACCAAAATTTTAGTTTAAAAAAGAATCCACGACAAAGCCGGTTTTATAGGTAAAGGGAGGAAAAACGGATAAGTTATCGGATTCAAGTTGCTCTACTACGGTAATTTGAATGTGGTAACGTCTTCGTTTCATTCCCTTTTATCTATATTTTTTTTATTTTATAGGTAAAGAGGAAAGAAACGAAGAAGTTACCGGATTCAAATTACCGTAGTATGGATATGCACGTCGAGATATATTTTATACATATTTTTATATTATAATTATATTATACATATATATTTATATTTACACATTTATATTATACATATTTTTTTTTATCTATCTTAAATTAGTTTCTCGGATTAAGATGAGTAATTGGTTACTTATAATACTTTCTTATTCTAATTCAAACTGCCCAGCTCCAGCGGTTTCTGCCTTTGAAGTCTCCTCACTCCGTTATTGGTGTCCAACATACAACGGATATCTGCATTTTCGTGTAGAGATAAGCACTGTACGTGTTTCCTTGCTTGGTTCTTTATTTCATCGGTGACGTATTCCATTTTCTAGTTTCTATGAAGGTTGTCGTTCCTAATGTACCATGGGGCATTCACAATCCTTCATAGCACTTTATTTTGAACGCATTGTATCATTTGTACATTAGTCTTCTTGGCACAACCCCAAAGTTGAATACCATAGGTCCATACTGGTTTTAGCATTTGCCTGTATAGAAGCAATTTGTTGCGTATTGAGAGCTCAGAATTTCTACCCATGAGCCAGTACATTTTTCTATATTTGATGTCTCTGTATATTTGATGACTTCTTTTTTCTTCTTGATGTGTTCTTTCCATCTTAGCTTAGCATCGAGGGTCATGCCAAGGTATTTAGCTGTATTTACTTTTAATTTAGAAATTTACTTTTAACGATAAACAATGTTTCTGTTAATGCTATGAAGAAATGTCTTAAAAATCAGAAGAAATTTTCAAAAATAATTTTCATTCGAAAGACTTAAATTTCCTTTAAAATGTTACTCAACAATTAAATCCGAATGGCTCAATTCCACCTGAAATTCGTAAAAATTGTTTCTCAAACAAATTTAACCTTTCAGCCGATTTTGGCCTTAAAATTGCTCTATTACGGAAATTTACATTTAACGATTCAAATTTATTAAAAAAATTTATGATTGCTCGGACATCCAACATAAAAAATATAATCAAAATAATCATGATTGCTATTATTGCAAGGTTGTATCGAGTATTCGGGCTTTACATATTTGTATATAAAATTTATTTCATAAGGCCAACCACACACACTCACTACGGATGTGTGTAGGAAAAATCGTCTTTGTTTTTTCTTCATTATAGAATTTTCTATTTAAACTGCACAGAATTGCATTGAGCTAAACTGTGTAGTTGTATCGTTTCGTATGTAGACACTTTGACGAATAGTATATCATTTTAAAGCGATTTAAATTAGACAGAAAATCTGAATAAAAATTATAAAGGTTTAAAGAAAAGTGAGAAGATTAAAGTCAGTTTTTTGCCGTTTCCAGGTGGTTTTCACACCTGAATTTCTGATCGGTGGGCACTACAAAATTAATTCCATTTTAAAAAAATGTCCACTCTGTATATTAATTTTTAATAAACCGATGGCTCCAAACTGAACGTTACATCTTAAAATTGAAATAAAACAAAAATTCAGAGTTAACTTTTCCCCACTGTTGTTATTGAGGTCCCATCAAAGTTTCAATTATTAAGTTCCTGCCAAGTGTTTTTAACACCTTACGTGTTTTTTGAAAGAAGAACTGTTATCCTGAATTATTTGAACTATAATTAAATTGTGTGACAAGCAAGTCTAGCTTACACGATGGAGGGGATTACTTTAATGAAATTGTGGTCCTTAATGACTGAAATGAAATGCGTTACTATAGTAAAATTATATATTCATTTGTATTTTATTTCAATTTAAATATTTGTGACACTCAATTTGATAGCCATGTAAAAGTCTTTTGTGACGACGTTAGATTAATTATACTGAACATGTAATGTTATTTTTTATTTTTCATTTAAGCTTCGAATATATTTGGTCGCCGCATTGTCGTATTTATGTAAAGTAATCTACTAATTTCTATTGTGTTTCGGTTATATGCGGTAAAATAGCCACATGTTAGTGCGAGAAGTACATATAAATTATAATAATTATTCCATAATAGTTCACAATAGTGTCTGAATATATTCATAATAAATTAGTTCCATCTCTTTCAAATTTACGAAAGAGAATGGCTAATACAATATCCAATATAAAAATGACAAACCCGCTTCGGGGGCTTGTCAGCAAACGAAGGAAAAGATATCAAAAAGATGGATATAATCTTGATTTGGCATGTAAGTAAATTTTATATTTTTTAATTATTTATGGATTGTATTGTAGTTTAATATATCTAGTTAAGTAAATACTTATTTGTGTTTGGAGGCAAAAAATAAGCTTTTTTTTACTATATGTAACATATATTTTCGACTAAATATCTTCAAATTTTCGAAATCTTAACATATTCACTAACATTACAATAGTTATGTACTTGTTATTATATATCGGTATAGTGGGTGGGGGCTTTAATTCGTTGATAATCGGGCATGATATTAAATTATGTGAGACTTCCCGATGTAACGATACGCATTGTTGTTATTTAATAAGTATATACAACTTACACTCCATCAAAAAAGAAACATACACCTTATTTTTTTTCAATAAATTCATATATTTTCTTTAGACAGCATCTTTAGTATTTGATTTTTTTTCTATTTTTAACTAATAATATCACATTGGGTAGAATGTGAGCTAAGGGTCCGAGGGTGATTCGCCAATGCCATGTCCAGCGATATATTCAGGATGGGTTCAAACTTCTGCAAACCCCGCGATTCACCGAAAGCTCCCTTTATAATAATCCCGCATCTGGTCGCATAGCTTTTCTATTTGTCTTTTCTTCTTCAACGACAAAGAGAAATTCATTTCAATTTGATCGCGTATTGAGATTTTATAGTAAAAATAGCAGATTATAATAAAACAATTTACATTGAATCGACTCTATTATTCCTAGGAAATGATGTTATTATTTTAATTTCAAGTAAAAGTACATATTGAAAAAAAGTACAACTACGAAAGTGGTCTAAATGAAAATTGTACATTAGCGGTTGGTTTATTTTTAAGTTGATCGTGTTAAAATTATAAAATATTTATGCATAATTAGCTCAAAGCGTGTACTTCACGAAGTTTAAATTATTACTGATGTCCTATTTTTTTTAACGCGCGAAGAATATTTTTATATTTGTTTTCAGTGATTCCCCGAAATATACAAAAATTATCTGCTTACTCAATCTACATTTTTGTAGTAGATTATATTGAGACTTCACCAGGCTAATCATAATTAATTATTTTTGTTAGAGAATTAAATTTTGGTAGAAAATTAACGGGGCTTTTGTTAGCAAAGTCACTAATTTATTCAGTTAGCGCGTGTCTGTTGAAAAATAAGGTGCAATAAAATAGTTTGCGATTAAAAATAAGGTTAAACTGAAATCAAAATTGGCAAGTTTGTTTTTCATACAGTAACAAACATTTAAATTAGCATATCTAATTAATTTGACTAACTTCAATAGTTTCAGCGAAATGTCAAACGTAAATAAATCTAAAAGAAATGCCATTTCTATTGAGACAAAATTAAAAATTTTACAGGAACGATGACAACAAAAAAAGTTACAGTGATGTTGCTCAAATGTTTGGATGCAGTGAAGGGTCAGTAGGTGATATCGTTAAAAATCGTAACTTAATAGAAAATTCGTCTTTTGTAAGATTCTTCGGAAGAAGCTGATTGTCAACGAGCCTCTAAAAACGAGAAGTATGACAAGAATCTAAATATTCCAATCTCTGATGCCGAGTTTGTCGACAATGATGAGGGCACAGTTGAAGTTGTAAACACTTCGCCAAGCAGTATTGGTCAAGTAGCAAAAAGCGAAAGACTCCATGATAACCTAATGATCGAAACCGTTTCTCTCGAAGCGATGCTTGAGCAAGTAAAGAACACGAAACTTACTAAGCCTAAGTTTCGTGAACTGTCGATAAAAATCAAAAATATGAAAATCCAAATTCTCGAGGTGGTTGCGGAAACGAATCTGTTTGTTGGTAAACTGGAAGAAGCATGCAACCATAGGGGCACTTGGAGTCAGAAACCTAAATCACTGGTTACTGAGGAAAAGGCACCAAAAATGGCTGCACAGGATTCAGTTCTTAGTGCCAATTCGGAACAAAACTAGGAACGTGGAAACTGAACCAAAAGAAAATGGAGGAAATTGGCAAGTGGTCGGTAAAAAACTACAAGAAACGCAGAAACAGAAAGCGTTGGCAAAAAGAGACAACAAACGGATAATTATCTCAGCAATGGATAATGAATCCAGCCTTTCGCTCACCGAAATGACAAAGAAAATCAAGGAAGTTATCAGTCCCAGCGAATCGAATATAAAGATTCATTATGTAACGAACGCCGGCCCAAAATATGTCACGGTTACTGTCGATGCTTCCTCTGACTTGAAAGTTTTCACGGAAAACAAAGAGTTGGAAGGCGTGGGTCTAGAGTAGCCACCGAACCGCAGTGCCTATAAAGAAATTACTCGAATCTGGATGGAGACATGGTAACAAACTATCTTATTAAACAAAAATGCCTAGATCAAAAAGATTTTAAGGTTCTATTTAGAACTGGTGCGAAAAATAAAGAGACCATTCACTGGGTGGTAGAAGTAAAACCAGCAACCAGAAACATGTTGCTAAAGTGTGGAAGACTGCATGTGGACTGGGTTCGATGCCATGTGAGAGAGTTTGTGACTCCAATTAGGTGCTTTAGATGCCGGCGATACGATCACATTGCAAAAAATTGTAGGGTGCGCACAGACCTGGGGCCTATTTGACCATCATATTTTGCAACGGGTCCCATTTGAAACGCGACATTTTAAAATGCGAATTATCAAAACGCGATATTTTAAAATGGAATATTTCAAAACACGATAGAGTATAAAACGCGATATGGTACAAAACGCGATATTTCAAAACGTGATATTTCAAAATGTGATACGGTCAAAACGCGATATGGTACAAAACGGGAATTTAGGATCGGGTTATGTCAGTCGGGTGAAGGGGAAATTTAATATCAGTTTATAGGAATTTAAAAATCGATAGGAGCGAGGGTATATAGGATCGGTATAAATCGGGTCGCTACGCTCCCGTCGCTTCGGAATGCACATTCTGTACCATAACGCGTTTTGAAATATCGCGTTTTGTACCATATCGCGTTTTGTACCATATCGCGTTTTGAAATATCGCATTTTGAAATATTGCGTTTTGTACCATATTTCGTTTTATCATATCTCGTTTCGAAATATCGCGTTTTAAAATATCGCGTTTCGAGCAACAATTTATTTTGATAAGTTAAACTGTTTTGTTCCATAAAGAGAAAATTATATAATGTTATGATATAAAAAATACATGTTTAGTTTCGCATACATATTAAACAAGTGTCCAGGCGACATTAGACATTAATATTATAGGTTTAAATTAATATGTTTCATTAAAATATAATTAACACTTTCCAAAAACTCCCTTTCTAATCAATATTATTTGCTGAGTGATAATTATTTTTTTTATTACTAAAACATTTAGCAAATTTGCTGTAGAATTCAGAGGAAATATACTCTTGGACGTTAACTGGTTTTTTTTTCAAGACCAACTAGATGAAATATATTTTATTCATCAAATGGGAATGACAACAAGTTCCTCTTATTGATTCTTTTCTATTCATTTATTTGTTTCGAGATACAGAATTATATACAATGTGATGACTGTTTATTAGTCGATAAATTACTGTGAAACGTACACGTGAATTATTTTTAAATTTATTACACGTAAACAACGACACGATGAGTAACTGGACTACTAAACTTGAAAAGGAGGCAGCATGGAAAGAGGTATTAGTCGTCGCTCATTCTATACTATTAGCATCTGCCGACAAAGACTGGAGATATGCTAGAGATAATCTCTTTGGCTTGTGGAAAAGCCAAACTTTATTAAAAATTAATTTGTATATTGTGTACTATCATTTAATTTGAGTTAATTAAATAGGCAAAGTGGGGTAACGCTCTAAAAATCGGATACAAGGGGGGTAAGGACTGCAAGCTTGATGAAATTGATAATTTCGTACTTGATATTTTGGAGCGAGATTCTCAAGTGGTAATAGGTTTAAATTTACCGGAGAGCTATGGTGAATCAGGTAGCTCCATCAAATTAAATGAATCAATTAAAGATTCAAAAAATGCAAAAAAAGGAAATGCGAAGAACCAAAAAAACGAAAGGAAACGTCCAAATAGTGATTTTCAAAATCAAGATCGCCAATTAAAACTTGAGCTCATGAAGGTAGAAATTTAACATCGACGGTTACAATGCCTAAAATTAGAAAGGGAACTTAGGCCCTTTTCCAATTACTTACTTATTTGAAACTTATTGACTTATTCGCCGCCATCTTAAATAAGTAAGTGAAGCCGTTCCAATTCATATACTTACTTATTTTGACAGCTAGTTAATGAAAGTATAAACAAACTCTTGTTGACCCAAATTTATTATAAATTTTTTAAAAAAATTTAAAAATGGACGTAAAAATAATCTTACTTCTTTCTAAACTATACTTCAAAAATAAAAATAAGAAATTATGTATCTCTAAAATTAGTCAAAGGTGATGATTGATGAATATTTAATTCATTCGTTGGAAGAGCGTGAAATATGAAAGGTATAGGTTAATACTTTAGGATAAACTTTCAAATATATATTTATATATTCTTATACATATTTAATGTAATAACAAATAATTGCAGGGTATAAAATATTTTTCCACCAAAAGCAGCTTCTTGATAACATGCTTTTTTTAAACTGAGATGCCCTACTGATCAACAAACATGTTAGGGAATCGGTACGCTTTCCAAAAATTATTAGAATTTTTTCCAATTTAGCGGCATGGATATTACGCTCAAATTGAACTGACGGTGAAATTGTTTTTTTAGAAGCTGTATTAACTTATTGTAGCTACATTCAACATACTAACATCTATATTTATATTTATCTATAATAAATTTCATTAAAAAATACAAAATTTTTTACATATACGCCTTTGACGTCTTCTGACAATAACATATTGTTGTCATTCAATGTATAATTTATACGGAGGAAATTTTTTTTTTTGACATATTAGTCGTTGTCACTAGATTTGAAAATAAAAACATTTTGTCAACACACAATTTTGGAGAAATTTCTGTGTAGACGTACTTATTCAAATAAGTTACCTCGCGAGGTTACTTATTTGAATAAGTACGTCTACACAAATAAGTAAGTAATTGGAAAAGGGCTTTAATTTAACGCGGTCAGAAATAACAAGTGATTTAGTGCCAGTACGAGATCGACGTACAACATATCCCGAAACCACAACAGATATAAATTCTGAAATTTTAATTGAGCTTTAAGAATTTGAAAATTAAATTTTTATATGTTTAAAATTTTTATTTTATTATAAATTTGAATTATACAGTTTGTCTGAAGAAGTTAAAATATTATTTAATTTTTCGATCGCACTAAAATTCATTTCGTGTTCAGCTTCCATTTCCAGCAATAAATTATTGTTGTTTGTTGTTACTTCAGTGCCATCAACCTTCAATAAATCCTCACTTCTATATTCTCGAGCTATCGTGCAAGCAATATCGTGTATTGTTGAACAAGTGAGTACAATTTTTGCTACGGTTCTAGGACGTAGTCTTAAATAATTCAAATAAGGGAACTTTTCTTTTAAAATTCCAAAACTATCCTCAACTAGACGACGAGTTCTTTTGTGTGCATTATTAAAATTCTGGACAGAGGTATCTCCTGAATTTTGATTTATCAGTGGGATCAACCAATTTTTGAGTGGATATGCACTATCGCCTAAAATATTAGCTCCTTCAAAGGGTCTCTAACCACTTTCAAATCTGTAAATACAAAAAAATCTATGTAAATAACAAGTTGAATTTTTTTAAAATTAGTTACGTGTGAAATACTGCTGAGTTACGCAACACTCAAGAATCATGCACGCTTCCAGGCCAATTGGCATTGATGGCATAAAATAAATTGTTCGGTCCGCATATCATCATTACATTTAGTGAATGATTTCCATGTCGCAAAAAACATACGAGGGTATATCAAAAAGTCTTGCAATATCATATGAAAAAAAAGAGTGAGTGAGACAACAATATATTTTTCAAAACCATTTTTTGTCGCGATGAAACTTCTAGAAGAACATTTCGATGTAAATTTTACAGTTCGTTTGTTTTTGTCAATTTAGTAACACGTGTTTTGAATTTTTCTTAAAATGAATGAAATTGAATATCGCGCCGTTATTAAAATTTCTGTAAAGATGACCGAAATGCAATTTATATATTCAACTATATATCAAAAGTTTACTGCGAATCTGCACCATCATATGCCACAGTAACAAAGTGGGTAAAATTATTCAAAAGTGGTCGGGCATCATTAGAAGACGACAACTGCTCGGGTCGGCCAGCTGATGCTATTAGCCATGAAAACGTAATTTTGGCCGAATCTATTGTATTGGAAGACCGGCGTATTTCTATTCCGCGGTTAGCGTGGAGACTTTCTCTTTCATACGGTACCACATATACTATATTACATGACCACCTTCACATGTCGAAAGTAAGTGCACGATGGGTTCCCCGTTTGTTGAATGCAGAACAAAAAAAATGCGTGTTCAAACTTCAAAGGCGATTTTAGATATGTACAAAGAAGATCCAGAAAATTTCTTGGATAACATAATAACAGGCGATGAAACATGGCTTCATCACTGGGGTCCGGAATCCAAACAAGAATCGATGCAATGGATTAAACGTAGCGAACCACCACCAAAGAAATTCAAAACTCAACTGTCTGCTGGTAAGGTTTTGGCAACAATTTTTTGGGATGCTGAAGAAATTTTGATAATCGATTATATGCCACCGAAAACCACAATCACAGGCATATATTACGCAGCGGTTTTGCGAAAATTGAAAAAAGCGATCCGAGAAAAACGGCCAAGGAAAGTTAGAAAAAAAATCTTGCTTCTTCACGACAATGCACCAGTGCACAAGGCTAATGTTGCTCAAGCTGCATTAAAGGACTGCGGCTTCGTGGAAATTCCGCATCCACCGTACAGTTCAGACTTGGCACCCAGTGACTAATTTCTGTTACCCAATTTGAAAAAAAAAATTAGGGGCCGGAAATTTTCCAGTGACTATGAAGTACAGTCTGTTGTAAATGGATATTTTATGGAGCAAAAGAAATCTTTGTTTTTAGAGGGTTTAGGCAAGTTAATTGATCGATGTGACAAATGTATAAACCTTAAAGGAGATTATGTCGAAAAATAAAAATATTGCTGTCTCACTCACTCTTTTTTTTCATATGATATTGCAAGACTTTTTGATTTGCCCTCGTAACTTCGTTACTTGATGGTGCATCAATATTAATTATTGTACGATCAACACATCCACAAACATTTTGAAACCCTCCATTTATATAAAAATTAGGGCCAATGTCCGCCACGTTTTGTGGCCAACACACAATTTTTGGAAATAAATTTTCGACTATTGCGTTACAAACGCGACCTACTTATCAAAATTTTGCAAAGTGATTAGTTTTTGGTTAAATAGGCCTCTGCTCTCACTGTAAACATCATGGTCATGGCTGCAAGGGATGTCCAAATAAATACAAACCTGCCAGCTGCGCAAGCTACAAGGAAATGCAAAAACCAAATGACTACTAAGTAGGTCGCTTTTCATGTAACGCATACAAAAGTGCTGTGCAACACCTGAGATTTAATACTAAACATGATGATTAGTCACAATGAAAAAAATTGCAACAGCACCTACGCATCACCCACCTCAACATGCAGGGGCGCAAAAATAGTCGGATCAGAGATAGGGAAAGCATATCCACCCATGACATAGATATTCGATGTATGCAAGAACCACCTCGGTCAATGGTCAAATCAGCGGCATGCCTTCTCCAGCCAGAGTAGCAGCAGGATGCTCTGAGAATCCCAAGACTGCAATTACTAGATATATTAACTTATCTGCAACATTTTACCGATTTGGAAATAAAATATAGAAGCATGTGCATTAAAATTAACCAAGTTCAATATAAAATATATCTCAAACAGCCTTAATGCATATCTCGTAAATTTTATTACAATGAGATATTCAAATTTTTACAATAACAATAGATTTATCTGTTTTGTATATGCATATTTAGCTATTTCAGTTCTACAGTTTATGTGTAAAAGAGATAAGTATTTTAACCCAATTTAATTTGTTAATTTTAGTCATAAATATAAAATTTACTAGCTCAATATGCACATGAGAAATACATATCTCGAATTAAAATTTTTTTAAGACGATCTCTAACCAGAGTTCTGGTGGATCAAATTCAGATATAACTTATCTGATCTGAGACAATAAATTTTTGTATTGGTTTTGGATTGAATCATTGAATTAATGGCAAATATTAAAATCAATCAAAACAAAATAAAAAATGATAAAATGTCACATTCAATTCAGTTACAAAAATAACCAAACTGAATATGTTAATATATTTGATTAATATATTTGATATCGATATATTTTATTACGAATTTAGTATTTGTTTTTAACTTTGAGGAGTATATACCGAGCTAAGAGAGATATGTTTATGTCTCTAAACGTTATAAAAATTTAGATATATTTTTCGTTTTTACAGATATACACCCCAATTACCGAAGTCGTGTCACGTCAATTTAGATGACTAAATTCACGTCGCATCAATATTACTATTGTCGAAGTCGTTTCTTACGCCTCAAGTCACTTGAAACGACTGCTGTCACTTTAAATGACTTTCTTGTCACACCATTTTTTCAAGTGACAAGAGAAATATTTATACGCTTTATAAATACAAAACTAAAAAAAAAATAAAAAAAATTTATTGCAATACTTATTTCAAAACCGATAAGTATCCAGTGTAATGGAAGGACGTAAACAGTAAGTTTTTGGTATATGGTTTTTTTTTTATAAAAACACAGTTAAATTATTTTTATATAAGTTTTTAATAGTTTAAAAATTATATATATATATATATATATATATATATATATATATATATCCCTTTAGTGATTTACTAACACAATTGTGCGGGTAGGGCAAAAGTACCATGCTAAAAATTTAGTTTTGTATGTTTTTTTGAACCAACTTACACATTTGTGAATTCCTTTTTAACTTATTTTCGTTCGAAAAAAAACACTATATCTATACACACAATTGTGTTGCATTTACTTCAAATAAAGCGAAATTTTTTTATCAACAACGCCATTACATACTATGGGTTTTTACTCACACATTTGTGTGGGTTGGTCTAAAACTGAGTCAATTTTTTGGTTTTCTTGGTTGATAAAGGGATATATATATATATATATATATATATATATATATATATATATATATGTATATATATATATATATATATATATATATATATATGTATATATATATATATATATATATATATATATATATATATATATATATATATATATATATATATATATATATATACATATATATATATATATATATATATATATATATATATATATAAATATATATATATATATATATATATATATATATATATATATATATATATATATATATATATATATATATATATATAATTTATATATATATATATATATATATATATATATATATATATATATATATATATAATAAGTTAAGGCATTGTATATAAATTTAAAAAAAGGAAAAAAATAATTTTTTATAGGTTAAAAATAACAAGCAGTTTGAACGGCTAGTTCAGTTAATGGAGAAATACATTACCATCGCTAGAGGCTTCTTTAATTTTGGTAACACAAAAGATGAATTCTCAAACATATGGAATGGGTTTAGTGACCAATTAAATAGCCTCGGTCCTCCAGTACGGACAACCTCTGAATGGCAAAAGGTAGTTTACAATTTGAAGACAAGATCAATAAAACACGATTTTTTCTTATTTTAGGTATGGAATGATTATAAATCGAAAGTTAAGGCAAAATTAGGACATAATAAGAAAGAATTAAAATCAACAGGTGGAGGTTGCAACAAACTCTATACATTTTCCGCTCAAGAGAAAAGTGTTATCGACATATTAATGCTCAGAGAAGTTTCTCAACCTTCTCGTAGAACCTTTGGCTTGAGCCCAAGCAACTCCAACGTTGTGCAAGTTATTTCGGTTTCCGAAAAATTACATAGCCACCCAATACATGTCGATCCGTCAGATTCACCTATAGAATGTAGCATGGTAGAATATTCCTGCGAGAATCAGCCGGACGAATCCGATTTACCGTATGAACCGACAACCTCAACAACAACAGCTTACGGGTCAAAAAAAGCAAACGAAGGCCGTCAAGAAGAAAGAAACCGTCTATTAAAAGAGCAAACGGAATCAATAAAAGAAACTGAGAGGCATAGTAAGGAAATGGCACGTTATATGCAAACGTATGAAATTAAAGCAAGACAATTAAAGTTATTGCAAGATGATATTTTGGAAAAAAGGAAATTCCGGAAGGAAAAGCTTGAAATTAAATTAAGAGAAATCCAATTAAAACAGCGCAAGTTAACTTTAAAGGAAAGGCGCGGTGCAAATATTGAATATTAAGCACACCACTAGCAATGTGATAAGGACGAACTGAAATTCCAATTTTTATATTTTGTTATGTTTTAAATTTTTTTATTTTATGTTTCATGTCAAATAATAAAGATGAATTATTTTTTTAACAAATCGAATTCATTATATTTAGCCTAATGCGATCTCCAGCATTTAGAGGACCGTCGCCTTCTGATGGTGCTAACAGGTCTTCCTGGTATACCAGGTATACTAGGTTCGTCAAAATGAACATTATATCGAAGGCATAAATTATGCAAGGCGCAGCAAACGTTAATAATTTGCCTTGCTTTATTTGAACTATAGTGCAGCTGTCCTTCGCCTAGTAAACATCGGACTCAATTTTTGAGGACCCCTATGGTCCTTCCTACAACATTTCTAGCTTTAGTGTGTTTCTTGTTAAACTCCTTTTTTCTTGGGTCGCCTTCTTGTGTCGACCGAAATGGTACAATAACGTAGGGTTTAAGCATATACCCAGCATCACCTTTAAATGAAAGATTCAATTTTATTCATATATATTTTATAAATGTAAATTACCTAAAATCCATGTATTGCTCCATTTTCAAAATTTTGTTGAAGTTCACAATCCAGTTCGCTCGAATTAAAAATAAATGAATAGTGGCACGATCCCGAATGATTTCAGTCAACATACCTGATCAATAACCGGTCATCGCATACCTACGATGTAATATTATGCACTTAATTTATTTTTTAAAGGATACATAATAAACTTACTAGCATCACATTTAAGCTGTAGTGTCCTTTTCGATTATAGTATAGGTGCCTCTCATTCTTTGGTGGTCTAACAATTTGTACATGCGTGCCATTTACGCATCCTATCACGCCCGGAAATCCGGATTTATTAAAAAAGCTCAGCTAATATTTGTTTTTTCTTCATCATTCGGAAATTTTATCAGCTCTGGGCATAGTTCGCTTTTACATATGTCTAACACTTCTGCCAAGTGGATTGATAAAGTTGATTGTGCAACTCCCGCCACAAACTCATTGCCTGTACCCGTCTGATAGCCGCCTTCTGCAAAAAACCGCAACGCGGAAGCTAATTTAAGGACGCGTGGCATTGACGAAGAACGCTCTAATTTTTAGTTTTGATGTGACGACAGATAATAAATATTGGAATTCATCTTTATTCACTCTAAAATATTTTAGAAACCTACAAATAAAATTACATCGAAACAATACATATATGCAAATTTCTAATGACGCTCACAAAGCATCCGGTATTTCCATTGGGTTGGAACGATCGCGAAGAATTTTTCGTTCTACAGCCATATCGCTATTTGTTTCCTCCTCAAAATAATAAACTGCTCATTTTTTTTAAATGATTTTTTTCACATAAACAAATAAAATAAGCACTTTTCGATATAACAAGATTTTTATTTTCATATTTTTTGGCAGAAAATAACAAAAGTATAACAAAATTCGACTTTTTCGTCATTTTTCAAAGTTAAAACTTATATTTTGTTTCGACTTTGACATATATAAGGTTTTTTATTGGTATTTGGTACAGAACATTTTTAAATTTATATCTATATACCAATAAAAAACCTTATATATTTACTATTATTGGCTCATAAAATATATTTTCATAGACTTTGACATAGTTTTGCTTGCGACTTAGAATAAGATCATGTATGAAAAGTGTCGCGATTATTTGTAACTGGACGAAACTCAATAAATAGAATTGTATACATGGATGTGTGAACTGGAGGCAAAAACAATATGGTGGAAACGATCTTGTGCATGGACATACATATGTAAAAGGCTATAATTGAAAATACATGAGGAAAAAGATGGCATCCAAATGTTGTAAAGCAAAACAAAAAAATTAGGTTTAGATCAATGAATATTTTATTAAACTTGAGGTATAAAAAAATACATATATACACATCTAAATTATATTATAATTAATTTTTTAATTATTTTTTATTATTAAACAATGATTTTATTATTAAACAATGATATTATTCTTTGATTGTAATATTAAAAGTTTAAATATTTTCCATATAGCTTAGCTCATATCAAGTTTATTATTTCGCATTTGTTTTCCACTTAATAATTTAAAACTGAACTAGAAATTAATTAATTTATACAAACAATTTTTGAATAGATGTAAAAATATATGTTGGTGTAATTTTATTTAAATTAACGCACATCTTTAAATTTTTTTAAGAAAATCACTTTTATAAAATTACCAAACTCATGTCGTGAACATGTAAAATAAATACGATACGTAGTTATAGCTCTGTTTTGAGTTTCGTCTTGTTATACTTGGGAACCTGTAAAATTTGAGCAAATGCTTTTCAAATTTAAGCAATTATTAGTGTTACCAAATATATTTTTAATTACAGTCGTCTCCTCTTCAATCGACTTTAACAGTACCAATTTTTAAGCGATGTGACACGACTATAGTCACGTCGCCTGAAGTGACACGACTTCGGTAATTGGGGTAATAAAATATTCTTGTCTCGAAACGAGATATATTTTATATCTAAAAATCTGTGTAAAATATATCTCTGTGGGCAATAATTTCTCTCGTGTACCATCTGTACAAAATCGAAACGATCCTAGGCTCTCTAATCTAAGTAAACTTAGATCCTCTATGCATAAGCACAGAAGAGCATACCAAAAGAAAAGAAACCAAATAGCAAAAGAGTTGAAATTGTCTCTCTTTAGAGCGGCAAGGAATAAATACTTTCATGAAGTATTTATAGCTAAGCAAAGTAGTTTCCAAAGAATTTGCCGCTGGTAAAGCAAGGCCACCTGAAGTCTTGAACACCATCAGAAAAACTAATGGAGACGTCACTGATACATGGCATAACACACGCTTGGAGTTACTAAACTCGCATCTGCCGGACGAAACACCTGACGTTACTGGGCCTCAAGCAGAAATGCGCAAGATCGCCACCAACAGCTGCTGGACATCAAATGCTGAAGACACCATTCACGTGGGAGGAGGTCACCAGTGCCCTTACTTGCTTTAAGCGTAACAAGTCTTCTGGGCTTGACAACTTGAACGCTGAAATAATCCAACTGGCATGGCCCATTATAGGGTCTACCATAGTAAAATTATTAAACAGCTGCTTGAAGCTGCTACTTCCCTAAGGTGTGGAAAAAGGTGAAATGATTATAATCAGGAAACCTAGTGATAGAGATCCACTTTCTCCGAAGTCTTATAAGAAAATCATGCTGCTACCTGTCATGGGGAAACTAGAAAGGTTACTAGTAGTTCGTATTTCTCCACGAATCAAACATAGTGGACTATTCTCGGACAAACAATTTGGCTTCCGACGGATGCATGTCTACTGAAGATGCGATAGTCCGCCTAACAAACACTGCCAAAATCCAAAGTTCAGAATATGTTTTGGGTATATTCTTGGACGTAGCCGGATCATTCGATAACTTAACATGGCCTAGTGTCATCGCAAGTTGAATATTTTTAGGAGCTACTTTAGCGAACGATCCGCAGTAATTAGAGACATATATGGTCCTGTATCATAAGAAATAACAAAAAGATGCCTTCAAGTCGCAATCCTAGGTCTCCTAGTCTGGAACATCGTGTTTAACACGAGCATGGTGGATAACATGGACGAAATAGCATTCGCAGATGATAAAGTCATTCTGGCGCACGGCAATTCGAGGCTTGAACTTCAGCGCCAGGGTCAAATCGCCACTAACGATATGGTACAATGAATGGTGCGATACAAATAAAATGTCACTATCTGCAGATAAAACAGTGATGCTGCAGCTTAAAGGCAAATTTGGCTTAAATCGACCTCCAACTATATCATTAAACGGTCGAAACATGAAAATGGTCAAGTGCGTTAAATATCTAGAAGTTGACATCGATGAACGAACGGGAGTAGCATCTCACGTATTAAGGGTCTGTGAAAATGCCAAGAAACTATTCCACTTCTTGGCGAGATTGTCAAGAGAGGGATGGGGAGTTAACCACAAAACACTATTATTAATTTACAAAAGTGTGGCGGAGGCACTCTTCTGGCCAGCGTGCTCCCTGTAGATATTCTAATCAAAAAGCGAGCGCTCATGTATCACCTAAGAAGAAGAGGCCAAAATATTATAGGTGACCAAATGCATGCTGCAGATAGTAGGCATGATCAATTAAACGATCAATTTAATAATAAAAGAGAAATAGAAGAAATGGCGATTGACCTATGGCAAAGAAGGTGGAATGACTTAGCCAATGGAAGGCATACATTTGGCTTCATTCCAGAATGAACGCACGAATTAAAATGAAATTGCAACTAATGAGCTCTATGAGGCAAGTCATCTCTGGTCATTGTAAGTTTAACGCCTACCTACAGAAATTTAAGATAACAAACCAATGTCAAAGTTTATGTGGTTCAGAAGTAGAAGACGTCAATCACCTACTTTTCGAATGTAACGAGGTCATGTCACCAAAACAAAAGTGGCAGGGTAACATAAACCTACACGAGTTATTACTGCCAGCACTACTAAGCGACGAAGTTCTTCGGCAGTTTCGGCCATATTGTGCTGAACTGATCAATATCTTAAATTAACGGAATAGTGTGCAATAGTGGCCCGGGTACCCGGACGGTACTTGCCTCCACACGGCTAGGGACGGAAACGATACAATTTTTGAAATGTAACGGCTAAAAGTACTACATATCGGTTGACATTGCATATTGTTTAGAAAACTGATATAAATTTTAAATAATTCTTAGTTTAAGGTTAAACGTAGGTATAAGAATTGGCGAAATTTTTTCCCGGAATGTTGACTACGATTAATAATGAAATCTGGCTACGGATTTTGTACGATTTTCTTACAAAATTCTCATGAGAAATTGTGTACGTACACAGTGTATAATATTCACTTTTAATATGTATACTGTCATTTTCAATCATTGTGTATGTGTAAAACTCTCATGAATTTTAGCCGAAATGTTTCCCCGATATGAATTATCGGTTGAACAACATGCATGTGGATACATCATGAGAATTTTTCTCCTGCTCGCGAGCAGTGGTATAAATGACATACACATTTGATAAATGCTATTCATATTTCATTTTCCTATGGTTGGTTATAATATTCACTTTTAATATGTGTACTGTCCTTTTCTATCATTGTGTATGTGTCAATACTCATGAACTTTCGCCAAAATGTTGACTCGATTTATAAATGTGCACTAATCGGATGAAAAAAAAATAGTTGAAAATTTTTCCACTGCTCGCGAGCGTGGAATAAATGAAAAATGATAAGAAAATAGTTGCGATTGAAATTTTTTTGTGTATTTTCATTTATATTAAATAAGGCTTAAATAAAATAAATTGTATTAATGTTTTTTAATAAATTTAATATTCCCCAGTTTAATTATTCATTTATATATCTATATTTTTATGTGTTATTTATGGAAATAATATTGTGAAGAAAGGGTTAATACCTTATAAAATGGATTAACACTTTAATGCGCTCACAGAACATGTATGTGATAGCCGGAACAACTGTTAGACGTGCTACTATTAAAGTGTTAACTGAGGAAATATAAATAAATTTGAAAAATAAAAATATCCCTTTTTCTGCCCTGAACACAATTGTGTAGGTACGGCAAAAAAATCATGCCAAAAATTTATTTTTGTATGTTTTTGAACCACCTTACACACTTGTGCATTCCTTTCAAACTTCGAAAAAAAAACACTGTGTAGGTTGTACTTCAAATCAAGCGAAATTTATTATCAAAAACGCTATTACATACTATGGTTTTTTTACTCACACATTTGTTTGGTTCCCAAGTATAACAAGATTCAACTTTTTTGTCATATTTCGAAGTAAAAACTTATATTTCGTTTCGACTTTGACATAGTTTTGCTTTGCTTAGAATAAGATCCTGTATGAAAAGTGTCGCGATTATTCGAAACTGGACGAAACTCAATAAATAGAATTGTATACATGTATGTGTGAACAATAACAACAAAAACAATATGGCGGGAACGATCTTGTGCAACGACATATGTAAAAGGCTATAATTGAAAATACATTTTAGAGGAAAAAGATGACGTCCAAATGTAAAGTAAAACAAAAAATTTAGGTTTAGAACAATGAATATTTTATTGTATAAAAAAATATATACACATCTAAATTATATTATAATTTATTTTTTAATTATTTTTTATTATTAAACAATGATTTGATGATATTATTCCTTGATTGTAATATTAAAAGTTTAAATATTTTCCATATAGCTCATATCAAGTTTATTATTTCTCATTTGTTTTTCACTTAATAATTTAAAACTGAACTAGAAATTAATTAATTTATACAAAAAAAATTTGAATAGATATAAAAATAAATTTTGGTGTAATTTTATTTAAATTAACGCACATCTTTAAATTTTTTTAAGAAAATCACTTTTATAAAATTACCAAACTCATGTCGTGAATATGTAAAATAAATACGATACGTAGTTATAGCTCTATTTTGAGTTTCATCTTGTTATACTTGGGACAGTATATATATACGCACGAATACTAAAGTATTGATTCTTCGACTTTTTTCTAATATTTCGCAGGCAAATACGATAGCTCAATTTTGAGTTTCGTCTTGTTATACTTGGGTTCCCAAGTATAACAAGATTCGACTTTTTTGTCATATTTCGAAATGTCCAAATGTAAAGGAAAACAAAAAATTTAGGTTTAGAACAATGAATATTTTATTGTATAAAAAAAAATGTATACATACTTATATACACATCTAAATTATATTATAATTAATTTTTTAATTATATTTTATTATTAAACAATGATTTGATATTATTCCTTGATTGTAATATTAAAAGTTTAAATATTTTCCATATAGCTCAAATCAAGTTTATTATTTCGCATTTGTTTTTCCACTTAATAATTTAAAACTGAACTAGAAATTAATTAATTTATACAAAATAAATTTGAATAGATATAAAAATATATGTTGGTCTAATTTTATTTAAATTAACGCACATCTTTAAATTTTTTTAAGAAAATCACTTTTATAAAATTACCAAACTCATGTCGTGAATATGTAAAATAAATACGATACGTAGTTATATCTCTATTTTGAGTTTCATCTTGTTATACTTGGGACAGTATACATATACGCACCAATACTAAAGTATTGATTCTTCGACTTTTTTCTAATATTTCAAAGGCAAATACGATAGCTCAATTTTGAATTTCGTCTTGTTATACTTGGGTTTGTACTTAAATTGAGCCAGTTTTTTTTGCTTCAAAAAGGGTTATTTTTATTCTGTCTCTTCCCTCCCTCTCTTCATATTTTTTTTATTATCGTGTGGCGTGCCGATCATGTTATTTTGTTATTTGTTTAGTTAATTTAGTAGAAATATGGAAATGGTAGTAGGAAGACGAACGAATGCATAAAAAATATTTTTTTATTTTTACGTTTGAATGTTACGAAAATAATTTTTTTATAATACGAGTAATGAGATTACTTTTAGATTTATTTACTAGGAATTATATAATATCACAAACAAAACACAATCAGACTCCAAAACCAATAGAAAATTTATGTTTAAATCAAATTCTCGATGTCGTTACAAATGAAAAAATATTTCTAGCGGCTGTTAGAGAAATCCTTAACTAAAACTCAAACCCTATGTGCTCAATATACATATTTCTCGGTCAATATATTTTTACAATACGCGCGCGACAAATAATTTTATATTTGTGTGTACACTATAAAAGAAACAAACGGAAAAATACAAATTCAACGTATTTTTTATTTTCGTTTGAAAGTATCCTTTCTCTGATTGTATGATTTATATTTAATAAAACACAATGAAATGAAAACTAAAAAGCACGTATTATGGATACACATATGTATGTACTATTTAAAATAACATGTGTGCACGATCGATAATTTCTTGCCGTTTAAGATAAAATTTAAACACGTGACCATGATGAAATGGAAGAGGATCTATTTTAGATGTAAGTATGTAGCTACATTGATTATGTTTTGGTGTGCTGCATGAAATCAGAAATAAGAATAAGGAGATAAATCATTGCGAGCAATTGTGTGATCCGCGATACTAACGCCACTTTTAGTAATGCAATATTTTATTAAAGCTTGTTTCTGTAACCCATGAGTGCACCATCTATCTTCAAATAGTCAAAACTACAGAACACCAAAATAACAATATAAAAAATTATATTATATTAAATGTGAGGAAAAGTTGGTTACAAACACGAAGATTTTTGTTTACGATGATTTGCACATGCTGCATGCACATGTTGAATACAAACAAACTTTTACTTTTCGTAAAAAATTATTTTATTTGTGTGTGTGTGTCCATTTAAACAAATTATGTTTTGTTATCTATGTACCTAATGAATGAGCTGTGAAAATATTTTATGATATGAGAGATTCCATTAAAAAGAAGTTAATAATTATTATTATTGCTTTATTCGTATTATTAATAAGCGATAATTTGTTAATCCATGGATGTTGATAGTAGGGATAATAAATATGTAGATTATTTAATTTTAAAACTGAGAAAGCATGGCTCGAACCAATTTTATCTTGCCCTTACGAGTGTTTATTTTAAAAACGGATATAAACAAAATCTTTGAACTGGTTTATGAACTAGACATTTTTGGTTTAAAATTATTCTTAGGCGAATACCGTCGATGACGTAAAACTAGTTCAGCATTGCACTTTTTTATCTATTTATTACTAGCTGACCCGGCGAACTTCGTACCGCCTCAAAATCAACAAATGTTGTTTAAAGTTATTATAGCTTAATTAAATTGAGTTTTTTCATTAAGATAAAATGAATTTCTCTCTCCCTCTGGCACTATATCCCATCAAGGGATTTAGCCGCATCAAATGAGGTTTCATAATCATATTTTCATTTCGGATAATGAGTGATTAATTCATTGATCCTAAACCAGCCGTGCAATTTTTTCCTTGTCAAATGAATACTCCAAATTAATTAAATTCAATCAAAATGAAACATATTTTAATTACATTGAAATGAATGTAATTCACGTGACAGCAAGTCTTTCGTTTTATTGAATTGATTCGAAATGATTCGCGTAGCATTGTTGCACTACTTTCTTTTAAACTATTTGCTGGGTGGGTTGCAATAGGGTCGATTCCCTTCAGTAAAGCATTATGTGATATACGACATTTTTTGTTTTATTGTCAGGTGCGAAAACGAACAAAGCGGATGGTTTGCCGACACGTGAACATGTTACGTACAATTGGCCGTGAGAGAAACATTCATTTTCTAGATTCAGGCCACAAACACTCAAGGATGGGCCTTGTGATTTGTTGATCGTCATGGCAAATGCAAGACGAATCGGAAATTGAATTCGTTTAAACTCGAATGGCATATCGGTTGGGATCATCAGAATTCTCGGAATGAGAACTTCCTCACCTTTGAATTTTCTCAAAACCAAACGCGTCCCGTTACATAGTTTTGGTTGATTCAGGTTTCGTAGCATGATGATTACCGCACCAAGTTTCAGTTGTAAATTGTGTGGTGGCAAGCCAGCCAGATCTAATGAGTTTAAAAATTCAGTTGGATAGTTGGTTGCTTCGTCTTTGTTTGTCACACAGTCGATAGATTTGAAGGAATGAAGTATGAAGTGGACCGACGATTAGATTTTGAATTGTGAAATTTAAGTGATCCACATCTTTGTTCTTTGCTGCAAGAATTACTCGTTCACTCACCCAATTTTCATTTTTGTGATTAGTAATGATGTTCGGGAACACTTTGTTGATGAGCTCGTCCTTCGTTGTGACAAAATTGCAAAAGTTCTGAGGAAACGAAATCAATTCGTTCGATTCGTCGACCGGAACACGATCATTACCGATAGTCAGCAATTGCTTAGAGAAATCGACGGCAGATGGAACGTTTAACCACAGACAATCAAATTAAATTTTTCGTTCGAGCTAAAAAATGAAAACAAAATATATTTCTGATAATTCCAATGTCATCGTTGTATCTTTCATTTTTAAAAAAACAAAATATTGTTGGTTGTTTGCGGCATTTACAGAAAATGAACTCGCAGTTTAAATTTTTACGTTTACATAGTATGAAATATCTCTTTTAGGTTGTCCCTGGTTTAACAATGCAACTCGCATGTTTGTCGTCAGCTGAAGTTTCATCACATAGCGCCACGCAAAGTCGATGGTTTGAGGAAAACGTTTATTTCATCGACAGCGGTCGATTTTGGAATTACTGGTATTTTTTGACGGAAATCGCCGGACAGTTGAATCATTGCGCCTCCAAAACATCTTGAGTCATTGCGTAGATCATTCATAGTTCGATTGAGTGCTTCCAATGCGCATTTGTGCGCCATTGTTTATTCATAATCGATGATGATTTTACTTGCTACCAAAACATTCGGCATTGCTGAGTGTTTCGCAATGTTGCAAGTCGGGTTTTCAGCCGATTGAAGGTCTAACGACAATTTCAACGCTAAGCAACTGCTACAGCATTATTTGATCTCGCACGAACAGTGGCCAAAATCAATGACATGAGGAATACCTTCCCAGTTCCACCGGGCGCATCTAAGAAAAATAATCCACCATTTCCATTATGAATTATATAGCTAAGTACATAAAATAAAAAGATTGGATAAAAATAATAAAATACAAATTTGCATGCAGCCTCTAGTCGGATTCGAATCCAGTACCTTGCGGCCCAAGCGCCGAAGCTTTAACCACTGCACCACTCGTCACATACAAACTACACCTACAAAATTCATATAAAAAAAAGGTTTTTTATTAGATTTTTGGTTTTTTCCGACTTGTTTTTCTCCCTAAACCACCATTGTATTGAGACGAACAAAATAAAAATAATCATCGAAATCGAGTCCATTCTCTAGATATCATCATAAAAGCCATTCCAAACAAAATGTATGAGAAAATGAATTTTCTTGATAAATTTTTTTTGGTGAATTTTTCCGATGTTTTAATAGTTATTATGCTATTCGGAGCGAAGACAAATCCAACAAAACAAAGATCATAAAAATCGGTCCAGCCGTTCTTGAGTAATAAATGGTGTAATTAATCCGACTTTGTTTTATATATATAGATAGGATCGATTTGTTTTGATACCAAAAAATTCCGACATTTATAAAATATCATAATAGGGCCCTAATTTATAACTGTAGAATTTAGAAAGCAAGAATATAAAAATATTATTTCATTAAACAGCTTCAGATAATTATTTTTATTGAATCTGATGTTTGATCTAGAAGAAATTCGCGTTTAAACTTAACAAATTTAAATTTAGTTTGATTTCCCTATGTTACTGCATTTACTGTATGCATGAAATGATAAACTGAATGAACTTAAAAGTATAAATGAAATGGAAGAAGTGTAAATAGTCTGGGTGAACTAAATTAGAATGAATTGGACTGAGTAGACTGTATGGACTATGGAATGGGTGGTGTATTATGAACTGAATAGATTGTACGATTATTGATGAACACGATTGCTGATGTCCTAGCTGAAATAAATGGACAGCACGGTCTGAATAAACTATATGAATTTTATTGACGTGAACATTCGTATATTCAAGGACAATTTATTAATTACTTAATTAGTATTTTAAATTGATAAAATCTGAACGGAAAAAATAAATTGTATTTCTGTGACACATTCTAGTTCTTAGGTTCTCGGGAACAATTCACGTATAATTTCTGTTTAATTTTATTTTTTGGTAGACTAAAGTAAAAAGTGGTAATTGTTCTAAAACAAAAAATCTGTCGAACAAGAGAACTGCTCATAGATACTTCAAATATCTAGGGTACGGTCACTTAATTAAATCCATCAAACTAATATAAAATTGCTCTACAGCATGCTTTAGATTCAAATGGTTTTAACCACTGGGGACAGAATGCCAAGGATAAGAATCATTTAGAATGCAGTAGAAACTGATAAGGCACAATATCCCCTCTTCAAAAGTTCAAACTGTCGCGATGTACTTATAAACATTGCTATAATATTGTATGATACCTGGGAGTAGATGAAGGATACTACAAACAGAGCTGCATTCTGACGTTTCGGGAAGTAGAGACTTGTCATAACTTTATGTCCACAACAGAAAAACGTCAAACTGGAACCTATTTTGGAAGTGACTGCACCAAATACTGTAGAAGAACTACTTATGTCTACTTGCATGATTAAGAATAACAAAGCACTACGTCCGATTTATGAATGAAAATTGCCTTTAAGGTCCATGCTAGAATATTGATTTTCGTTGACGTGTATAGTTAATGCCTTCAGTAGTCAGTTTTCCCAAGTATCCGGTTAATTAAAAAACTTAATACTAATTCCGAAACTGATGAAACCACCCGATAGCCTGTCTGCTTATCACGTAATATGTTTGCTTAAAAGCAATTATCATCGATATACTTTAGATGCCCGTGAAAAGAGTAAGAGATCTCGCTGAAAATGAATACAACGAAGAACACGTCACACATGCAAGTAATAAAGAGTGGAGAACAAACACGATCAATAATAAACGCGAGCAAAGAATGATGCTAAATATAGGCGGGAAGTAATAAAGCCGGCGACTACTATTGGTGGTTGTAACCAAATCAATTTTACTCTAAGAAGCTCTTATTGAGGCCGACGCATTGCAATTGAACGATCGCTAAATGGCTAAAGTACATCGGACATTTGCTCTTAGAGTAGCCGGTGCGTTCCGAACAGTTTCAAATAAGGCTGTATGTTTTATATTACTGGACTGTCCCTAATTGCAATCCAAATCTTATCTATGCCGTTCTCTTCATGCATACACACAAACTTTGCTCTAAATGTTATACAACGATCGTTTAATTAAAGACATCTTAAATTTAAGGCTTGAAACAATTTATCAAAATCAAAAAGAAACAAAGTTCACGCTTAGTGGGTCTTAGTGGCTTAGTTTTCTTCTGGCCTGCTGAGGAAAAAGTTTCATGTAAATATTTGTAAATTGAGATTGATTTTTTCATTACAAAAATAACCAGAGAATATAATTCTTAAAAATATTTATTTTCAAAAAAATTGTCACTTACTTTTAATTTTAGTATCAATTCCCTATTCTCGGAGAATTTACGAGATAGAATAAATAAAGTAAAAAACAAACCATCTATAAAGAACTTCCATCACAGTTGTATCAGCGTGTTTTTATGTGTTTACGTTTTATTGGCCGGCATGCATGCATACTCCATATATTGGAATGGAAATGGCAGTATGGCACTGAGTATTCGTATAAAATTTATTATAACTATGTGGTGCCCGAATCTCAGAAACATATAGTTTTTACTCTGTCTCTCAACCTAACAAAGGTAAATTTTTCCATCTTTCGCTATATTTCGTTTGCTGTCGTGTAATTTTTTCATATTTTTGAATATGATTTGGACTGTTAGAATATGATTTGGCTGTTTTTTGTTTTCTGAAAAATTAATTAGATCTAACTACCAAAATGTCCGCAATCCAAACTGGAGAATAGTATTGCAAGGAAAGTAGTACATTAATAAATAAAATTTACAACTTTCAAACTGTATTTTATTTCATAAAATTTATATGCAAGAGGACTAGACTGGATTACTCGTAACTTGTTGTGATATTCACAACCTCATCCATCTCAAACATCGCGAATTAATTCCAAAATCCCATCTTCAAATCATCATCATGAAGTAAATACAAATTAAATGGCTTGACAACGTAAACGATATATCAAAATACATTTTCGCATCTGTACATTCTTACGTACACACAAATGGCACATAATAAGCGCGATCGACACTATTCCTAAAAATATGAAAGCAACAAAAAAAACATAAGTCTACGCCCTCACACATACATTTTTTCTTTCCTATATAATATCAAAAAATTATAAAAACAACAAAACTAGTAGTACACATACATATATTACTCATCATTTTGTTACATTTCCATATATTATCGTAAAACAATAAAAAAAAACAATTGTACGGTAATAAAGAAAAAGAACAACAAAACCAATATGTACTTAACATTAAGGAATCAAATTGCATACGTAATAAACTATTAGAAAAAAAATAAGAAAATAAAATACGAATAGCTGAAAAATTTTGGGTAACTTGAAAATATATGAAAAAAAAAATTTATCTATTTTCTAATAGATGGCATGTATGGTAATGGGTTACCAGTTTTACTTCTAATTTTTCTCACACATGATTGTCGCTTTTATCAGTGAATTTTGTAAATCCATGCAATTATTCACAATAATTTATCTCCTTATTCTCCTTATCTCTGATGAAATATAATTTAAAAAAAAACAAATATTTGGACTAAATGAGACGAAAAATATTATAATTAAATTGTTTTTTAGTGATCGCAGTAAACATTTGCATATATGTACATATTTGTGTTTGGTTACATTATGTATATTTTATATGCTGATTGGTCGAAATTAAATACATTCATTACTTAATTTTTCCTAAGTGTACTCATATTTTTATATCTATTCAAAAATTGTTTGTACATATAAATTAATTAATTTCTAGTTCAGTTTTAAACTATTAAGTGGAAAACAAATGCGAAATAATAAACTTGATATGAGCTATATGGAAAATATTTAAACTTTTAATATTACAATCAAGGAATAATATCAAATCATTGTTTAATAATAAAAAATAATTATAATATAATTTAGATGGGTATATATGTATTTTTTTATACCTCAAGTTTAATAAAATATTCATTGATCTAAACCTAAATTTTTTGTTTTGCTTTACAACATTTGGACGCCATCTTTTTCCTCTAAAATGTATTTTCAATTATAGCCTTTTACATATGTCCATGCACAAGATCGTTTTCGCCATATTATTTTTTGTCTTCAGTTCACACATACATGTATACAATTCTATTTATTGAGTTTCGTCCAGTTTCGAATAATCGCGACACTTTTTATACAGGATCTTCTTCTAAGTCGAAAGCAAAACTATGTCAAAGTCTATGAAAATATATTTTATGAGCCAATAATAGTAAATATATCAGTCTTCCATGACAGTACTATAGGCTAGCATGGAGCTATGCAATGTGCGAATGGTTACGTAAATCGGACCTATAGCCGGACGTCCTCGATTTGGCAGACCACTGTGTACCACTGGCCACGTGCTTACCGTGAAAAGCGAAATGCGAAAGAATTGGGAGTGCTTCGGCCCCAGGACAGATTGGAAAGAATAAATAATAAAAAAAATTAACACTAAACTTACCGACCTATGTATACCTAATCCTACCATGAGCGGTCAAATGACTGCTTTAAAAAACTTGTATTTTAGTAAAGTAGACTAGATATAATATAATTTGTTTTCGGAAATTAAACAATAAAAAAAGTTGTTAACATTGTAAAATAGGTTGTTTGTATATTTTAGGAAAAGATAATAAGCCACATGATGATAAAGTAACGATGTATGCGAGAAATGTTAAACGAAATTTTTAAAACGGTCATTTGACCGCGGCATGGTAGGTTTAGTGCTAAAATTGCTGCTTTTAAAGAATTTGAATATATAATTAGAAGACAGCAATCTGAACTTGATTGGACCCAACTGTTTTTTGATAGAAATTTACTGTTCTTTCTCGATTTTGTGATTAATGTTTAATTATTAATAATAATTTTAATATATATTATTATTTTTTGCGATTGTCAAAAGCCTCATTAATGAAAATAACTGATTAAAACAATATTGGCGGATGGGAAACCTTTTCTTAACAACTTTCTGTCACTGGTTTTCATATTACATAGTTTTTCAAATTCCAACCGTTTGTTTTTTTTTTTCTTAGGAGCTCAGATGTGTGTACTTATTTTGAACCACTGAATTAGCTTAATTTATAGCTTCACGAAGATTCAAGCGTTTATCAACAAACGTTCAAGTTTAAGAATTATATTAAAAAATTTGTAACAGACCCTAGAACTTCCACGTATTTTTAAGTCTATTTCGCTATTGAAAATCTTTTCTTTGTTGACCATAATTTAGACTTTTGCCACTGTTAAAGCTTTTATAGAACCAATTTTTTTTTCGTTTTAGAAAACAAAAATATCAAAGGTCAAATTTGATTTGTAAAATCGCTCCAATTTGAAATACAAAAAGATGAATTTGCATACTTTAATCAAAGAGTATCTAATGTTATAAAGCGTAATGAAACAAAGGAAAAAAATGTATGCAATTTAAATGGGTTAAACAATAAACTTACATGATATCATTGTGTTTATAATAAATAGTGGAATTATTAGAAAGTATAATATTACCTCAATAGATACCGCTCCGTATACGATTTAATATTTTTTAGATTTTACTATACATTATCATTTGTATTGCATCTGTATCAGTGTTTCACCGGGATCATTCATAACATTAACTTCCTACGAAAGTTTTCCTCATTTTCGTTGCCTCGCAACGCAATATTATACGATTATAAATTTATATTGAGTGTCGCGCTTCTTGTGAGGTGATATTGTAATATTTTTTTAAGCTAATGATTTCTCTATATAATTATAAACACAATAAACACAATGATGATATGTATGTATTTACCGTAATTTTTATCGCTTTCTATCAGTAGTCACGAGTATGACGATCAATATAAATAAAACATAAAATTGTTCAAGTTATATACAGAACAATCACAACAATACCATTACAAATCGAAAAAACCAAAGTAAAATATATATAAAAAAAAAAATCGTAAATACGAAAAGTTAAGTTGTGAGAATAGAATAAAGATGGAGAATGTGAAAGAATCGAATTTCGTACTCTCTCTCTCTCTCTCTCTCTGGCTTTCACATCCCATGAAGGGATTTCGCCGCCTGCACTAAGGCCCTCCATCCATCTCGATCCACCGCTCTCGTCCTCCAGTTTCGACATCCTAATGTTCGAAGATCTTGTTCGATGTCGTCGCGCCAGCGTAGTCGGGGTCTTCCTCTACGACGTACTCCGGCTGGTTGTTGGTGGAACACTTTATTTTAAAGCGTTGTGCGTGTACAATTTCCGAGGTCGAGTTTGTAATGAATCCGATATGGTAATCCGAGGCCTTTGTTTAGGGTTCATAACTTAAATGTTTTTATGGGGGAACGTTGTTGGCCTGCCGCTCAACCCGCTTATTACGTGTGTGGGTCACGTACTGGTGAGAATCTTAAGGCATCCAGTCCTACCTTGAAACACATTTATATAGCGAGCCGCTTGATACAAGACAGACGCCCGCTTCAGCCGCTCCTAACCTGGAGAACAGACGCTGGTTTGGTATTGGTTATGAGGCGCCAATAACCCGCCTTGACATGTAGTGTCCATGACTATAAACAGGATTTAGTCTGCTCGTCTCCACTACACCGCCTGATTCATTTAGCGTTACCCAGGGAGCACCGGCGAGGAGGTATGAATCTAGGACTTAGCCCCCCGAAATTCGTACGCTACGCAGTAATTCGCTAGTAAAGGGTGATTTTTTTGTGGTTAGGATTTTCATGCATTAGTATTTGACAGATCACGCGGGATTTCAGACAAGGTGTCAAAGAGAAAGATGCTCAGTATGCTTTGACATTTCATAATGAATAGACTTACTAACGAGCAACGCTTGCAAATAATTGAATTATATTACAAAAATCAGTGTTCGGTTCGAAAAGTCTAACTACCAAAATGTCCGCAATCCAAACTGGAGAATAGTATTGCAAGGAAAGTAGTACATTAATAAATAAAATTTACAACTTTCAAACTGTATTTTATTTCATAAAATTTATTTATAATCAATTACATCACGTAAATTATACTACAGGAACACTCTTTCAATACAAAAAAGATGTAAAAAATGATGTATAAATGCCGATGGGCTCTGTTTGATGGGGTCGGAATATCGCATTCAAATGTATCGTATCGCCTTCTATCATATTCAATTGGATTGTACGTAACGATTTCATTTTAGTATTGATATGCGGTATGATTATAACTCGAACAACACATTTCAGGCGATTCAGGAACATCTGGATTTAGTGAGCGTACCCCTTCATAAATATTACGAAAAACTGCTCATTTTAATATAAATTCCTTATGAAAAATTTGGATCAGGTTGGATAAATGGTATGGACACTTAAGAGGGCTCTTTAAGCGGATTCGAGCATGTTACTAGTTTCATATAATCCCTTTCCCCATCCTGTACATGCAACTTATACATGGTAAAAATTTCATGACATAGGGTGAGCGGCTGAACCACCTTTTCGGAACAAACAGACATTTTTGGGAAACAACTATTTTGGAGCTCTTAGGTCCAGGGAGCCAACCTCTTTAAAAATATTTCGAAAACTTGTTCATTTTGATACAAAATACCTATGCTATATTAGAATTTGATTGGATAAATGGCGTAGAGACTTATAAGAAAGAACCGCTTGATCCATGGGATGGACCCCTTAAATTCAAGCATGCCACTAATTTTATATAAACACTTTTCTAAACTTATTCACAACTGATCTATAACACAATCAATTGATTTGTATGCCGAAAATGACATCCATATCCGTATTTATTATAGGAGAATTAGTATAATTAACCATCAAAATGCACCATCTCGACTTGCGAAAAACGAAAGTCAGTTACATACTTATTATCCTGAAAGCGAGATCCATGTCAGCATTATTAGCGTAGATAGTAGGTAGGTACCAAAATTGAACGCCCCCTTCACCACATTATGTGAAACACCAAAGGTGAGTAATGTAATCAGTACTTCCGAAATTGACACCCACATTGGCATTGATAGTATAGGTGGGCACCAAAAAGCACACAGCTTCTCATCTTGAATTCAGAAAAACAAAAGTCGGCAACTTAATCAGTACCGCGAAAACCCCGAAAATGACACTCATATCAGCACTATCAGCGTAGATAGTAGTTAGGTACCAAAACAACACGGTCGCCCCTTCCCTTCATCACGACTTGCAAAAACAAGTCAGTAGCGTAATCAGTACCCCGGAAACCCCGAAAATGAGACCCACGTTAGCATTATAGGCGTAGATATTAGTATAGGTACTAAAAATAACACCGCCCCCATCTCACCTCACACAAAACAAAATTTCTCCATCTCGGATCTTAAAACGGATGCCATATTCCTAATTAGCACTCCCGAAAACCACGAAAGGGACCTCATTGGAGAAAACCAAAATCAAGGAGCCGAATTTTGGTTGAAAAACAGTATCTCGCCAAAAGTCGTCGTTTCCGCTTAAATTTTGATTTGGACCTGTATCGTTGCAAAATTAATCTATTGTTCTTAGTAGTTTCTCTTGTAAATGATATACATTTCAATATAATTGCAAAACACGAAACAGCTTCTATGGAACCTGCCACTTCCGATGGACCGTTTTCGGCTAAAAAATATTGAATCACTCCTCATGACCCATAGAATATCGGTGTTATATATAAATTTTTATAGAAATCGGTGCAGTAGTTCTTGAGTTTGCAACCATAGGCTTCAACACGACGTTCGGTTATACATCAATTTTCTTTTTATTATATTCTGAAGGAAAATTTGCAAATTTTGGCGGCCCCGTGCAAACTTCTTACGGACCCCCAGGGGGCCGCGGCCCCCCTGTTAAGAATCACTGGTCTAGATAACGTGAAAGTACTTGAAAAATAAAGAAATTTTGGGAATGCTCAGTCTAGTATTGATAGTCCAAATGAAAACCTTTGATATGCTTGTTGAGGTTCCTCAGATAAAAAAAAATCGGCTGCCATAAAATTTTTGTGTTGCATAATTACTTTATACGAGCAAAATTGTTTTTAACTTTATAATTGTGATTTTATAATATTTTATAAGCACGGATATTTCAGCATTAGAAAACCTTATGTTGCCTGCTTATTTCAGTCATGAAACTAATGGTTGAATCATAATTACAATAATCGCTAGATTATGTGATATGAACCAATCCACTTGCCCAAATTGTCACTATCTTATGATACACAGTATTGTATGGGGCAATGGAGAAGCGGTGGTATTCGGAAATATCAACTATAGAAAATCTAAATACGAGTGACTCAACCGCTTGAATGGTTTAGTTTACATAATAAAAATTTAACAAGTTAAAGCCATTGTTTTTTATTTTCATTACATGATACATTTTTATTCTACCTTTTTTTGTTATCTGTGAAACTGTAAAAATATTCAACGTTTCCGTGAAACTGGTTGAAGTTATTCGTATGAGGAGTAAGGAAAAATTAAAAGCCACTTACTATAATTTTCAACACAATATTTTTGGGAAAAATGTAAATTAAGTTTAGACGTTACGTAATATATCAAAACAAAAGTAAGTGTGCTCTCTGAGAATTAAAGAAATACTTGTCTTACGCTATTTACAAATGCAAATTGTAATAGCTTATGGTATAATAGTAATGAAATTGAATTTGCAAAAAATGAATATGTGCAAAGCGTTGATCTCGTCCCTGACGGCTAAGCCTCACGGCGTGTATAACCTGTCTACGACAGTATAAAAAACAATGAAACTGAAACCGATGAAATCAGATTCGTAGAACACACATAAACTGTTTTTAAATATTAATTTCACATGTTTATTATGTACAGATTCAAAATTTTTGGAGCTATTTTTGACACACTATAAAAATAAATGATACAAACATTGAAATTAACCAAATGAACAATTTTTTCTATCATTTAGTTAACATACATTCTGCCAAGAAAATAACGGGAATTGGTCATTTAAAACTCCGCTTAAAGGGATTGTATACACTTTTTTGTCGCTAAGTTGGCACAATTGTCCTCTATCTTGACGTGAAGTTTAAACGTGATCTGAAATTTAGTTTGTTTACAGTGTTATATTTTGTCAGTTTATCTCAAGTGCGTTTCCCAATTTTTATATGAATAAAAATATGGAACAAAGAATAGAGAAAGAAAAAAGAAAGGGAAAAGTCAGCCAGAGTCAAGTCAAGTGAATATGGTGGTTGTTCGATGATATTTGTTGAGTTTTTGGCCAGAAATTCGCTTCTTGTGAGTTGGTGTAGGAAGAAAACTCATGAATTGTTCACCAGATTCATGAGTTTTCTCTCCACAAGCCTGGCCTTTTTCAACGAATTTGCTCTTTCAAACGCCGCATAATGCCCAGATAATATTCTTTATTTATAGACTGACCTTTTGGCAAGAATTCCGAGTACACAACACTGCGATAAAGAAAACGGTCAACATTACCGTGACTTTTGATCGACTTTGAAGTGGTTTTTTCGGTTTGGCTCAGTTGGACGGCGCCATTCCGAAGCATGTGGACTGATATGCATGTCAAACTCGTAAACCCATGTCTCATCACCAGTTATATTGCGTTTTATGAATTTGGGGTCGGAATTCACTCGTTCTAGCATGTCTTCAGTGATCTTTACGCGATTGATTTATTGAAGAAATTTCAGGTCTTTCGGAACTAGTCCACGCAACTCGTTTCATGCCCGAACAATCTTTTAAATTGGTACGAGTTGGTTCGTGAAACAGAAAGTTCTCTCGCTATCGATCTCAAACTTAAATGACGCTTTATTGATGTTAGCTTCAGTAGAGATTTTGAATGTACTGTATCACTCATATGCACGTGTTTTTGATAAAGTCGATTCACCGTAAACTTTCTGTAACATTTTCACCGATTCGGCACATGAAATTCTATTTGCAATTCAAAATTTGAGACAAATTTTTTGTCCGATATTTTTGTGCCAACTTATCGACAAAAAAATGTTTAAAATCCCTTTAAGTGGGTTTTTTAAAAGACAAATTCCTATTACTTTCTTGGCAGAATGTAAGTCTTTATACCTTATCGGCTCAAAGTAAAGCTCTAGAGATTTGGCTAGTTTTATTTTATTTTTCAATTGTTAGCATTTAAATATTATTTGAACGCTATTCAGAAAATGATTCCTACATTTTTACCACAAATTTCAAATTGTTTGTAGGGTATTATCAAATTATTTCTGTTATATAAAATAAAAAATGCACTTGAACGTATTTTAACAACTATACAATTTCTGTTTTTATTTTCAGATATTCAACCTAATTTAATAGCAATGGGGTTTCCTGCTGAAAAATTGGAAGGAGTTTATCGCAATCACATAGATGAAGTTTACAAATTTTTAGAACACAAACATCCCGATGTGTATAAAATTTACAATTTGTGTTCTGAACGGAGTTACGATTGTAACAAATTCCATAGTGTAAATATTAGAAAAATATTATATAAAAATATTACTATTAAAATTTATAAAATTTTATTTCTGTAGAGGGTGGGCAAATATGGATTTGACGATCATAATCCACCGCGAATAGAATTAATACAAGAATTTTGTAATGATGTTCACGAATGGTTGAACGCCGATCCAAATCATGTAGCAGCAGTACACTGTAAAGCTGGTAAAGGCCGCACAGGGACAATGATATGCTGTTTTATGTTACATGATAACTTATTTGAAACAGCCGCACAAGCATTACGTTTCTACGATGAAAAACGAACCCACGATAAAAAAGGTGTCACGATTCCGTCACAGATACGATATGTAGAATATTATGCTCAATTGTTGAGATCTGGTAAAAAGTATACGCCAATAGTATTGCAGATATGTGAAGTAATCCTATCGCCGCCACCAATTCTTAATAGTTATCAGGGAACAGTGCATTATAGTATATTGGACATGTCAGGAAAAAAGGTAAAAATTATCTTTATATACATTATTTTTTATTTTTCAGTATATACTAGATTTTTATAAATAACTGAGTTTAATCCATTCTGGTGATATTTTTGCAATCTATTTTTCTTTAAAGGCTGATTCATTGGGCGCTTTCAGATCTCCCATTTTGATTAGTGAAATCATCGCCAATTTGATTTAAAAAATTTATAGTGCTAAACGTTTTCACGGTCGCGATTTTATTCAACATGTTCCCAACTTTTGTGTGTCCTGAAAGCGCCCACTGACACACATTTTCTCCAGCAAATTTTTGTATCAGAGCGTTTCTGGTATATTAAATTTTTTTGATATATTATAGAAATATATCTGAGATTCATAATTTCTCCGGAAGTAGTAAATTGAATATTTGATAACTCGAAACGTTACCATCCATAATAGAACTATTTTGGCTGAATATATTTTATGTCGTATTGTCATGTTTATGACAACACTGTGTTGAAGAAAGAGACAACAACTGCAAAATTTAGAATTTTTATATTTCTGTCCTCATGTGAAAATAATGAAAATCTTCATTTTGTGCAGGGAAAAATTGTGTATTAGATCTAAATCGGATGTAAGGCCTAATAAAATATTAATAAAATATATTCCAATCATATATTATATTGGTTGTCTGGTTATTAATGACGGTTCTTCAATAATAAATTGCGAGCATATACAGTACGATCCATAACAATGTAACCACTCGTTTTTCCGGATTTTTTTTTTAAATAAAAAATAGAATAATTGTAATAATGCAAAATGGAGGATGGTCACGACGAGACCCGCTTAAATAATGATAAAAACATTCACTTCAATTTCTTCTCATACAAAAAATTCATATATTAAAAATGTATTACGTCCCATAACCACAGAGAATTAAAACAGAGAATGATCTTTCCGACAATTTGGGTCACAGCTAAAATGATGCAAGCAATTTTTATTTTTTTTAAAGTAAATATCCAAAAAACAAATATAAATATTTATTTTTAATTTACATTTATTATAAGCTTCAGTATTAATAGTTAATTTCATAAAACAAAACAAATAAACAATTTTAATTTATAACAAAATAGTAACAAAAAACAAAAATTCCACGTAAAAACATGTCACAGCTAAAATGATGCATTCTCTTTGTTTTGAAAATAGCGGTACTTTTACTACACAAAACACAATTTTCAAGGAAAACAATTTTGAGTATCAGTTTTAAGCAACCTTTTGTGCGATTATAGTCAAATAGTGCGTCAATATAGGCAAATAAGTGAAATTTTGTAATACAAAATTGAAAAAATGGGTCTCCTCACAAGTTTTGAAAGCGTAAATTAGTTATTAAACACTTCAAACATGACAAAACTCACAGAAAAACTGCAGAAATGGCGAAAAAAGTTCTTCTACTGTTCAGCATATTATCAAACGCTTCATTTATCAACACCGTGTTGAAAATAAGCCTAGAAAAGTGCACAACAAAATATTTTCCTGAAAAGATTATCGATGGATTGTCTGAAAAATGAAAGAAAACCCCAAATTAAGTACTCCAAAGTGGACTGAGGTGGACTGCAAATATTTACATAAAAAATGTCATCCGGAACAATAAGCAGAATATTAAGAGAATCAAATTTTCATGGTAGAACAATGCGTAAAAACCATACATCAGTGAAGTTAATCGTAAGGCTAGAATTAAGTTTACCCAAGACCATAAAAACAAAGATGAAACATTCTGGAACACGTTTTTATTTGCTGATGAAAGCAAATATAACCTTTTTGGATTAGATGGAAGAAACTACGTATGGAGAAAGACTAATACGGAGATAGCAGCTAAAAATTTACGAAGCACTGTTAAACACTGTGGAGGTCATGTTATGTTACGGGCTTATATTTTTTTTTTTATTTTTTATTTTTTTATTTATGTAAATTATTACAACTGAATACAAATCATCTATTAATTTTTCTTTCTTAATTTAGTCATTTGTGAATGAGAAGAGGCCCATTGGCCAGCTCCATTTATAGGTTATTTACTGAAGTAGTCTTTGCTCTCGTGTCCTTAATCCATTAAATCAATTGGTTTCGTTCTCTGCAATCGTCTTACTGCATGTGAAGTGTCCAACATACCACGAAGCTCTTCATTTACGTGTTGATAATTACGTTGTCCATGAATTACTGCAAGTTTTTTTATTTCTTCTTGAACCGTCGAGATATTTAGGTCCCTATGAAGGTCATCATTCCTAATGTACCACGAAGCGTTAACTAAACCACGTAGCACTTTGTTTTGAAAAGTTTGTATTATTTTGGTGTTGGTTTTCTTTGTACAGCCTCAGAGCTGTATTCCGTAGGTCCATACAGGCTTTAGCACCTGTTGATACAATAGCATTTAACGTGCTCTTTCCATCTGAGCCTGGTATCTAAGGTCATCCCTAGATATTTAGCATTATTTGCATACGGAATCTGCTGACCGTTAATGATTACAGGTTTATAACTGACTTTTAGATTGGTGAAATTCATATGCGTGGATTTCGATTCATTGAGCCCGATACGCCACATTTTTGTCCATTTTATGATTTTGTCACATGCTTCTTGGAGTTTCGTTGTCGATTCCTCGATAGTGTCCTACTGAGAGAACTGCAGTGTCATCAGCAAATGTTGCAATGGTAACATCGTTTAATTGAGGTAAACCTCTGGTGTATAGCAGGTAAAGAATAGGTCCCAAAACGGAATATTCATCTTCATATTTCACCCTAAAATGGCGATTCTCTATGTATGATTTTAAAATAATATAATATTGTTTTGGTAAATCTCTATGTAGTTTGAAGAGTAAACCTCTGTGCCACACCTTATCGAAGGCCTGCGCCACATCTAAGAAGATACTAGAACAAACCTTTTTCCTTTCTAATGTATTCTCAATGACATCTGTAAGCCTATGAACCTGCTCAATAGTTGAGTGTTTCTCTCTGAAACCAAACTGATATTCTGGAATAAGGTTTCTTTGTTCTATGGTTCTATTCAATCTTTTGAGCAACAGTCTCTCAAACAATTTCGCTAGTGTTGGTAGAAGTGAAATTGGCCGGTAGGATTTTATATCATTCGGTGGCTTGCCCGGTTTCGGAATCATTATTACTTCTGCTACTTTCCACTGCATTGGCACATGATTTTTCCTGAGAATCGCATTGATTATGTGCAGTAATTTACGGGTACCTTTTTCAGGCAGCTCTTTTATTATTTGCCCTGTTATCAGATCATAAATAGGAGCTTTCTTTACTTTTATGTTCTTAATTTCAGCTTTTAGTTCTTTTAATGTTACAGGCCTGATCTCTTCGAAATCAGATATTCTGAGCGTATCAGCAGTGTTTTCGTCATTGGTCTGCTGACCTAGAGGTTGAAATGTTTCTTCAAGATGTTCATCAAACAGGTCAGCTTTATCTTTCGCACTTCTAGTACATTTCCCATCGTTTGTTTTGATTGGGGGGATCTGCGTTTTTGGTCGTTTTAACCCTTTTCTTGCTTTCCAGAGGGAACAGTCGGTATCTTTAGTTGGAGCTAGAGAACAAAGGTATTTTCCAATTGTTTCATTTTTCACTTTTTTATGAGTGCCTTAAGTTTGATGCACGAGTTGTTTAAGGTGGTTTTATCTTGCGGCGCACGCGTAGTCTGCCATTTCTTTCGGGCTTTTCGTTTTTCCTGCACTAGTTCTTTTACTTCTATTGGGTAAATAACGGAGTTTTCTTTCCTGGATGATAATTTGGGGGTGCATTCTCAAGCCGACCATTGTATGACATCAAGGAGCTTGTCTAGTTCTTCTTCTATTTCTTTTTCTCTTTTGATTGGCACATGCAGTTCTATTTTTTCCGCTACCAACTGCCTAAACGGTTCCCAATTTGTTTTGTTGTTTGTGAGCTGTGGTGAATTGTTTTTTTCTATTACATTTTCATTAACCGTCATAATAGCAGGAGAATGATCAGATGTTAGACTTTCATCATTTTTAAGAAGATGTAGCGTTCCGAAATGCCTTTAGTGATGTAGAAATCTATTAGATCTGGGATTTTGTTAGGATCAGTTGGCCAGTACGTTTGTTTCCCTCCTGAGTAAAATTCACAGTTTGAGTATTGGCCAGCTGCAAGTAACTCTGCCTTTTGGAAAGGTTAATCTTGAACCCCAGAAGGTATTTTTCAAAGAAGTTAAAAGTACAGAATGAGCCTAAGCAACTGTCAAGTGTCACAAATTCGGAGGTTAAAAGAGAAAGCGTCTAAATCAACGGGATTACAACAACAACAAAATTTATAAGATCCCCACGCCAACAACCAAAATTGTTTTTTTAATTTTTTCTGATTTATAACTTAAATTAAAGAAAAATTTACCACAAATCACTCGCTTCTTAACATAATTTATATTTTATTTTATATAAACACTTGGTAAACTTACTGATGGTAAAATATTCCTTCTTGTATTTTTTAGGCGTATTTTGGCATTTTTTCACGATACACTTCATTTTGCACAAAAGTTTGTAATTTTTGTTATCATATAATGCACCACTACATAAACAAATAACTATTTGATAAAGTTTTTATTGTTTTTATGTATTATAATTAATAATTTTAAAAATTTATAATTTATAATTTTAAAGCGCAAAATTAAAACGACTCTTCGTACAACAACACAAACTGGTTTGACGGGTTCTTATAGCGAGATATGAGTAAACCATATGGATTTTTTATATAACCATCCTATTCTGGCTTGTGACAGATGAAATAGCAAATTTTATATGGGTAAAATATTGGCACCTATTCTCCAGTATTTTAACTTCTTTGGTATTTTTTGCATTGAAGTCACCTCCAATAATGAAGTTACTTCCTAATTTCTGGAACAAGTTAATGTAGTCTTCTTTCTTTAGGTTATACTGTGGGGGCAATATATCGCAGATATATTACAGGTGTTGTGATAACCAAATTTAACCGTCACGGTTGTTACTTGCATGGATTCTTTTTCTATTTTTAATTCTTCATGATGTTTGATATTATCCCTAATAAATATAGCTGACCCTCCTCTTGCTCATTCTGCGGGATGAGTGGTATGGTAACAAGTATATCGATTGATACATAGGAGCTGCTGGTAAAATGTGTTTCTGATATTAAGCATATTTCAATTTTCTCGGTATTTAAAAATAGTTCTAATTCTTCTAGGTGTTGTGTTAATCGTTTGCATTCCATTTGGCTATTCTTAATGAGTAGTTTTGATGTTTGGTTTCTGCTCCGAAATTATGAATTGAACTATATATTGCACACATTATTTATGTTTAACTATTTTAGAGCTTGGTATTTCCAGCAGATTAAGACGATCCAGAATTAACTTATTTAGTTTATTCTGTTCCTCAAGGCTATTTAAAATTGCTTGGACAGTGTTTTTGAAATTTTCAGTGCCGTTGATCTCATTTTGTTTCGAATTTGAAGCGGCCTGAGCATATATGTGATTCTCCCTACTCATAGATGCTTCATTTCTTGCTCGATCCTTGTTTGGATGACTTAGAGGAGGTTTGCGTGCCTGATCCCTCATTTTCTGTAGCTGCTTGGCAATCTCACATCCTCGGTAGCTGACTAGATGCTGCCCATAACAATTTATACATTTTGCTGGTTCTTCTTTAGATAGTTTGCAAGTTTGTGTTGGGTGCTCTTCAGCACATTTCACACATCTTGGATCGCGCGCGCAATATCGTTGCGAATGGTTATAGCCTTGGCATTTTTTACATTGTACTATTCTTGTACTGCCTCTTTTAACAGCTTCGATCTTTACTCGCATGTTGAGTATGCCAGTTATATTGTAAATTTTTTCTATTTGCTCGGATTTATCAAACGTTAGCATGAACAGGAGAAGCCCTCTTTTTGAAACGGGTTCTAGCCGGTTCTCCCCGCTACGTCTCTCTTTTTTAATAATGTTCACGGCATCAATGATTTTAAATCCTTTATTTTCTAGATCCGCCATTATTGAATTAATTTCACAGGTTGGATGAGTCCTCTTGCCATGACCTTGATGAAACGATCGTTTTTATTTTCGTACGTATACCACTGATATTTTTCAGTATTCAGCTTCATTGACAAGTTTCTGTATGCGTTTTGATTTGAAGTGTTAATCTTCCATACATTATTGTTCAGAGTAGTAATTTTATACTCTTGTTCCGTAACATTACTCATTACACTTTGGATTTCTGAGTAGTTGGTTACTCCTACTATAAAAATCGGTGGTGGGGCTTTTACCTTTGGCTGTGCTTCATTTTGTTGAGCTGGTTGCCGTTCGAGTGATTTTTCCACTTCTGGTGCGAACTCAGCGACATTTATTGGTGGAGGTGGTTTCTCTTTTGGTTAAGCTGCTTGTTGTTGTTCTAGAGCTAGTTGTTTATTGATGATTATAATTGTTTTCTAGAAACCTCTTTTGAAGTTGATGGTAAAGTTTCTGCCATTTCTGGTGAGTGTTGAGCTTTCCTTTTCTTACTTGATCTTGTACTCCGTTTCAACATCCAATTTGTTTCTCTTTATAATTCTTCTTCATCTGTATGGAATGGATTAATGTCATCATCGATTGTAGGGCTGGGTGTCGTCTCAAGTTCTGCACGTGTTTCAACTGCTTTTTTGAGTTCTTCATTCTCTTTCTTTTTCGAAATTGTGAATTCTTCTTTCAATTTAGTTGTAAATTCCTTTATATCTCTTAGTTGTTCACGGAGTTCGGCATTTTCCTTCTCGTACTGAAATATATTTTCAGTTGAAGATCTTGGTGATCTTGGTAATTTAGAACTTCTCCAAATGGGTTAAACAATGATTGGCCCACCCCAGAATCTACTGCGGGCCTGCCTCCGAAGAGCGTGGATTGGTCAGCATATGTGCTTCTGTACCACCTGGGGTATTACTTTCCGTATTTGTTGTACTCATTGTTTGTTTTAGCCAATTTATACCACTGGCATTTGGTCCCAGGTAGCACTTTGCTACTGCCGAAGCAGTACCCGCCCCGCGACGAGGACGCGGCTACCTTGGAGTTACCTAGATGTACACAGAGACAGCCGAAGCCCTCTGAATACCCTAGGCTGAGGGGCACGGACTTATATGGCGTCTTGAGGAGTTGGAAATTTAGAGTTTATCGAAGGCAATTTAAACAAAAATGTATATTTAGGCATACTAAAAAAAAAATATGGAGGAAAGTGCTGCAAAGTTAAATATTAAGGATCATTTTCGGTTCTACTAGGACAATGATCTCAAACAAAAATCTCGAATTGTTCAAAGTTGGCTCATTTGGAATACTCCTTATGTCATGAAAAAACCTGCCCAATCACCAGATATCAATATTATTGAAAATTTACGGTCTAAACTTGTAAGCGAAATCAGAATACATGAGATTAATAATGTACGGGACTTAAAAAATGCATTGTTAGAAGAGTGCAGTAAAATAACTCCATAGTACACGAAAAAACTTGTAATCTACAACTTGTAATCTACGATGCCAAAAAGACTCAAAGCGGTTCTAAAATAAAATGGATATCCTACCAAATATTAATAAATTAATTATACAATGTGATAATATTAGTTACAAACATGAATTAATTTTTTAAAGAATTTTAAAAACTGCATCATTTTAGATGTGACATGTTTTTACGTAGAAATTTTGATTTTTGTTACTATTTTGTTATAAATTGAAATTTTATGTTTGTTTTGTTTTATGAAATTAACAATTAATATTGAAGCTTATAACAAATGTAAATTAAAAATGGATATTTATAGTTCTTTTTTGGATATTTACCCAGTGACCCACTATTTAAGAATAAATAAATTTCCGATTTACACACCCAGTTGTAATAGGGTTCGATGGAATTTAGACCAGTAGGCGAATTATATAAGCATTGCGAGCTACGACAAATGACGTCAAAAGGCCTTTTTATTTAAAACATTTTGAGTTGTCGTAATTTCGACTTTTTGTTGTTATTTTAGTCGTACACATTTATAAATTCGAGACAAAAGTCATACTATCTATTTTTTCTTGTTTTCATTGACAATTTGTCAAAATTAGTTTGGGTTGAAACTCGTAAGTCGTACTCGTAATGCTTACATAATTCGCCCGTTCGTTAAATTCGTTAGAATTTAATATATATCTCTCTGTCTCGCAGCAATGTATTGATCTGATGTAGGATTAAAAAGTGAATATCCAAACTAGGATAACTAGAATCCGGTATCTTCGTTTCTTTCCACTTTACCTATAACCCCTTAAGGACCGATTTTTTTAACTACATATCGTATGTCCCGAGATATCTGGGGGTTGGTCCTTAAGGGGATAAAACTTTTTTTTTTGCATCGCATTAAATAGATTTTGTAGGTAAAGGGAGAAAAAGAAGATGATACTGGATTCAAGTTACCCTAGTGTAGATATGCACATAAAAAAAATTTTTGTTTGTTTGTAAACCACACAAATTATACTTCAAAATTGCCTCAAAGGCTTATACTATGAAAGTAGTGTATTTATTTATTTATTATTAAAGATTTATTGTTTATCTATTATTAAATTTGTTTATTTGTTATTACATGCTACAGACGATCCAATTTGATCGGTTGGTCTGATTTGTTGGATCGGATGCAAAATTGGGTGGCGTGTAGGCAAGTTGGAAAATAAAATTAACCTAGTGACCTAAATTTAAACTAGTTAATTGAGTGGTTCCACATGGGGCTTCAAACAAGTGGCTTGATCTTCGTTTGTTTCTCCCTTTACCTATAAAAACAGTTTACGACTCATTTTTCACCAAAAAAATTGCGGTTACATACATGCGGAAATAAAAATTGTCGGAATCATTTCCGCACTCAAAATCAATCTAATTGTGTGATGACACACGAGGTTTCTGGTAACTGGTAATTCTTTCAAGACTAGTCGTAAGTAATAGATAATGTATATGTATGTGTAACAAAATTGACAAAAAAAAATCATTTTTGAAATCTCTTGGCATAGTTCACATCGTTATGCAATATAATTTGTTGAAAATAATTAACACAAATATGTTGATTTTTACACATATTATAAATAAAAATTATTAATTATTAATTTATACATTATTTATATTATAAATAAAAATAATTAATTATAATATAGATAAGCCAAAAATGCACACCAGATTTTTTCTTCTTTCATTTATTTTTCAACGTTTATTTTATACATATCACACAAAACTTTGTTTCATTTTTTTTATTACTACTTTGAAACCGATATCACCCCAAATTTTTTTTATTGTTTTATCACTACACAACACACTCGAAAAATAAAAAAATTAAATTAAAAAACACATTCGAAAATAAATTGAAATTTTTTATTACACTTAGAACCTTACGCGAAATAATTACGCTCAATTGGCTTGATTCGCGAATCATTTTTTGATCGCATACGTGAAGCATAAGTTGCATTAAAACCGGTATCATAGGTAAACGGGGAAGAAACGAAGAGAGTAATGGCTTCTGAGAAATTTCTTGTGCCATTATACATTTCGTAAAATGCTTTATGCCCCGCCTACTAGTTCCACACTCGAAATATTTTTTGTTGTTTTAATTCTGTGCGATATTGCAGTATTTGGGCCGCACTCGTTCCTACAGGTATGTACCCAGTGTAAAGCCGAACTAACACAAACAAAAATGAAATAAAAAAAATTTCAAGGCCATTTTTGACATGTAGATTTTAGTTGAAGTTTGATATTCGAGAGAGCAGTAATAAACCAATACAAAAAAAATTTTTTTTTGCCTAAATATAAAATAAAGGTTTTAAAGTAGTACTAAAAAAATTTTCAGTACGTTTTCGGCATGTATTTTTTAATTTTATTTTATTTTTCGAGTGTAATGATAAAATAATAAAAAAAATTTTTGAGGTGATATATAAAATAACGGTTTCTAAGTATGTAGTAATAAAAAATAAAAAAACATCCTATACATTTTTGACCTGTGCTTTTTAATTTAATTTTATTTTTCGTTTATTTTGAAGGAACCGGCTTCAAAATCAAGTCTCGTGTGGAACCACTCATTAGTTGGATGGAAATTCCACCCAAACGACCAACCAACCAATCGGCACACATTAGGGCAGGTTTATGGTTTATGATTACAATCGGTGATGTTAATAAACACAACTAAGACGCTCTGATGAAGTGCAGAATTCAGCACCGACCCACCGTCCATGTCAATGTACAGGTTGAAATGGAGCTTGCAATGTGCAGGTGGTATACTGTAGTTGTGTGATGAATAGGTAGGAGAATTGGTTAATGATGTGGCGTGAATGCGTGGTATCACAATGGGCTAAAAATGGCCTAAGTGTCAACCACTGAAACCTAACATATGGTTGTGTACGTGCGGTCATTCGGTAATTTTTTCGACCAATCTTGTGGAAAAATCCAGAAGAAAAAAGTTATTTTTCAGCAATATGATTGGTCGAAAAAAATGTCAGAACGAGCGAACACCACAAAGGCATTTACTCTCCTCTCAAACAAACTTAGCCTTCAGTGCAGCTAAATTACCGATCTACCCGATGCCATTTAATGCCTACTAGGTCTACATCTAGATAGAATTTACATGGAAGAAACATTTTGAAACAAAACGCCAACAAATGAACTTCGAAACTATTAGAGCATGTTTCAATTGGTTTAAATACCGCATAAAAAGTTAAAAAGTTAAAAATTGTGGTGAATAAAAATGTCAAACTTTTTATCTGCTTCAAGAGCTGATAAAATTTTTATGTGGAAAACATTTGGCTGACAAAAATATTTGTTTGTAAACAGAAATTTGTCATGTACAAATTTTGAGAAAAATCGTAATGATTTAGATGTAAACTAACCATAATTAATTAATATATATTTAAATAGTATTTATTTTACATATTTTCTTATTTAAATTTGCTATATACGTTCATAATTACACATAACAAAAGCAACCATGTTATTTTCAAAATTTTAACCAATTGAAACAGATAAAAAGTTAAAAAGTTAAAAAATATTTACCACGAATAAATTTTTAACTTTTTAACTTTTTATGCGGCATTTAAACCAATTGAAACACGACCTTATAATAAATTGGCTAATCGGAAAACGTTCTAACCTAGCATCTCCACCTGATATAATTTTATATCCTTACTATTAACATAAATGGTACGAAAATTTTTTGATATGGCGTCGGGTGTAGTAAACGTAACATAAATTCGACATTTGAAAATCATTCGTTTATAGCCTAAACAAACTCGACGCGCGAGACTCGCGTAACTGTCAAACACGCGCGAAACCTTTTATGAGGTTTTTTTGTAATACAAGCTCGACGCGCGTTTTTGACATTTTCTCGACATGAAGCTCTTTGGCAACTTTTAGCCATATCTATACCTTTAATGCCGAGTTTTGTACCCTCTGGATGTTGTATTGTACAATATTTTAATTTATTACACTTAGCAATTAGCTGCTCGTCATAGATTATAAATATTCATTAAAGGTTATTCTTTTATTATTAAAATTAAATGAAAATAAAGTTCAAAACTTTACTTTGATTTGACAGCCAGACGCGAAATACGTGCGTCTCTCACGTCGAGTTTGTTTAGACCATTATTGATATTCAACAGCGTCACTTTAGTCTTATGTCATCAAACCACATCGAAATGTCACCAAAACATAAAATAACTAAAATTGGTTTAAAACTATTGACGCCATTTTAATTTTTACGAAATGTCAAAATATTGTATACCATCAAGAAAAAACGTTCAAATTCATATTTAATTAATGAAATAAAAAAAATTCAATGCGTATTTGCCGATTTTGAATTACATCGAATCAGTTACAATAAGTTAATATAAACTAAATGTTTGAAAAATTTCTGTGACATAAACAATTTTAAAATTTAATTTACAATCTAACTATTTTTCTGTATGTATAAATTCAATGAAAATGACTTATTTTTGCTTATATTTCACATTTATCTTCTTTCTACAACCCGATTGTAGTAATCTTGTTCTATAAACGCAGTAATCCTGTTTTGCCAAAGTCCTGTTTTGCAAGAATTGACTAATAGAATTCGAAAATATTCGATATCTAATAAAAACGATTTAATATATCGATTGAAGGCGGAGTGGAATAATATTGATACGAAAATAACAGAAACGTTGATGCGGTCAATGCCAAATCGTTTCACAGAGGTGATCAAAACCAAGGGAAATCCAACTAAATATTAATTATTAAAAAGACTTAGCTCTTTTTTATTTAACTGGCTAGTTTACAAAAAACTTCTGTCATGAATTGCGAATACGAAAGCGATATGAACTTTAGACTAAGTTCAATTTATTATAATTTTCTTAAAATATGTAATACATACCTCATACATTTTTATATTAAAATGAAGTGAACTATAGTGTTTCTGATTTAAAAATAAAAAAAATTAATTTTTGATGCACGTAATACCACGTTTACACCAGTAGTATACAAGTATGTATCAAAAAAGTATGACGATGTAAACTCAAACTAAAATACTTTATTACTTTATTACATACTTTTTTGCTATTAAAATATTGTACGTATCTAAAAAGTATAGGTATAATGTTATGCGGTGTAAACTATTAATATAATATTTTTTAGATATGAAATGTCATTTTAGTAAATCTTCAGGTTTTTCTTGTTTATTGTGATAAAATATAACTGTATTTGTGAAATATTAGTGAAATATATAAGTAATAAGCTATTATAATATGTGTTCACACCACTATGGTGTAAACTGAAGGAGAAAAATACTTTATTAGTAAAATACTATTATACTATTAAAGTAGCTATGGTGTAAACGTGGTATAAGTGTTTTTTATTCATTTATCGTTTTTAAAACTGCAATTACGAATACGAGTGCGACTCACTCTATATAATACCGCCGAAGCTAGATGGTATACAATTTGACATTTCGTAAAAAATTAAAATGACGTCAATAGCCTACTTTATTCTTTTAACAATTTTAAACCAATATAAATTTTAATTATTTAATGTTTTGCGACATTTCGATGTGGTTTGGTGACATAAGATTGAGGTGACGCTGTTGCATATCAATAAACGAATGATTTTCAAATATCGAATTTATGTTACGTTTACTACACCCGACGCCATATTAAAAAAATTTCCTGCCATTTAAGTTAATGGTATGGACATAAATTATATCAGGTGGGGATGCTAGGAATTAAATCGATGGTATTGTTTACACTAGAAAACTGTTCGAATATTAATGGTGTAACTCGATGGCAATGGCAGGTGGAGAGCGTAGGTAAATTACTCTAGAAGTCTAGACTGTAAAGTCTTTTTGTATAAAATTGTACTCAAACTCATCTGTATTTATGGAATATAATTGTAGGGCTCAGTTTGTGCTTTAAATATAATAAAATTGCAACGTATACAATCAAAATACTACGAATGTTGGTAAACGCATCTTTGTACATACGCAACACAAACATCATCGTAATCTCAACATCGAAAGAGTGTCAGATACAATCGGGAAATATCATGGAATCCTACACTCAGAAAAAAAATATGATAAATACATGATTGCATTTACCATATTATGATAATACTAAATTATTGTACCCTATCATACAATGATTGGAAATACTATCAAACTTAGTTTATACGATTAATATCATTATTGTGCGTTAAATACAATTATTTACACAATTACAATTATTATTATTCTTGATCATTCTTCTTCATCTTCTTCATCATAGCAATGATGACCACAAGTGAATTTTTTTTTTTTACAAGTGATCATCATTGTTATGATGAAGGAGATGAAGAAGAATGATCAAGAATATCATATTATGATACAATCAATCATTTAAATAATTGTCCCGACAAACAATTTCAATTTTGAAACCAAAAAAAAACCTAGTTGTTACCGGGGACCGAGTCGGTAACGAACCCGATCGGTTACCATAGAATTACCTATTTCTGGCAGACAATCGGTTGGAACTGTTACCATTTTGGTACCATCGGTTAAATCGCGGTGTTTGTTACTCTACGATTACCAAAATACAGGGTTATCCAATTCGAGGTTGATAAAGTAGAAATCTGTATACCGACATCTGTCAAAGATAAACGTCAAGTACGCTGTCATTTATTTAGTTGACATTCTGCCATTTAAGAATATGGAGCATTTAACAATTGACCAACGCGTTAAAATTAAACGCGGAAAAACAGGCCGTCGATGCTGATTTTTCGAACAAAATTTTCTTCAGTGATGAAGCTCATTTTTCGCTTGGTGGATACGTTAATAAGCAAAACTGTAGAATTTGGGGCTCAGAAAATCCACAATTGATTGTAGAGAAGCCATTACACCCGGAAAAAGTCACTGTGGTGCGCATTGTGGTCTGGTGGTGTGATTGGGCCGTATTTTTTTGAGAACAACCATGGACGAACCGTTACCGTCAATTCTGAGCGCTATGGCCGCATGTTAACCGATTATTTTTCTACGAAAATCGAAGATTATGATCTTGACGATATGTGGTTCCAGCAGGATGGAGCAACCAGTCACGTAACACGAGCAAATCGAGATCTTTTGCAAGAGAAATTTCCTGGACGTTTGATTTCGCGATTGGCTGATGTCAATTGGCCTCCAAGATCCTGTGATTTAACGCCTTTTGATTTCTTTTTGTGGGGCTACGCGAAAGATCGTGTTTACGCAAACAATCCTCAAACTCTTGAGGAATTGAAAACTAATATTCGTAAGGTAATGGCCGAGATACCGCCCGAAATGTGCCGAAAAGTCATTGAAAATTACCTCAAAAGTATCAAGGCCTGTAAGAAGTCCCGTGGAGGACATTTGAATGATATCTTGTTTAACTAAAAATGGCAAGGATCAATATGTAAAATGAAATAAAAATTACAATACATTCCGAATATTTTTAATTTAATTAAACTTCATGATCAAGAATAAATTGATACTTACAATTATTTACATTATTAGCCAATTATAATTCATAATCATCAATAGACAATTTCTATTTAGTAAATTTATCTATTGATGCACAGAAAACAACCGCAAGCACACTGAACTAAAATAAAAATGAGTTAAAAAAATTTCGGATGCTGAAAATAACACGGTTTTTGAATCCTAAAAATTACCGACTTATAAATATATAAGATTTCCGAATAATTACCAATAAACAACCGATATTATTTAACGCGAAAGAGAAAGAAAGTGAATGAACGAACGAGAAAGAAGAACTAGCGTAAAAATCGAAAATAAAAATCGCTTTTTCAACAAAAAATTGTAAATGGGAAATGGTAAAAACAAAATATTTAAAAAAAATTCGAAATATTGTTACCATACATCAGTAACATTGTTACCGAGGCATAGTCTACGGTTACAAATTGTTTGTCGGGTGTATTTAACACACAATAATGATATTAATCGTATAAACTAAGTTTGATAGTATTTCCAATCATTATATGATAGCGAATATCACAATAATTTAGTATTATCATAATATGGTAAATGCAATCATGTATTATTTATCATATTTTTTTTTTCTGAGTGTAGATATCGGCACCTTAAAAGAATTGATTCGTTAGATCTAGCTAACTATTTCACATCAAAACTAACCAACTAGCGCATATTAATATTAGCTGCGTTTTGTTCTTCAAAAAACGCGGCTTTTAGAGCTATCATAGGTTAAATCTTGATAAATTGTTTTCTAGATTCAAGAATAAAGCCAAAAGCAGGTTTATCAGCCCGCCATATTGAACATTATCCAATACATTTATTGAATGTTAATCGTTATTCGCTTTTTCATTATATAAAATAAACATTTTGTTTTGCTGAGTCTAGTTTTTATTTCTAACTTTTTATTATAAAATTAAATATTGTTACGGTGACACCTAGATTAGAATAGAATAAGTTATTCAATAATTGTTAAATTGTATTTGTGATTTGGGTCAACATTTGGGCGTCATCTGTATACTAACATATTTGTTCGATGCGCATTTAGGATTATTCTAGACACAAATATTTTGGTATATAAAGGCGTACATTGACGTAGAATGCTTAGTTTTATTTTAAACGTGATACAGTGAAGGTTAAAAGACTGATTTTTAAAGCGATTATTAAAGTGATAATTAAAAAGTGTGTTATAATTGGAATAATTAATTATTAATTTTGTGTTGTATAATTATTGTGTTGTGTAAATAAATTGTGTGAGTTCAAATTTGAAGCAGTTGTATTTGTTCAGATTCCAGTGATTCGAACCCTTGAGTGACAAGGTAAAAACGTAACAAGTGGTGACAGCGGTGGGATTGTGAATAATAAGAAAAATGATTCTCTACGAATTAAAGCTTGCGCAATTAAAGGAGGAACTGAAGCAGCGAGGTTTGGCCAGTGAAGGCACAAAAGCTAGTTTGGTGGAGCGACTATGTGAAGCCATGGAGAATGAAGGTTTAAATCCAGACGTGTATGATTTCGAGGAGGAAAAAACGGATGAGATCAGTGTGAACAAGAAAGAAGAGGACGTACAGGCGGTGGTCGGAGCAGCTCAAACCCCATCTGGAAGTTTTGATTTATCGCAGTTAATGGCAGCTAAGAATCAAATGATGGGACAACAGTTGGGTGGAATTAAACAGCAGATGCAGCAATAAGGAGCGGACATTAAACAATCGAACCAGGAAATGAAACAGAAGATGGTACAAATGGAGCAACAAGGAGCGGACATTAAAAACCAAATAGAAGTTGGCCAAAAGAAAATAGACGAGAGGTTTCTGGAGTTATCTTCTACACTACACGGTAAAGTGGAAAAACTGCAAACAGAAGTACACGCAGAAATTCAAAATGTTAAACAAGATCTACAAACGGAAGTTAAACGTCTCGAGAAGGAGCTCCAAGATTTCAAGGCGAATAGAACAACAGATCAAGTCATCCAGACAGTAAACGCTGTTAAGATAAAACCACCAACATTTGATGGAACAACATCCTTCAGTATTTTTAAGTTCCAATTCGAAACGGCCATTAAGCAAAACCAATGGAATGAAGAACAACGTGTTGGAGCGTTAATTGTGGCTCTTAAAGGCGAAGCGGCGGAAACACTACAAATCATTCCCGAGCAAGAACGGAACGTTTACATCGGAATTATGAAGGCGTTAGATCGAAAATACGGAAGTGACCACAAACGAGAAATCTATCGCATGGAATTGAAGGGTCGATACCAAAGAGGAGGAGAATCGCTACAGGAATTTTCATCGGCAATTGAGCGGCTCGCGCATTTAGCTCATTCAAATATGTCGGCCGATTACATGGCGCGAATTAAAATAGATGCATTTAATGTACGGTATTCGAGATCCTGAGACACGCAGAGCGGTGATGTTGTCACCTAAGGCAGCTTTTACGGAAACCATCGCTTGTGCGTTAACAAACGAAACTGCTCAGGCTATCATCAAACCAGCAATAAAAATTCGCCGAGTGGAGATTGATTCCAGAATGGACACCGAGCGGGCTACGCCAAGGTTCAGATATGGAAATTACAAGATTTAATGCTGGGTGTGTGATAGGATGGGTCACATCTCACGGGACTGCTGGGAGATTAAGAAGAAACGAGGAAGGTCGCAATCTCCTATGAAGCGTAGTCAGACGACAACGGAGTCGTTAAAGTGAAAAGAGTCAGCTTGAAAGAGCAGAAGTTGACTCCCACAACCGATTGCCCCATAACTTCCATCCATGTTTCGAGAGTAGCAAGATGCGGTGACAGCTTGACAATTGAAGCCGATATTTATGGAAAAAAATGCATGATCACGCTGGATATAGGAGCAACTCATACGGTTGTTCGTGAGGATATTATCGATGGAATTATGAAATCAGCTAATGGAATGAAATTACGAACGGCGACTGGAGAAAATTCAGCAATAAAAGGGGAAAAGGTCGTAAAAATAAGGATTGGGCGAAATCAATTTCAACACGAGGTACTGGTTGCAGATATTATAGACGAAGTCATCTTGGGAACGGACCTCATGAGAACGAATGGCTTCGTGGTCGATGTTGGACGGAGTGTATTAACCTACGATAATATCGAGTTGCTACTTCACGTTAGCGCTATAGGAGAAGCGACCAGGCAGTGACGAAAAAGGATAGTTACCCATTGCCAAGGATCGATGACACGTTAGACACATTATCGGGTGCTCGAATATTTTCAACATTAGATCTGCAAAGCGGCTATTGGCAAGTGGAAGTCCAGGAGGAAGATCGCGAGAAAACGGCATTCAGTGTGGGTAACGGATTATGGCAATTTAACGTTATGCCATTCGGATTATGTAAGGCTCCAGCGACTTTTGAACGGCTAATGGAGCGCGTACTAAAGGGATTACATTGGAGGATGTGCCTCGTATATTTGGACGACATCATCGTCATGGGCAAGGATTTCGACGAGCATTTAAGGAATTTAGCAGAGGTTTTGGATCGGATACAGGCCGCCGGATTGAAGCTAAGCCCAAAGAAATTCAAACTATTTAGGACGGAAGTAAAATATTTGGGTTAACCAAAGGTGGTGCATTTAGAGCGCTTGGCGCTCTACAGAGGAGGTGATCTGGATCCTGTTCGGGACGAACAGGCTTAGGTGGGGGTAGTGTTACGGTGACACCTAGATTAGAATAGAATAAGTTATTCAATAATTGTTAAATTGTATTTGTGATTTGGTTCAACATTTAGGCGTCATTTGTATACTAACATATTTATTCGATGCGCATTTAGGATTATTCTAGAAACAAATATTTTGGTATATAAAGGCGTACATTGACGTGGCATTAGTGTACATTAAACATCGATAGTATCGATAGTTCAATTGATAGTATCGATTGTAAAACTATGGAATGTTTACTTTTCTTTCAATGAATATTATAGTACTAGCCTTGATTTGTCCGAAATAAAGGGTGATTTTTTTGTGGTTAGGATTTTCATGCATTAGTATTTGACAGATCACGCGGGATTTCAGACAAGGTGTCAAAGAGAAAGATGCTCAGTATGCTTTGACATTTCATAATGAATAGACCGAACGATCTGCCACAACGTCGAATTTTCAGTGAATGGGCCTTAGAAAAGTTGGCAGAAAATCCGCTTTTTTATCGACAAATTTTGTTCAGCGATGAGGCTCATTTCTGGTTGAATGGCTACGTAAATAAGCAAAATTGCCGCATTTGGAGTGAAGAGCAACCAGAAGCCGTTCAAGAACTGCCCATGCATCCCGAAAAATGCACTGTTTGGTGTGGTTTGTACGCTGGTGGAATCATTGGACCGTATTTTTTCAAAGATGCTGTTGGACGCAACGTTACGGTGAATGGCGATCGCTATCGTTCGATGCTAACAAACTTTTTGTTGCCAAAAATGGAAGAACTGAACTTAGTTGACATGTGGTTTCAACAAGATGGCGCTACATGCCACACAGCTCGCGATTCTATGGCCATTTTGAGGGAAAACTTCGGAGAACAATTCATCTCAAGAAATGGCCCGGTAAGTTGGCCACCAAGATCATGCGATTTGACGCCTTTAGACTATTTTTTGTGGGGCTACGTCAAGTCTAAAGTCTACAGAAATAAGCCAGCAACTATTCCAGTTTTGGAAGACAACATTTCCGAAGAAATTCGGGCTATTCCGGCCGAAATGCTCGAAAAAGTTGCCCAAAATTGGACTTTCCGAATGGACCACCTAAGACGCAGCCGCGGTCAACATTTAAATGAAATTATCTTCAAAAAGTAAATGTCATGGACCAATCTAACGTTTCAAATAAAGAACCGATGAGATTTTGCAAATTTTATGCGTTTTTTTTTAAAAAAAAGTTCTCGAGCTCTTAAAAAATCACCCGTTATAAATAGTGCTTTATAATATGTTTTATTTAACACTAAACTAATTCAAAATACAGTTCAAATTATTTTAATTATATTGTTACGATTTTGCCTTGTCACTCAAGGTTCGAATCACTGGATTGTGAATAAATACAACTGCTTCAAATTTGAGCTCACACAATTTATTTACACAACACAATTTATTATACAACACAAAATTCACAATTAATTATTATAATTATAACACACTTTTTAATTATCACTTTAATAATCGCTTTAATAATCACTTTAATAATCTTTCTATTTAACCTTCACTGTATCACGTTTAAAATAAGACTCAGCATTCCACGTCAACGCGCGCCTTTATATACCAAAATATTTGTTTCTAGAATAATCCTAAATGCGCAGCAAATATGTAGTATAGAAATGACGCCTAAATGTTGAGTATACATTATAAATGCAATTGAACAATTAATGAAATTAACTTATTCTATTCTAATCTAGGTGTCACCGTAACACTACCCCCCACCTAAGCCTGTTCGTCCCGAACAGGATCCAGATCACCTCCTCTGTAGAGCGCCAAACGTTCTAAATGCACCACCTTTGGTTTACCTTTCCGTCCTTTCTGTATGCGATAAACCACGTCGTTCAACTTTTTAATGACAGTGTAAGGTCCTTCCCATGTTGGTTGCAACTTCGGTCATAATCCCTTCTGCCGTTGCGGGTTGTGAAGCCATACCAATTGCCCTTCCTCGAAGCCTTGGTTATTTGCTCGTATGTCATATCGACCTTTCATTCGATCACTTGATATCCGAATTTTCTCCCGTACAAATTGATGTATTTCATTAAGTTCCTCTTTCATCCGGTCGACGTAATTCTCTCCGCATAGAGCTGCTGATGGAACAGCTCTAAACTTTAAATCTCCCGGCAATCGCAGTTTGTTTCCAAATATGGTTTTAGCTGGTGTCACTCCTGTTGTGTCATGTACCGCTGATCGGTAGGCCATCAGGAACAGTGGTATATGTCGATCCCAGTTGCGTTGGTTCCTTTCCACAACCTTTGCTAGATATTCCTCCAATGTGCCATTGAATCTTTCCACCATACCGTCCGACTGTGGGTGTAAAGGCGTCGTTCTTGTTTTATTGATTCCAAGCATCTGACATATCTCTTGAAATACCACCGATTCGAAATTTCTTCCTTGATCCGTGTGAATTTCCATCGGTACACCAAATCTGCTAATCCAATTGTTGACCACGGCATCAGCTATTGTTGTTGTCTCCTGATTGGGTCTGGGATACACTTCCGGCCATTTGCTGAAATAATCCATTATTACTAGCACATATTTATTTCCGCTCTCGGTGGTCGGAAATGGCCCCGCCACATCCATTGCAATTCTCTCAAATGGTGCCCCGACATTATATTGTTTCATGGTTCCACGGCTTTTTCGTGCTGGTCCCTTTACTGCCGCACATTGGTCACATCTTCGACACCATTCTACTACTGACTGTCTACATCCGGACCAGTAGAAACGTTGGCGAATTTTGGCTAATGTTTTATTAATCCCTAGGTGACCTCCACTTGCTCCCCCATGATACTCCTTGAGGATTTCCGCTATCCGATCTTTTGGCACCACTACCAACAATTGTTTTACTTTACCGTCCGTGCTTTCCCACTTTCGTTTTAAACATCCATTTTCTATGTGGAGGCTATCCCATTGAGCCTAATAAGCTTTTACAATGGGAGTTTTGTCGGCTATCTCACTCCATGTGGGCCGGTGTTCCTTTTCCTTATGTTCCATGATGAATGATAGGTCAGCAACCCGTAATTGCTCCTTCTTGATCACTTCATCAGTCCATTCCTCATCAGGTAGCACTTGCATAAGCCGAATATCAGTGATGTTTTCCTTACCCTCCACACGCCCACAATGCTTGCATTCTACGGGACATGGCCTTCTTGATAATGCGTCGGCATTTCCATGTGCGGTTCCCTTCCGATGTTCAATTTGGAAATCGTAGCTTTGCAAACGTTCGATCCAACGTGCCACTTGTCCCTCTGGATTTTTGAAATCGTAGCTTTGCAAACGTTCGATCCAACGTGCCACTTGTCCCTCTGGATTTTTGAATTGTAACAACCAGCGCAAAGCTCCATGATCCGTTCGTAAGAAATTTTTGGCCATAGAGGTACTTATGGAAGTGCTTAACACATTTCACTATAGCTAACAACTCTTTCCGTGTTACACAATAATTCCGTTCCGGTTTTTATAACATCTTGGAGCAATATGCAATAACTCGCTCCTCACCATTTGTTGCCTGTGATAATACTCCTCCTATACCGTCATTACTTGCATCGGTGTCCAAAATGAATTTAACGTTGGGTATAGGGTATGTGAGGATTGGTGCTTCGCATAATCGACGTCTTAGTTCAACGAATGCCTCTTCCTGATCATCCTTCCATTCGAATGCCTTGTTCTTCCTGGTTAACTCGTGTAAACTCTTGGCGATACTGGCGAATCCTGGCACGAACCGTCTATAATAGGTGCACAATCCAAGGAAGCTCCGTAATTCATGTAAGTTTTTAGCTCGTGGCCATTCCTTCACTGCTGCGATCTTGTCTTCATCGGTATGGATTCCATTGGTTGTTACCTTATGACCCAAATATTTTACTTCCGTTCTAAATAGTTTGCATTTCTTTGGGCTTAGCTTCAATCCGGCGGCCTGTATCCGATCCAAAACCTCTGCTAAATTCCTTAAATGCTCGTCGAAATCCTTGCCCATGACGATGATGTCGTCCAAATATACGAGTCACATCCTCCAATGTAATCCCTTTAGTACGCGCTCCATTAGCCGTTCAAAAGTCGCTGGGGCGTTACATAATCCGAATGGCATAACGTTAAATTGCCATAATCCGTTACCCACACTGAATGCCGTTTTCTCGCGATCTTCCTCCTAGACTTCCACTTGCCAATAGCCGCTTTGCAGATCTAATGTTGAAAATATTCGAGCACCCGATAATGTGTCTAACGTGTCATCGATCCTTGGCAATGGGTAACTATCCTTTTTCGTCACAGCATTTAATTTTCGGTAATCCACGCAGAATCTCATGGTACCATCCTTTTTCTCGACTAACACCACTGGTGAACTCCATGGACTGCTTGATGTTTCGATTACTCCTGCTGCTTGCATATCTTTTACCATTCGATCCACTTCTTGCTTTGCCAATGGTAATCTCCTGGGTGGTTGGCGAATCGGCGTTTCTGCTCCTGTATCTATTCGATGTTTTACCATTGTGGTTCTCCCATTATTGTCCGATATACTGCAGAATATTGGCATGTACCGCTCGAGCAATTGTTTTGCCAAATTTTTCTGTTCCATGGTAAGATCTTCGGTCCATTTCTCCATGAGTTGAAATATAATCTCTTTCTGCACTTGCGAGTTAGCCGTCTTAATCGGATTTTTCTGCTCGCACTTCACTATCGCAGATATTTCTTCGCATTTTCCGATTATTGTCCCTTTTCTTGATGGTTTTCGTCTTATCCGAGAGATTTAGAGTCCTAATTGGTACTCTATTATCGCTGTCTGGTTTCACCAGAACTTTCCCGATCATAATTTCTCTGGCTTCGCTCTCCGCTTCATTGGCTTCCACAACTCACAACCTGGGTGACCCAGAACCTCCCTCCAATCTTGCCCATACTATTGTTTCCGAGTTCGGTGGCAGCTTCTCCCGATGATCCATTATAATTTGCCTGCTCGTTTCTCCTATAACGGCGCTAACGTGAAGTGGCAACTCGATATTATCGTAGGTTAATACACCCCGTCCAACATCCACCACGAAGCCATTCGTTCTCATAAAGTCCATCCCCAAGATGACTTCGTCTATAATATCTGCAACCAGCACCTCGTGTTGAAAGTGATTTCGCCCAATCCTTATTTTTACGACCTTTTTCCCTTTTATTTCTGAATTTTCTCCAGTCGCCGTTCGTAACTTCATTCCATTAGCTGGGTCCATAATTCCATCGATAATATCCTCACGAACAATCGTATGAGTTGCTCCCGTATCCAGCGTGATCATGCATTTCTTCCCATCAATATCGGCTTCAATTGTCAAGCTGTCACCGCTTCTTGCTACTCTCGAAACATGGATGGAGGTCATGGGGCAATCGGTTGTGGGAGTCAGCTTCTGCCCCTTCAAACTGACTCTTTTTAGTTTAACGACTCCGCTGTCGTCTGACTCTCCTTTCTGGATTCTATCTGCTCCTCGTTTGGTCTACGCTTCATAGGAGATGGCGACCTTGCTCGTTTCTTCTTAATCTCCCAACAATCCCGTGAGATGTGACCCATTTTATCACATACCCAGCATTTAATCCTGCCACTTCCATCTCTGAACCTCGGCGTAGTCCGCGCAGTGTCCATTCTGGAATCAATCTCCACTCGACGAATTTTCATTGAAGGTTTGATGATGATTTGCGCAGTTTCGTTTGTTAACGCACAAGCGATGGTTTCCGTGAAAGTTGCCTTAGGTGACAACATCACCGCTCTGCGCGTCTCAGGATCTCGAATACCGTCAATGAATGCATCTATTTTAATTCGCTCCATGTAATCGGCCGACATATTTGAATGTGCTAAATGCGCGAGCCGCTCAATTGCCGTTGAAAATTCCTGTAGCGATTCTCCTCCTCTTTGGTATCGACCCTTTAATTCCATGCGATAGATTTCTCGTTTGTGGTCACTTCCGTATTTTCGATCTAACGCCTTCATAATTCCCATGTAAACGTTCCGTTCCTGCTCGGGAATGATTTGTAGTGTTTCTGCCGCTTCGCCTTTAAGAGCCACAATTAACGCTGCAACACATTGTTCTTCAGTCCATTGGTTTTGCTTAATGGCCGTTTCGAATTGGAACTTAAAAATACTGAAGGATGTTGTTCCATCAAATGTTGGTGGTTTTATCTTAACTGCGTTAACCGTTTGAATCACTTGATGTGTCGTTCCATTTGACTTGACATCTTGGAGCTCCTTCTCGAGACGTTTAACTTCCGTTTGAAAATCTTGTTTAACCGATTCAAATTTTTGTTGAATCGTCCCTTTAATATTTTGAATTTCTGCGTGTACTTCTTGTACTTCTGTTTGCAGTTTTTCTACTTTACCGTGTAGTGTAGAAGATAACTCCAGAAACTTCTCGTCCATTTTCTTTTGACCAACTTCTATTTGGTTTTTAATGTCCGCTCCTTGTTGCTCCATTTGTACCATCTGTTGTTTCATTTGATGTTTAATGTCCGCCCCTTGTTGCTCCATCTGCTGTTTCATTTCCTGGTTCGATTTTTTAATGACCGCCCCTTGTAGCTCCAACTGTTGTCCCATCATTTGATTCATAGCAGCCATCAACTGCGATAAATCAAAACTTCCGGATGGGTTTTGTGTTGTTCCGACAATCGTTTGTTCTTCCGTTTCTTTCTTGTCCACACTGATCTCATCCGTGTTGTCCTCCTCGAAATCATACACATCTGGATTTAAACCGTCCTTCTCCATGGCCTCACGTAGTCGCTCCACCAAACTAGCTTTTGTGCCTTCACTAGCCAAACCTCGCTGCTTCAGTTGCTCCTTTAATTGCGCAAGCTTTAATTCGTAGAGAATCATTTTTCTTATTATTCACAATCCCACCGCTGTCACCAATTGTTACGATTTTGCCTTGTCACTCAAGGTTCGAATCACTGGATTGTGAATAAATACAACTGCTTCAAATTTGAACTCACACAATTTATTTACACAACACAATTTATTATACAACACAATTTTCACAATTAATTATTATAATTATAACACACTTTTTAATTATCACTTTAATAATCGTTTTAATAATCACTTTAATAATCTTTCTATTTAACCTTCACTGTATCACGTTTAAAATAAGACTCAGCATTCCACGTTAATGTACGCCTTTATATACCAAAATATTTGTTTCTAGAATAATCCTAAATGCGCATCAATAATCGAGCAAATATGTTAGTATAGAAATGACGCCTGAATGTTGAGTATAAATCATAAATGCAATTGAACTATTAATGAAATTTACTTATTCTATAATAAAATAAACTAGGTCATCTAGGTGTCTAAATCATCTAGGTGTCACCGTAACATTATTTTATTTAACGTTTTCGACCACTGAGTGATCATCTTCGGAATAATTTTGCAACTCATATTCCGAAGACTCGCGTGTGATCGGAAACGTTAAATAAAATAAAGAAAAACTAATTAAAATAATTTGTACTGTTTTTTGATTTAGTTTAGTGGTTTCAATAAGGAGTTTGCGACTGCAAAGTGTTCAACAACCGTATACATACTACTGTGGGCAAAACAACGTAAGACTTTGTTCATAATTTTAAAATTCTTTATTTATTTCTCCAAAACTATTTTGTCCCCCTCAAAGTAATCCCCCCCCCCCCCCCCCGGCCTCAATACACTTGTGTACAACGTTTTTTCAGTTCCTCGAAACAGTTGTTAAAGTCAATTTCCGGAATAGCCTCCAATGCGCGTAGCGATTCACGTTTAATGTCTTCATTTGACTCAAAACGGTTTCCCCGGAGCGGTCGTTTGAGTTTGCTGAACAGCCAGAAGTCACACGGAGCTAAATCAGGCGAATACGACGTTTGAGCTTCGCGCAAACGACGCATAACACTCAAATAGTATTCCTTGTTGACAATTTGGCCGGTCAGAAGGAATTCGGAGTGCATCACACCTCGACGATCGCAGAAAACTGTCAGCATCACCTTGATTTTTGACTTGCTTTGATGTGGTTTGGTACCAATCAAAAACAATTGCTCGCGGCATACAATTATCACCGAAGGCCTTTTGGAACATTTTGAACGTTTCGGCACCACAAAATTGATTCCGCACACAAAATTTAATGGAACTTCTTTGTTGAATAATTTCACTCATTGTAAAAATCGTCGAATGCACTTTTTGTACTTCAGAAAGACAAGCGTATACTAAACACTAATGATTATTTTGATGTGACATTTGGCACAGATGTCACTGACAATCATACCAACATAGAAAAAATAATATTTCGACGAATGGTTTTCCGCACGAAATTTAAATTAAAAAGTCTTACGTTTTTTTGCCCACAGTAGTATATCCATAGGTTTTTCCCATACGACATTTTCAATGGCACTTCCACATCATTCGGAATGTACTGCTGGATTTTATTTAATTACTGTTGTAACTGCTTTAGACTTAGTAGTACTTGACTGATTTTACCGTTATAAGCATGTACTCGTATGATTAGATTTATTAAGGTGTTTTGTGTTTGTTGGTATCTAAGCAGGATTAATATTATGTGCAATGTGATACCAATAAACGATTGCTCTTATTCATTGAAATTTCTTTCATTTATGACATCATCCAACATTACTAAATGCTAAAGAAAGTGGTTGAGTTGCACATTTAATTTCTCCTGGCTTCTGTTAAACAAGTACAAAATATTGTTGCAACATATATTGTTGTTTATTTTATTATTAAGCTCATCATAAAATTTGCATTATTTTGAACTTGATATACTTGTTTATCATAGGCGGCTGCAGAGCGAATATCTAAAACTCCAAAGCTTCCAAAAAATAACCAGGGTCAAATAGCCGATTCCATTAGCTTAACCTATTTTCGAAGACTCCTTGAAATTGCATTCACTGATGACGATTTATCTCGTTTGAATATATATTCAGTTGGGATAATATGGTTCCACATAATCCTCAACTCGTTGCCTTAGTGGGCGTAGCTTTATTGCAGATCAGTTTTAACTTATCGACCGATTGTTGAAAGTGCAATAGCTCTCCCCAATATGATTTCAAATCATAGTGGATTATAACTTTCCACTCAGACACAGTAAGCTGTGCCTTCGATAACTCTTCGCCGTGAAAACCTTTGCGGGGTTTGTTATTCTGCTGATCTCACATAGTACAAAGATAGAGCATAATATAGCGAATATGGATATGAGTTTTGATACTCATCTCCACTAACTGAAAACAGGGCAGCATATTTTTTATGCAAACATATAAGAACCAACAATAATTATGCACTGTTGTCCTAATATTTCCATCTTTTACTTTTAAATTAAATATCTTTGGAAGACTTGATTGCTAAATTCAGCAGTTAAGGCGTATGGTACTGAAACAAATTTCTTTTTTAGCATTGAAATTTATGCGAAATTCTTTGGACTTTCGAAAAAAAGTTACCCGGTTTGTGTGTAAAAGAACACGAAAAAAATTTACCCGACTTTTTTATTAGCATTGGTGAAAAGAAAGACAAAAAATTGTTTATTATACATATCAGCTGCCCTATTCCTGAATACGATGCGAAAACGAAAGATTCAAGATTCAAACAAGATTCTTATTCAATTTTAAATAAGAATCGTATGAATCTTGTATTTTCGTTTTCGTATCGTATTCAGGAATAAGGCCGCAGATTTATCATTTCAGCTTGTTAGCATCGGTATAATAAAATATTATAAAGCAAAGTAATACAATTTTCAATACAGTGTCTCCCATATTTCAATTTTATTAATTTATTCATCTCTCAATATGAATAATTTTTAATTAATAATATAAGAAATTATATAATTTCGCGCATAAACACAACATTTTAGTACACAAAATATTTTGAAAATAAGTCGCACAAATTGTCCTTATAATTTTAATAAATCTATTTAAAAACTGATTTTTTGTACACATCGATTTTGACAATTTTGGTACTCAAATTGCCTTAACAAGAAGTTAAAATTTTAAGTATGATGCTAAAATAGTAATATTCATCTTCCTCTTAAAGGGCAACTTAAAATATTGAAACTGTTACGAAATGTCTACGAAACTTCTTTAATACAATTACGGTCTTACTCTGGTAAAGCTAAATCCATTCTGGAATAGAATAAATATTGAGCTCAAAGTAACAACGAAAAATTGTATTTACTTATTTTTATTAGTTGGGAACAATTACATTTTGAAGTTAAAAAAAACGCGAAAACACAACTAAATATATCTAATCTAAGACCGCAAATATTTCTTGCTTATACATATATTCAATTTATGAAGAAAGCACACTTACAACGATGATAGTGGAATTATCAATACATTGTTTCGATTATGTTTAAAAAGAAAACCTGTTAATATTTGGTCGCATGTAAATGGGGTATAAAAGAAGCAATAAAAAATCTATTACGATTTATTGTGAAGAGTGGAGCAGTGCTGCAGAAGGACAGTCTGGAACGGGCCAATAATCGAATGAATTTAAACATCAAATTTATAATAACACCGGGTCTTTTAATTATTCGCAATCAGTATTTTTTATTTAACTTAACAGACTAATCAATAAAATATTTTATTCTATTTTTAGCTTTATACGGCAAGTGTTCCTGATTTCAAAAAATCACATGGTAGTAATTCAGACGGATGTATATCGATTAGATTAGATCAATGTATCCCATTAGCTGGTGATGTTAAAGTAGAATTTTATTCTAAGACTATGATGAGGAAGGAGAAATTATTTCATTTTTGGTTTAACACATATTTTGCTAATGAATTAAGTAAAGGTATGGTATAATTTCAAAATCTGCTATTCTTTGCTAAATTGTAATTTTTTCAGAAATGATTCCATCAAATGGTGATCCACCAAACTTAGTTTATAAATTTAAGAAATGTGAGCTGGATAATGCTCATAAAGATAAACAAGATAAAATTTATCCACCTGATTTTGAGGTACTTAGCTTATTTTTATTAAAAATTTGAACTGTGATCGCTTTTTAATGCTTGCGAAAGAATGAATGTATTGTACGAAAATATTAGATGTGTCAGGCGAAGCTTTCTACATTCTCTATCTGAGAGAAGCTTGCTACATTTTACTCGGAGAGGGAGAATATCGAAAGTTTTGGTTTTTAGGAATGTATGCAAGGTGTGTTCAAAAACTATCGGGAATCTTGCAATTTTGTGCGTTGTAGTAGGTCGATTCGCACGAATTTTTCGTTGTTGTGTTGGTAAACATGTTTGAAAATTTTCTGTACAGTGTAAGCACACTGCTTTTACGTCTGTTGCCAGCTGTGAAAAAGGTTATATATGTTTTGGTAGGATCACCGATTTTTTATGCGTATAAAAAATGGAAAGTATATAGTAGTAGTATTCAATTTTGCTATAAGAATGGAATAACATGCGGCAAAGTTTTAGAATTTCTAAATATTGCTTTGGGTGAGTCTGTAGGCCGCGAGGATGTTGAAGATGACGAGGGCGAAATGCCCTAGCACATCAATAACTTATGAAAAAGTAGAAAACTTCACAATCGAAGAAAGCAATCCGAAAACAACGCCAGAAATTATGGCGAAACAATTCATGGCTTGTGCACTACGATAATGTACATAAATTCATTGCTTGTTCCTGAATTTGTGGTCAAAACGAAACTCTAATGATGCTCCAGCCTCCATATTCAACATACATGGCCCCGTGTGAGTTTTTAAATAAAGAGAACGTTGAAAAATAAAGAGATCCTTAAAGGGCTGTAGTTTTACAAGCAGAGATGAGATTAGAAATACATCGGTGAGAGAGATGTAAATCTAACCGTGCCAACAAAGTGATTTTTGGAGTCAACATCAAAAGCATACGTTTTTTGTGGATTTCTCAGCATAAAAATTAGTGCTAAAAGTAAAAAATCAAACATGAAAATCAGAAAAAAAAAATATTTTTATTTTATTAATATATTATAGAATGTATTCCCTCCTCTAGCTCGAAAGAGACCTTCCATTCCAAGGTACGATGTGGTTCTCGAATACTTCCTCAATGTACCGTTGAGAAATAAATTCTCTTGATCGACGACCAGTATTCGTTCCAGGGATGAACACAAGATATGACCACCTCCACTGGCATGTCTCTCCAGAACATGCACGGTCCACCGCCATACGAGTCACGTTCTTCAATGCAACATGGTGCAAATCTCTCTCCTGATCTTCTGAACACTCTTCTCCGCCCATTGTTGCTATGTAAACACATCCTGCACTCGTCAGAGAACACGACTGTTCTCCATTGTACCTCCGTCCAATCCAAATGCTTTCGAGTGAGCTGAAGGCGGGGTGGTCGGTGAGCTGGAATCAATTTCGACCCGTTTGCTGGAGTGTTTGCAGTCAGATCACTTCTCGAAATCGTCTTCAAACTGTCCACAAACTGACTTCGACTTCACGAACTTCTTGGAGCAGCTGACCCAGTTGAACCGCATTCAAATGACGAATTCATTTTCTTGGTCCGGATGAAGACGTAATCGATAGAAGGCTGTTCAGGCTAAGTGTTGATATGCAAATCATGACAATTCCCTTAAAACGTGCAGTTTTCGGCCACAAGTTCCACAACAGGTGCTATCTGCAGCTCGATTCTGGTTATTCCTATAGGAAAAGGAATTAGGAAAAATATTTTCATAGTATTTTTGTCAAAAATACCATTTTCTGGCCTACTGAGAACTCATGTTTGGTCTCAAATTTTATAATTTAGGAAATATTTTTCCGTATCGAAATTGGGTAGGAAAAATATTCCCAATTTAATTTTGTTTTTGAAAAAATTTACACTAACTGTTTACCATAGTATGCCAGAAAAAAAATTTTGTGACCAAAATAGTATGAAAATATTTTTCCTAATTCCTTTTCCTATAGGAATAACCAGAATCGAGCTGCAGGAATGAGCGTTTCCGGGTTGTTGTGTTCTATTGTTGTTATTACACTCGTATTATTGGATAGGTGGTGAAATAATCTTTAACTTGACATACTTAGATTAAAAAAAACATTTCGTTTCACGAGAAAAATTAAAAAAAGAAAAAAATGCAACTGTGCGAATTTTTTGCACCGAAGTGTATAGAATGAATACAATTCTTTTCAAAAAATGAAAATTCCCGTTACTTTTTGAACACCACGTATATTTTATATATTATATTTGCATGTGCATGTTTGAGTTTTTAGAGGATGTAAATTGTTAACTGTTCTCTCTAGGTACAACTAATTTTACAAAGAATACCATCTGGTACATATGCCCGTGCTGAATTGAATCACATAAATCATAAGCCACCTTATGATGAAACACATTCACCGTCCGATCTTTCTGAAGCATCCAGTTCAGAATCTTCAACCGAAGAAGATGGGTTATGGGAATCTGGTGAGTTAAATTCAAATAATTCAACAAGAACAAAAACATTGCCTTTAGATCCAAATGACAAATTCGAACATGTAAAATTAAAAGCAATTACTACTAATGCTACTTGTAATTCTTCTACTATTGTTATTACATCTCCTACTACCACTACTATCACTTGTGCTATTAAACCTAATTGTAGTTTATTTGGAAATGCGAATGGTGATGATAATTATGTTAGAATTACACCGCCAGCGTCTACATCAGCAACAACTAATCGTAATCTAAATAAATTAGTTACTAATAATAACAATAATAGTAAAATTAACGTTAATAGTAATAATAATAATAATAATAATAATAATGGTAATAGTAATAAAAAGGCAAAAATGTCAATTAAATTAAAACGTTTTAAAACCAAAAAATCAAAATCGTCTAAAATTATATCCGGTGTCGGGAGCTGCATAGGTGGCGCCGTCGGCACCATTACAAGTCAACAAAATGTTACCAGAACCTGTTTTAGTAACAACCAGCAAACGAAAGCCATGAATATTGTTACAAAAAAAAAATTTACAAAAATGTTTAGCGATCCCGATTTTATTAACACATTCAATAAAAATTATCGGTCTCGAAACGACAGTTGTAATAGCTTAGATTACTATTCAATAATGTGTGACAAACAGTTATCCTATGAATCACCAAAAAAATTTATGTCCCGTTTCTCGAAAAGTAATGATCTACTTAATGCGGTTGCATTAGTACCATCACCAACGTCGAGTGCTGTGACAATAACGCAAAAAACTACTTCAGTAAATGATGATTGTACGGTTGTTGTTGGTAAACAAATGTGTTCAGCTGACTCGATTGGGTTTAATTTAAATGCTGTTACCGCAGATGAAGCAGATGATCAAATAGGCGAGCAATTAGATGAACTTGATAATATTTTGAAGAATGTTTGTATATGACGGTAAATTTTCTCTCTCAAGAAGAGAAAACATTTCAGAACCATGATATTTTATATTTTTGGAAGTATGGTCCAGAACAAAAAGTTACAAGAATCTTATTACGAGTCAGTTTTCCCGTCTATTCGCTCGTTTATCCAAATTTTTTAGAGATTCAATTAAATTTTTAGCTTTAAAAACTTAAATATGATAAAATTTAGTTTTATTAATATTTTTATTATTTATTTTTTCTAGAGACGCCTGTACGATCCTTACCTTGGGTCACATGAATAAAAATAAAAGTAAATGCTTTTACCAAAGAAAATATACAACAAGAAAGTTATTTTGTTCGACGGAAATATATATTCTGAGTTTTGTTTGTAACTTTCGAAGAACGAGATGGTCCTATAATCATACATTTCTCTTTCTATCATTTATTTTATAAAAAAAACTTCGGCGATTTAGAAATCAAACGATTGATATTCGTAAGTAAACCAATTGAAAAAATCGAAAATATTGGAGAAGGGGAAGAACATTTTTATGCTGGAGCTATTATACTCGACGTTACTCAGAAGCTTCAAAATGTCGAAAACGCGCTTACGAGTGGATCCAGATAAGCTCCCTATATGAATTCGCGTTTTTGACATTTAACTTTTAATTTTGGTTTTATTTCGTTTAGTTTTTGTGAAATAATAAAAATTTAAAATATTAGAATTTTTAATTGGTAGAAAAATGCGCAGTTGATTATTTCCAAATTTCAAAATGGTAACAATAATAAAACAAAAATGGGTAATTATTTCATAAAATTTCTGTAAGATATCACTTTAGTACTAAACAACAACAACAACAACTTAAATCATATTGTTTTGTATCACCTCTGAATCGTGTCGAGTATAATTGCATTAGTATAAATTCTCATAGATTAACTTTCTTTTTTACTTATGTTGATTTCGATTGAAGGAAAAATGTTACACTGAGAGTAAAAATGGTACTCCCAACTGCTGTCAAAATATTCGATTGAAAAAAAAAATACCACAAGGGTAATATTTTGCTACACTCGGGTAATTTTTTCTACTCCAGTGGCGACATGTAACTTTTTTAACTTCGATGCATTTTCGATGGAATAATGGTATTTAGATGTAATATTTTTACAAAAAAATATTTTTATTTTTAATGTTAATTCGTTATTTATCATAAAGATGAAACAAATACATACATTGTTTTGACATTTAAAAGCGGTGTAGTTCATTTGTGTTCCATTGATACAAAATGAGGGTACTATTTCTAGAGTAGGAAAATATTAAGCGAAATCAACATTAGTCACGTCGGTCGCGTCGAGTATATCTCCAGGGTTAATTGTCTCGTAATTTAGTGTCGCTTTGTCCTTCAAAGGCTGCTTATCGATTGGAAATATGAGAGATGCATAATATTACGATTCATTTTTCAGCTTTGGTTGCTTTATGTACGTAGCTACACATTTCAAATCTTATGCTGTGTGCCTCAGGCCGATTTTTTCGACTAAATTATGAACTAAAGTATTGTGGATTAGACAACTAGCAGGTATATTTGCTCAGCGTCTAAGTGTTGAATTTGATTTATGGTAGATTACCACTGGTGGGGTCTAACAATAGCTGTGTTTCTTGACGCTTGATCTGATCTAGTCCAGTTCATGTTTCATGAAACAAAACAAAGGCACTTGCTAGATTTCAAATCAAAATTTATGATCTAAAACAAAATTTGGATCTTGTTTTCCATGTGAAATTTGAACTGATCCGGATCAATGAGCGTCAAGAAACACGGCAAATAAAAAACACGTAGTTAACTTGACTATTTACTTTATTCTCGCCTTTATTATTACGAAAACAGTTTATTTATTCAAAATTAATACCTGCCTAAACAGTTTATATGAAATATATAAAAAATGTAAAACTGTGTGAAAGATTAAAATTAAATTGTTTGCGATGGTGTCGAGTATCCGGAAATATTATAGACTTATTATTTTATATTGTGGACTGATTATTTTGCATGTTGTGTTGTTCTCAAGATATTCCCCGATCCTCAAGCATCCGAAAGTGGGTCTTAAGTTCTGAGGGGCTGCGTTACGACTTCTTATTTTTCCAATTAAAAACCAGTAACCGAAACAAGGATAGTTGGGAGAAGCAAGTGTATTGCAAGATAATGATGAAAGTCGTGCACGGTTACATCAACTGTTGATAAGTCCAGCTGCTCCTTGTGTTGTTTGTTGGTCGCCTCAATAGCCTTAATTCGGAAAAAGTTGTTTCTGAGATTGGGTTCAGCCATGCCATATGATTGTTATTTATCATGTCACTTAGGTTAAATTGTGGTAGAAACGAGATTCCTGATTTACTGCTAGATGTTCTGTGGCGCCTTATACTGTGAACGTATATCCACACAGGGTGCAGCTCGAATGTATCTCCCTTCAATGAATGTGAGTGCTGTTTCGGTCCTTCCAGTCTCGCGTTCATTGCATATTAGGTTGCAGCTGGTCCTGGATTTTATCACGAATATCCATGAATTATATCTGCGTTATGGAACCCTATTTTTGTAATGTCTGTCTTGCTTATTTGACAGGTAGTTGTAGTTGTATGTCGCAAACATACTCTTCATCAAAGTACATAGAACTGTTAAATTCATCAGCGGACAACATCAGTTACTGATTTTGTTGTAAGGCGGTCATCAAATAGTTTATAGTTGGTTTTATGTACACATATTCCAGTTGATATATTGTTGGAAATGGTATAATATGATGAATAATAAATCTCGTTCTCTGGACCAAGGTCACTATTTCAAATATAATCGTGTTAGTAAACACGATTAATAGTTTTGATGTTAACTATCTTGCACATTGTTGTTATGTCCTTATTTCGGGAAGGATATATCTTGCTTCGTATTCTAATGGTGAACGATCTGATGAATCTGTTTCTGAAGTTACCGTGGTTTCAATATGAGTGGGTCTAGCCTGCCTTGGTGAAGCTTTGTAATGATTATTGATTAGTGCAGACTGAAAACTTGTAGTCTTATCATTTCCAATAGAGAGTGGAGAGCCAGATCTATGAATTGCTCATGAAAGATAATGTTGGTAAGAATTGTATTGAATGTCTCAATCTTTTGACTAGTTTCTTCATAGTTGTGTTTTATTAAATTGACCAATTGGATTCCAAAATCGTAATTTGGTGTTTTAGAAGCTTCTGTTGGTTTTGTTGGTTGGAGCTTGGCTTATCAATGCTCTCTTTGCAAGCGTTGTCGGCTCGCTGATCGAGTACTCCGAATAATTCGTTCGCGACCGTACCAACAAAGTCAAAAGGCGATCTTCGTCTGCGATCATTCTGTCCCTTTATATCGAGGTAAGATGTTTTTATTTGCGAAATTATGGATGCGCAATGATTGAGTCTAGTTTGAGTACTTAGTGTTACATTTGAACATAAATTGTCTAGTTGCTGAGTACTATGGACTACGTGATCCAATTCTGCAGAGAGTAAGATTGTAATATGTGATTTTCCAATACCCGCTGATTAAACTTCTTTGTCCGATTTTGTCAAAATAAATGCCAGTATGTGCATTTAACTTTGTGCATTAAACTTTGTTATGTTAAGATTTGAAGTGGGTGATGCTAGTCCGCGCATACATAATGTTGCGAGGGCGTGAAGTAGTAATTTTGAATTTTGACTCATCTTGTTATTCGCCTTTGTTTTTCGTTTATTTCAATATTATCAGTGTTCTTACTATAGGTGTTTGCTGGTATTTCTTCTTTTGGTAAGATCAAAACCTTTGCTATCGCTCGCTTGTAGAGAGAATTTCCCTCATCATGAATTAGTCTTCATCATCTCTAGCAGTGAGACGAGTTGCTTTTTCTCATAAATGCTCATCGCTTTAAATTTTCCACAATCTTGAGTGTGGTGTCCCCTATTGCACACATTGAATGAGGTTTTTACTTCTGATGTCAACAATGTTGTTCCTGGTGGATTTTATTTCGGAGTAAATGTTGGTAGTTTTTCGCAAAAACAGTTTCCAATGCTGTGAACCGTTTTTCAAGAAATTTCATAATATTTTTTTAGTTTTGAATGTCTCTTGAATTTTCTAATGACATCTCGTATAATCTCACTGATTCACTGTCAAGTTTCTTTAATATCGTATAGATGATATATTGACAAGTTTACCCATGTTTCTTACAGCTTGAAGGCATTAATTGCTGGTGTCGTATAATGTACGAATAGCTGATGCCGATTCGTTAAATATGATGAGTTGTGTCATCAATGTATGGATGTATCTGGTTACGTTTGCACGCCGATTATCGTATCTATCTTTGATGATCATCCATGCAGTTTTGTAGTTCTCGCCAGTGGGCAGTGGCATGAAGATGGATGATTTATTTGGCAGCATGGCCACAATTGTATGTTTTCAAATAACTCATTTTATGTGTACAGTACATGGCCAAATTAATATGAACTATATTTTTTTTAAATATGTATCTTTTTAATTACTGTAAATTTTCATAGAACTAAAAATTTTTATTACATATTTATATTCCTTTGTATATATTCCTTGAGTATATGAAACGAAAAAAGATACCCATTATTGAGCTGGAAAATCGCCAGATATGAACCCAATTGAAAATTTTTGAGCTGTATTAAAACAGCAATTATCGAAAAAAATCATCACGACTAAGTCAAAGTTGATTGAGGCAATTAAAAATAGTTGGTACAACGACCATTATCAAGGATACCATCATAAAGTCGATCAACAGTATGCCGCGTCGTATTTCGGTTTTGCCAAAAATAAAGGGAGGTAGAAAAAGTATTAGATACATATTTTATTTGAAAATGTTTGTTGCAATATTTTATTAATTTCTATGTATGCAGTTTAGGGAAAACATGGATTTTAGAAAAAAATTAAATGTGATATCCCTTTTCCTGCCCGCCCAAGTAACAATTTTGCTCTGATTTAGTTTTAAGAGCGCTCTTAGAGCTACTTTATAGAGCGGCATGCGCTAATTTTAACTCTGGAAGCGCTCTTAGAACTGTTATAAAGAGCGAAAAGTAGCGGTCTTAGAGCAAAAATGTTTATTTTATAAGTCCCATAAACATCGATTTTGCAGCTTTTATGAAGTACCTTGCTCTATATAGTACTTAAGTAAGTTAGTCTGCAATTTTAAAAGTTAGCGAACAAATTCCTAAGATAGAAAAAATAAAATAAACAATTTCGGAGGGATCGAATTATGCCGAACTTAGACATTCATCATTTTTTTATCTATAATATTTTTCTAATAAATTGCGATAATAAATATAACAATATATTTAGTACTTTTGGTTTGTAAATATAGTTAACTAATTATGCAATTATATTTTTATGGTTAAATCTAGTACGATACCTCATACATTTTGAATGGGCCACTCAAATCATAAACATTTAATAATAAAATAAACATTTATTGAAAATACAAATTTTCAAATTTTCTTGAAAAATTGAATTTTACATCTTCAAAAAATTTCTTATGTCGTTTCAACATAATTTTATAGAAATTCCTTTATTTTGCCCGTGGAGTCATAATTAATTTAACCATATTTTATTATTATAAACAATAATATTTAAACATGGATGCCAATTTTTATTTTATTTTAATGGAGAATATTTGTTATTGTTATTAAATCCTATTTTAGAGCACCCTGCATCTCTCTATTCTAGTGTTCAACTTTGTGCTCTGCAAGTGAATAATTTGTTTTCGTTTGCAGATTATATAGAGCACGTAATGGTGTATTTTCTGTATTAGAGCTATTAGCTGAATTACATAGAAAATCGATTAATAAATAAAATTAATAGCTCTATATCACAATAAAATTGTTGCAGCGCAGTTTTTGAATACTGCTATAGTGTTGATTTGTGATAAAAAGCGTATTTTATTTGCCAAATTACAACAACAATGCTATGTATTCAATATCAATTTGGAATTCGTTGAATTCCTACAGATTTGATGGTATTGAAATTCCAATTCTATTTTTTAGTTACTGTGCTTGTCACTAGAGTTTTCTCTGTAGAAAAAGATGAAATAAAAGAAATTAAACACGGGAATTCATTTCTTATTTCTTTTGATCAAGAATTGAATTCCAATTCCAAATCCAATTCCTTGGCAAATGAAATACGCTTAATATTAAATTGATTACAAATTCGACTTCTTCCACTTTACAACTAGGTGCACTTATAAAAAATGCGAAACGTCAAACTAAACAAATGAAGAGTGCTTTATAACGCTCTAAAATAATTCGTATGCTCTAAAAGAGTTTAAATTATTTAAGTAAGCTCTATGTAAGGATATTGTAATTTTATTTGTTACTTAAGAACACTATAGTATTGTAAAAGTATGTTATATTTGAGCATATATCTAAAGAAGCTATAAATTCTAAATCAGTTGTAATATAGCTTTAATATAAGATAAAATGTGGCTAATAGAAACATTTTATTCCAAAATCCAACGAGCTCTATAAAGCAACCTAAATAAGCTCTAATTGTGGTTGTAGAGCTTACTAACAAAACTATATTCTCCATAAGCAAATAGAGCTAACATCATAAAGAAACAATGAGTTAAAGCAGCAGAAATATTGTGTAAAGCTGAAAGCTATAAATATTTACCTTGTGGAACTGCTAGGCTCATATTATCTGTGTTAGAACTGAAATAGAAGACAACGCTGCTTATAGCTCTAACAAATGTTACTTGGGCGGTAACCCTGGAGATATACTCGACGCGACCGACGTGACTAAGTAAAAATAAAAAGTTAAACTATGAGAATTTATACTAAAGCAATTATACTCGACGCGACTCAGACGTGAAACAAAAAAAGTTGAATTAACTTTAACTTTTTGTTGTTGTTTAGTACTAAAGTGACATCTTACAGAAATTTTATGAAATAATTAACCAATTTTATTTTATTTTTGTTATCATTTTGATTTTTTGAAAAATCAACTGCGCGTTTTTCTTTCAAGTACTAACTTTTAATATTTTAAATTTTTATTATTTCGCAAAAATGAAATAAATTTAAAATAAATAAAAAGAAAGTCAAAAGTTAAATAAATGTCGAAAACGTTAATTCATATATTGAGTTTATCTTGGGTATACACGTAAGCGCGTTTTTGACATTTCGAAGCTTCTGCGTAACGTCGAGTATATCTCCAGCATAACACAATTGTGTGGGTACGGCAAAAGAATCATGTGAAAAATTTATTTTTTTATGTTTTTGAACCAATTTACACATTTGTGCATTCCTTTCAAACTTATTTTCGTCCGAAAAAAACATAACTATACACACAATTGTGTTGATTGTACTTCAAATCAAGCGAACTTTTTTTTTATTAAAAACGCTATAACATACTAAAGTTTTTTACTCACACATTTGCGTGGATTGCTTAAATTGAGCCAATTTTTTTTTTTTTTGGTTTTCAAAGGGATATAGATGCTCACGTAGTGAAGGAAGTTTATAAATGGAACTATTATGAAATGGAAAACAAAATATCGGGCATTACCACTGATCTATATACATGGATAAATCGAGACAAAAACTATTTGGTAGTGAAAAAATAGTTCTACGTTTGTGACAGAGACAGAAAAATTTGCTTTTTTTTCTTGAATTCCGAATTTTCGAAAATCAAATAATGTAAACAGAAAACTGATTCCTATGAGTTTTTGACTTTTGACGACACGAACTCTGTTTTTTATTTGAAATATTTGCAGGTGTGCATTTGAAATATCAAGGGAAATCACAAGAAGAAATTTGAATACAAAAACGTTACCACATGAATTAAATGAATAAAATGTGATTTATAATTTGAATCATTTGAAAATTATTATTTGTTCATTGATTATAATAATAAAAAACCATTTTCAGAAAATTTCGAAATTAAATCTATCCTACGGTCCTATCTTTCAGAAATATTTTTTTAAAGCAAGAGGTATATATAACCGAGCGATAAAACTATAGAAAAAAGTGCTCCCATTTTTTGCAGTTGTTTTATATGGTTTCTGACATTGATGTCGTATCCATGTATATAGATCAGTGGGCATTGTATTGCTTGTGAAGCAAATTTCGAATAAAAATATGGAAAAGAATTTGTTATACAAAAATTAACATATGTATACATAATACATGTAAATGATTATTTTCTACACGGGGTTTCAATCTGAATACATACCTGCGATAGTTAGTGCAGCAAAAATACCGCGGTATCGCACATAATGCATTAAAACAAGAACAAAGTTAAAAATATTTCAACACGGGTGTGGAACTAGTCATAAAGCGCCATAAAGTATTTCACGAAATTTAATTGGTTGTGAGTTCGGGAGCGAGTGTGATGGTTTCATTTTTCAAGCTGGTAACATTTTCTTTTAAATAAAGTATAATAATTATGTGGATTTAGTTAAACATTATTTCAAATATAAACAAAACTTTTAGAATTCTATTTTGACATTTAATTCACGCACATTTCATTCAAGTATACCACCAATACCATCTGCACATTGTGTCAACAATGTCAACAATTGTCAACCTGCAGATTGACATGGACGGTGGGTCGGCGCTGAATCTGCACTCCAACAAACGGTCTTAGTTGTGTTTATTTACATCACCGATCGTAATCGATGACGAAAATTCGCTTTACATCCAGCCTCTGGTGGGATTCAAACCCAATACCTTTGACGCAATATTCTGACGCAAATGAAAATAAAATAAGAGTTTGTTATCAAAAAAAACATTGTACTGTCCCATATAGCTATTTCGGGCAGAGTGTATTATTAAAATAATTTCAACAATGAATGTCTCGAGAATAAGTATCTCCTACAGGGTAACGATAAAAACTATTAAAACGACTAAGTCGCGAGTATAATGTTATATGATACCCTATTGGAATCAAGTGAACAAATAGTTAGCTTTTCTAAAAGCTAAGAGTCTGAACTATGTTTCCATCAAAAAAAATTTACTGACGTAGAGCTATTGTTAAGAGTTAAATAGTGCAGAAACAATTTTTTTTAACTAAATAGACATAATTATTACACCTTATTTAAAAGAGAATGTTATCAGCTTTTTAATGAAATTAGTACTTGAACATAAAAATGATTGTTTCTCAAGATATTAAAGTTTCTTTAATACAAGGTGCTGTGTTGGAAGGCTCCTTTTTAAACGTTTATAACTTTATAGGGGGGCTTTAACGTGCGAAGTGATAGAAGTAACCCCACCTTCGTTTTCATCAAGGAACCCAACTGTACCATTCGTATCAGGTAAAACGAGATAGGTACGAAACGGCATAAAGTACAAAATTGCATTTCAAAACAGCATAACGGTTAAAACGGCATTTTTCAAAACGATATACATACATATTTCAAAGCGGCAATTTTTAGAATAGCATTGCAGCAAACTGCATCTTTCAAATTGGCATAGGTACAAAACAACCATTTTTCAAAACATCATTTTCCAAAATAGCATTTTTAAAAAGTGCGTATTTCAAAATGGTATTTTTCAAAACGGCATTTTTCAAAACAGCATTTTTCAAAACTGCATCTGTTTATTAGTCGATTAAGATCAAATTTCACATGTTCCTATGGTAGGCTTGAATTTACAAATGAAAGGTATTCATTGGAATTACGAATTATTTGAAGATTTAGTAAGCATATAATATTCTACTTCACTTAAATTTTTATATAGAGCTCCGAAGTTCCAGTAAGTTACTACAATTGCATGATCGCTACGATCGACCATATTGGAATACATCACATGCATGGATTTTCTTAATTTATCAGGTTTATTGAAAAAATTCAATTCGAATTTACTTCGCCACTACAATTTTTGTTTGAGGGGTTTTATTTTGTGGACCTGCCCAAGATCAGCTAAATAGTACATTTTTAAGAAATCACAACAATTTTATGTTTATGGCACCTATATAATATGGTTAACATCAAATATCGTGTAAACTACATCAACGCTCATATATATTTATCCATATGACATCTAATATGTTAAATTAAAACCGGTTTATAATAGTTTTATAATTTGATGTTACTTAAAAACAGTGGGCGAAGTACAATGGAAATACCCACTAAAATGTATCGAATATTTCAGCAGCAACGAACATTAATATTTACTGCGCTTCTTTCAAACTTATAATAATTAATTGTTATTGCTGTCTCATCCCAAAATTATACATTTTTCACCAATTTCCCTCAACCTAAATTTTTTCCAGTATTCGCTATTTTTCGTTTGCAGTCGTGTATTATATTTTTTGTACTTGAATACGAGGGCTGCCTTTTATATTTCGGGATTAGAGAACAAAAACAAATATTAATCATATAAAATCGCTTTATTGTTTTTCAAAATATTCCCCATGAAGATCTATACACTTTTGCATGCGTTTGAACCAATTTTCGAAGCACTTTTTCCACTATGATTGATGTATCTTTAAGGGGTATATCCTCTATCCGGTCGCAGATTAATTATTTGCGATCAGAAATATGGTTACTAGATTTAATTTGCCATGCCAATTGACACATTTTTTTAAATTTAAATTTATTTTGCGATTGTAGAGTAAAAATCTACGAAAAGACTGCTACGCCTTTTCAGAGGTCGCAGTATTTTTATGTATTTCTACTTAACAATCGCAAAAAAAATTTAAATTTATAAAAGATGTGAAAATTGGTATGGCAAAATAAATCTAGTAACCATATTTTTGATCGCAAATAATTAATTTGCGACTGGATAGAGGATATACCACTAAAAAATTAACAGGGTGCGTATTCTTGAAATCGGTGGATATTTCCGTCTGCGGATTATAATTTGCATTAAAATTCTTTATATTATTCGAATTTTTCGCCAGTTACTTTTTTCAAATTTGCTTGCAAGTCTTCTATTATTTATTTCATTACTAAAAAATTCAGTGGAAATTTCCGACTGGATAAATCAATGCGGATTTATTCCCCCAAATAATAAAAAACTTTGCAAATTTGAAAAAAAAACGGTTTAAGTAGCCTGCGAAAAATTTGAATAAAATAAAGAATTTTAATGCAAATTATAATCCGCAGACGGAAATATACACCGAATTCAAGAATACGCGCCCAGCAAATTTTTGTGTTGTTTTACTGTGCAATTGCAAAAATAAACAAAAATATAATTTATTCAAATTTTCTTGGTAAAATTGATTGAGTAGCCAGGATTTTGGCTAGCAAATTGCTTGCTTGCTAGCCGATTGAGTATCTACCCCATGTCGTCCCCTTTGGAGACGTAGAACGAACCTATATCTACATTCGATGGAAATCGTCAATGTTGTTTCGTAACATGAAATTTTGATAAATGCTTTGTGTAGCTACGTACATAAATAAACCAAAGCCGAAAAATGAATGTGACTTAAAAAGAATAAGACGAGCGAAAAGTTTCGCGAATAAAATACTTAATAAATACAACAACAAAACACAAACAAATTTTAGCGCGTTGAATTTAATATGTTTATTTTTTATATAGGGGAATTTTGAATTATTCATGTAATTTATGTTTTCTATTTATAAAATATTCACTACACGTCAATTAAGAAGAGTTTTTTTCATTTATGATCTTTAAAAATCACAAAAATATAATATCAAAAATTATTTTCAACACACTAGAATTTTATTTTTCAAAACCTATTCTAAAAAAATTATTTATCAAATTGCGGTGATTTTATTAAAACCGCAGGCAAATAAATAATTTTTCTAATTTTAAAAACATATATTTGTTGATAAATAATACGTTTCTATTTAAAACGTAGTTTCATTCAAGATTTTAGGAAATACATGTATCAAAAAAATATTACAAACAAAATATGAATGAACTTAATATTTTAAGTTATCAATGACCGAAACGTCAAATTGGAATAACAAATTATTATCTTCGTTTCTTACGTTATTATTCTTTTTATTCTATCTATCTATGGTTCAGGCATTACGAGACAATTAAAAATGTTTTGCCTCGCAATTTCTCCCCTTCACCAATATTTTCGATTTTTTAATATCAATCGTAAATAAATTATATTCAAATTTTTTAATTTTTATTTTTAAAAAACTTACTATTTATTTTAACATTTAGGAAAACCGGTTTCGGAATTCTTCATTCTTCAGTGCAGGAAGAATTGCGAAACCGGTTTTCCTAAATGTTATAATTTTAATTTGTTAAAATGAAAGTTTAAAAATTACGGTTTTTTGTGTTTTTTTAAATTAAGTATTATTGTTTTTAAAATAAAATAATACAGTATGTGCAACAAGAGCGTGCACGGTAAAAAAACTAAGTAAAATAAAACTACGATTTGTTTTTGATTTTATTATAAAAATTCATTGTATGTTCTTGGGCGCTATCAACTAATACATAATAAAGTCCCCATTACTGTTAATAATTGCCTGGCTCCTTTAGCCATACTATCAACTAAATTTTCTGCATACTATGGGGATACATTTTTCCATATCTTCCGGACAACTCGCACTAGAGCGCTCAGATTTTGTATGTGGTATATTTTCGCCTAATCATCATGAGTGCCCATAGATTTCGATCGGATTGGAATCAGGTAACTGAGATGGCCAATCCAAAGTTGTGATGCTCTTTTTGAATTTAACTTCCGACCAGATTACGCTATGGTGGTTTTGATCGTTGTCTTCTTGCAAGATCCAATTAGAGTTCCCCGCTCCAAACCATTTAAGGACAGATAATCAATTTACCAAAACCTTGCTTGGTGAAGCATCCCCATACATGGAGCTAGGGCGGGTTTGCACTTCGGACAATCTTTTTTTTTCTTTTTTTTGCTAAAGTCGACACGCCTTTTAATATTAAAACTCCAAAAGGATAACTCATCGATAAACACAATATTCGTCCAATCTTTGTTTTTATGTTCATTCGTCCATTTTGCCCCTGGTTTGACCAAAGTATTTCCATATGCGTTGCCATGTTCCTTAATTCTATTTCGTATGGTTGTTTTTGGTATAATAATGTTCTTTTTCGCCAATTTTTCTACAGCTGCATCCACCTTAAACGAAGAATTATCAGCAAATAACTGTATGATGGCCTCAGCCTCCGTTTTTGGTGGTTCAGATTTTGCCCCTATCTGGCAAATTCGTTAACATTTTTATACATTGAATAATGTGTAATCCTCTTCTATACAAATGTTTAAATATTTTGCTGTACTTGCAACCGACATTTTTGGTCGCTTCGTATGTGCACTTAAAAACACCACTTCAAATCTTTTTTTATAAATCGCATTCATTTTTTCATGTATGATATACGCTAAACAGTTGCAGTTAAACTATTTTTGTATTAGAACGTCCAAGAGGAATCAATAGAAAACTGATTTGAGCCCCACCCATATTTGTTCCTATAGTTTTAAGTACAGTTATGCCGTACACGCCCCTCTTGAATCTACTGTAAATATACAAGTTTTTTAAAAATAAAAATAAAAAAATTGGAATATTTAAATTAACATAAAGCCACGGACATCATAATGGATTTTAATCATTTGGCACGTGAATAAATGTATGATTATAGGATCATCTCGTTCTTCGAAAGTTACAAACAAAAACTCAGAAAATCAGAAACAATTTTTGTTGGTATATTTCTGTCGAACAAAATCACTTTTTTGTTGTATATTTTCTTTGCTTATACAAATTTGTTTTATGAAGGCGCTAATTGGACCAAACTATATAGAACAGATGGTAGGGCAATTATTCAAGTTTACGCGATTTTTATGCCATTTTGAATGTATATTCTTAGAAATATTGTTTTAAAGTTGTAATTAAATCAAAATAATAAGTAAAAAAATTTACTTACTTTTATTCATTTGATTCAAGACGTATGTTAGGTTAGGGAAAAAGTTTGTGGCCTTTTTGGGGTGACACTGAAACAAAGAGTTTTCTTATTTCAAATGAACTTTATTAAACCAAATATGTGCCATTTTTATCGATGATAATTTGCCATTTTTCTGGTCTCATCACCGTAGAACTTCTGTGGTTTAGAGGCGAAAAATCGAGATAACTCATTTTCACAGGCCTCTTTTGAATTTAATGTAAAACCATTAAGATGGTTCTGCATGGACCGGAACAAATGGTAGTCCGATGGTGCAAGGTCAGGACTATACGGTGGGTGCATCAAAACTTCCTAGCCAAGCTCTTAGTTTCTGCCGGGTCATCAATGATCTGTGTGGTCTAGCGTAATCATGATGGAATACAACGCCCTTTCTGAAGATCAATTCTGTAGGTTTTAACTGAATTGCTTGACTTAAACGCGTTAGTTGCTGACAGTAAAGATTAGAAACAATTGTTTGGCCCGGTGGCAGCACCTTATAATGCTCGATTCATTTTCAATCCCATCAAAAGCACAGCATTACAGTTGTCGTATCTTATCCACTTTTCATCAAGTAATCATTCGCTTTAAAAATGGCTCGATTTCGTTCCATTTCAGCAGCGTTTCGCAGATAGAAATCCGGTCCATTAAGTTTTTAACTGTTAATTCATGGGGTACCCAAACGTCAAGTTTTTTTTGTATCCAGCCATTTTCAAATGGTTTAAAACTATTTTTTGTTCAATATTTAATTCTTTACCAATTGCATGGCTGCTCATATGCCGGTCTTCTTCAATATTTTTTCAAGTGGTTGGTCGACCAGAGCGGGGGTCATCTTTGACATCCATATTTCCAAAACGAAAGCGCTCGAACCATTTCTTTGCTGCTGATTTTGATAAAGCATCTTCACCATAAACAAGCACAATTTTTCTCTTTTTACCTTTGTCGTAATAATATTGTAAAAGATATCGAATTTTTTCATTATTTATCTCCATGTTTAAAATGTTGTAACTTTTAATGTTTTATATGTGTGCAAGTTAAAACGTCACCGGACAAGTGGTGCAGTGGTTAAAGCTTCGGTACTTGGACTGGGAGGTATTGGGTTCTAATCCCATCAGTAGCTAGATGGAAATCGAATTTTCATCATCGATTTTAATCGGTGATGTTAATAAACACAACTAAGAGCCTCGATGGAGTGTAGAATTTAGCGCCGACCCACCGTCCATGTCAATGTACAGGTTGACATGGAGCTTGCAATGTGCAGGTGGTATACTGTAGTTGTGTGAGTAGGCGAGTAGGTGAATGTATTAATGATGTGGTGTGAATGCGTGGTATCACAATGGGCCGAAAATGGCGTAAGTGTCAACCACTGAAACCTAACCTAAGTTAAAATGTTACCTTTCAAACACAAATAAGAATTGCTCGATACTATCAATGTTTACTGAGATATATGAATACAAAGCCATCTAGCGGGAAAAAGGCTACGAACTTTTGCCCTTACCTATTATTTTGTATAATGTATTATGTATGATGCATATTATATATACTTATAATTATTATATATTAATAAATTAATATATTATATGTAATACGTGGCGGGAAGTTCAAAGTGAGCCCTTAAAAATACATATTCCATTTACCTTATGCTTTTAATATTTAAAACTTTGATTAGGCATTCAAATGGCATTGATTAGTATGTGCTTTAAATAGGGTTATATTGCATCTAGCTAGGTTCACTATTTCGTTTATTTTGACCATTTAGTTTTCGTTTTGTTTTTGACCTGAATATAATTGAAAAGCCTTTGAAGGAGTTTTGCTTGTAGAGAAAAATCCTAGTACATATCGTTGTTATAGAAGAAAAAGTAATCATCTACATATTTTATATAACAAAAGATACAGTTATCAAACTATTTAATTTAAAAAAATTGAATTTTTAATAGAAAAGTTAATACTAAAACCCTTATAACTGAAATCATAAATATGTAGATGATTACTTTTTCTTTTATAACGACGATATATATTTAAATGAATTACATTAGTACAGAACACACATGAGTACATTCCGGGCAATCTTACAATTTGTCCGCCTATGGAAATGTTAAAAGCTAATCATTACTCTATGGCTTATGAAATTACCACTATCTATGTAGCTATCAATTCAAGCATGAAAATAAACATGAATGACACTATGGGTCTATTTTTAATTCAATCTGAGCAAGCAGTGCGCTGTCAAAAAATACTCTGTGTCTTTTTATTCAACCTGAGTAATTTTACTCCTCTGCACACTGTGTTTTTATTTGTGAACTGTGCTTACACCGCCACATACTCCGTTCTTCAAATTTTACTCTAAACAGAAAGCCAGTGTACGAAGGGTATGCAAAGTAAAAAACAAATTATTACTCTATGCACACTGGATCATTTGGCACTGCACAACCGGTGCTCGGGATACAATACCCAGCACCCAGGGCATGCTTGCTTGCTCGGGTGGAATTAAAAAATTCGCCCCATAAATTCGATCCTACTCTAAAAGTATACAGGGTGTTCCTAAAGTGCCGGTACAAATGGTACCGTTGGATTCCTTGATCAAAATGAAGATGAGGTTACTTCTATCACTTCCCACGCTAAAGTGCCCCCCTCCCTATCAAGTTATAGACGTTTAAAGAAGAGCTCTCCAACACAGCACCTTATATTAAAGAAACTTCAATATCTTTAGAAATAATCATTTTTATTTTCAAGTACATACAGGCTTCATTAACCCTCGTCAGTCGGCATAGGTACAATTGTACCTTTTCTGTTTTTAAATACTAATAACTCTTCTTGTAGAAACCGGATAGAGCTAAAGCTTTGTGAGAGCTCCACATTTTAATAATATGGAAATTCCAAATAGTATCTATTTACAAAAATTATGTCTACAGTGACGATTCTCATATAAAATACATGAAAGTACAATTGTACGTCTGCCGCCTTTTAGCGTTTTAAAATTATGCCGCCGGACGCGGGTTAAAAAGCTGATAACATTTGCCTTTAAATTAGGTACATATAATAATTATGACTATTTATGTAAGGAGTTTTACCAATTAAAACCAAACTTTTAAAATTCTATTTTTTTAAGAAAAATGTTTGTTTTATACTTAAATGGTTAATTTATAACAATTACTCTACGTCTGTAAATAATTTTTGATGGAAACATAGTCGGATTCTTAGTTTTCAGAAAAACTAACTACATATTTGTCATATTTGCTATATTATGTTATCTAAAAAAATTAAAAATTCACAATAAAAATTTTGTATTTCCTTTATTAGACAGAAGTATGTTGGTACCAATATAGACTAGCATTAAATAATATTATTTACAAATATTTACAGTAAATTTTCAAAATGATTATCGTTAACTGTTAACAAAATGGTTTTGTTTCGTAAAATAAATGAATTTTTTAATCATTAAGCTGTAGAGAATATGTGGACGTGGTTTGCGTTTTGTACGAGGCTAATGGAGTTTGGGCGATTGCTCAACGGATCTTTAGAGTTTATTATCTGTTGTTTCTTTATTATAAAGGCAAGTGGTCTTTGTAAATGGATTAATCGACTTATACTATCAATCAAAACGTTTTCCTCTTCCAACAAAATTTAAAAATAAATTTTTTATTAGAATCTCCCTGAAATATGTAGCTTTATCACACCAAATATTATTTATGTTTGTTAAGGTTTGAGTATTTTTAAAATATAATCTCACTACGTACATTCTAGTTTTTCTCTAAAATTTATTATAAAATAATTTACAATATGTATTTAATAATTTTCAGTAACGAATGAATAATAATGAAAGAATTTTTTTTCTTACAAAAAAATATTTCTTAGAGAATTTATTCTAAACGGTTAATAAATTCTCTAAGAAATATTTTTTTGTAGTTCTATATCATTAAATTGTATTTCAATTACATGAATAATTCTAACTACCATGTTGTAATAATGCCAACGAGATAGTTGATTTTCCATTAAATTAGCTGCATGAATTCAAATACTCTCTACGTTAATTAACTTGTAATGATCGTTTCTAACTTAATGAAAAAAACTCTAGTGCAACAGTGTTTATCTGTTCGCCTTTAACTTTCTGAAAAATAAAAGTGATTTTTTTTTGTTAATTATTCGGTGAGCCAAGCGGCTATAACGTAACTGAATTCAGTTAATTCCAGAGTCTGATCACTTTCAGGTTGAGATATGAGCTTACAACAACGGTTTTCTATGATGACTACAAACAAGAACCGAAGAATATGTTAAATCATAAACAGATTCGAATTATTTGTGTCTGTAACATAACAATTAATTGCTGTGTTTTTTTATTAGTGCCCGATAGCTGTATCCGGAGCAGCCAATTTTCTATGTCAAAACTTATATTTAGCGCGCTATTATTGCATATAATTAATTTATTTAACTCTAAACTAAGATTTTTCATTCAACTTTTTAGGTAAAAATCGATAAAAAAATATCTTGCTCTACTTATTTATCGGGAGCCGCTATCGGGAGCGCTATCCATTTCAATGGGAAATTTGAAAAGGCTTTTATTTTGTAAACCCCTGAAACCATTAGAAACTAAATCTTACAATAAAAATTTAAAACGCAGCAAAATGAATTCTTGTTTATAACGTCATGTCAAAATAAATGTCAATTAATATATTTCAGCAAATACAGCAAATATTAGCCGTGTTTTAATATTGGAGCACTATCCGGAGCCAAATGGCAATTTTCTATTGAAACTGCAGCTATTATTCACTGGTGTCGCTGTACTATAAAAATTAAAACTAAATTCATCAATAAAACAAACATTTATCACCTGAAATATATTAATTGACATTTATTTTTACATGACGTTATAAACAAGAATTCATCTTGCTGCATTTAAAATTTTTATTGTAAGATTTAGTTTCTAATGGTTACAGGGGTTTACAAAAATAAAAGCCTTTTCAAATTTCCCATTGAAATGGATAGCGCTCCCGATAGCGGCTCCCAATAAATAAGTGAGCCAAGATATTTTTTTATCGATTTTTAATTAAAAAGTTGAATGAAAAATCTTAGTTTAGAGTTAAATAAATTAATTAAATGCAATAATAGCGCGCTAAATATAAGTTTTCACATAGAAAATTGGCTGCTCCGGATACAGCTATCGGGCGCTAATAAAAAAACACAGCAATTGTTTATTAGTTGATTTTTCAGACAACCACGGTTAAAAATACGCATTAATATCCCTTTTTCTACCAAAAAGAAAAAAATTGGCTCATTTTAAGTCCAAACCACACAAATATGTGATTTTGATTGATATTGATTTGAAGTACAAACAACACAATTGTGTGTATAGCTATAGTGTTTTATGCGTGTGTATAGCTATAGTGGATATGCGTATTTTGAAACCGTGGTTTCATTAATTTCCTTGTTTCCTTATTTTTTATGATATTGTCTGATACATAAACTAATTATTATAATATAACTAGGTAATAAAAACAAAAAGCTTAATTCGACCAAAACGTCATTTTTTTGTAGTTAGACTCAATTATTTTTGTTTAATTATATTATTTTTTAGATGATGAAATTAATAAGAGCATATTTAATTATAAGTATTATGAGACTTTTTTATGTGATTTTTCATTTTTATTTGGCAAATTAAGACGTAGTTTATGGCTATATCCATGTCAATTTTTATAATAATATAGAAAATCTGTAAAAGTTGGTAATGGGCGAAGCCGGAACCTTGTCCTTATTTTTTAAATATCTTAGTTAACTAAATGTAATATAAATAAAAAATAATTAAAGTTTAGCGGATTAGATTTTCCAAGTGTTCATGGAAAAGACTTAGAAATCTTTCGATTTTACCTCCATATGATACCATACCATTCTTTTTTATATCGTTAAAAGTTCAGAAATGTTACGAATCTGCATATAATACCAATTCATTGTTTATATTCGATGATGAAATCGTGAATATTTTATTTTGTGTTACATGTTCAATGAGCATCTCCCGCCCACTGAGGTCTCACTAAAAACAGTGAAAAGTTTCCTATAAAATTCGAAGAGGCCTCACTAAAACCAGTGAGGATTTTAGTGTGCTGGATATGCCGTTCGTTTCGTTTATCTATTCAAAATTTGAAGTAGTCTTAAATGCTTGTATTTTCACACGCGTTTAGTGTAAGTTTTTAACTGCGTGTATTTTTTGAAATCATCTATTATATTATTGTAATGTATCTGTTACGGTCAAAGTGTATAATCCGGTGATTATATATAATTACTGGTCAATATATATAATCCCCAGTGCGTTTAGTAAATTTGTGAAATATCAATGATTTTTCTTTAATTTAACATTTTAACCCGTTATTATATATAATTACCAAACCCCTTTGGTCAAAGTGAATAATATGAAAGTTTTTTTTATTTAGTTTAAAATTATAAATAAAATTTGACACTTGAAGAATTTAATAAATTCTGGAAAAACAAGCGGGGGTTTAGGGCGGCAGCCCCCGTCCTCTAAGGTATACAACTAGTTAAAATTACATTAAAAAAAAAATTATTCACAAAACTTGATTTTTTTTAACATTTCCTACCAGCCAATCAGAAGAAGCGATAAGAGCGATAAAAACTCTTTGATCTTTGTCTGCAAGGTTGACGAAGCAATTGTTATTAATAAAAATAAATGAAATAAAATGTAGTTTGTTAATTCAAAATTTCAATTTTAATTTATTCAAAATCGAATTTATCATTAATTTGTTCTTCATCTTCATTTTCATTTGTATTAAGTTTGTGAGTGATCCTCGTCCGGAGTTTCATGAAGGTTGCCTGAATATAGAATGCCCGCAATCCTAACGTCAAAAATTATCAAAAAAAATTAACATCTTACCTTATTTTGAAAAAATAAAAAAAAATTCCGGAAAAATTTAACTTCCACTCCCTAAGAAGCATATGACTTCTGAAATGTGGAGGATAGTGTGTAGAGAAGTTTTATCTACTTTTCCTATTCAACAACAAATAAACTACGTAATATTTGAATATGAACTAGACAAAACAACGTTAAATAGAGGAAGAATTAAGACGGAGTCATGCTGCGTTACGTCAGAACGCTTCGCCCACGCTAAAGTGATATTTGGCATCTAACGATAACTTTTTATTTTAAGATTTGACAAAATGGCTAATGGCTGGAAAATGCTGTAAACTAGTATTTTTAGACCAACCGAAAACATTTTTTAAGCGTTTTTATAAATTATATCTTTGAAAGCATCAATATTGGTAGAGATTACAAAGAAAAATTAAACTTAGTTCCTTTAGTGAAATGTTTCGTGTTTAAAAATTTCTACAAATTAATTGAATTTATAGAAGAATAGTTCAATTAAAGTTACATTGCATTTTGATTGGCGTACAGCAAATTATAGCAAATTAAATGTGGTATAATTATTTCAAACATATTGAAACGGTAAGTACTCGACCATCTAGCAATCGTAAATCACTTTTAGTATGGAAAAAATTATATCGAATTTGCTTTTGATCTACTTGACTATTAAGTAAAATGTTGCGAGAGCAAAATATACGACTGCAATCCTTTTTTTGGTAATTAGTGTAAAAAGAAGAAACGATTAAAACAAAATCGTAAATTTTCTTTCTTGTTTATGTGTCTCGAGATGATCGAACATAGAGATGATCGTACACGTTGCTAGACGATTATGCAACTTTATAATTTTACCGATATTTTATTATCCACTATAAGTAGTAAGGACCAAATTTATAGTTTAAATAACTTCCATTATTGTGAAAACCAACAGATTTTGTGATTTTAAAGAATATTCTATTCTATATTAATAAACTTGGCCAATAAAAATCATGTTTCAACTTTCAGAAAATGTTCTAGTAAGATTTATTAATTTGAAATGACTTAATAGTATTGCAGTAGTGACTATAATTTCGGCCCTTGGTTGATTAAAGCAGGTGTAACTCAATAGTTGTTTTTTTATTTATTTAGGTAAACAATTTCAAAAATAACACTTTGTATTTGGCAATTTAAAGTGTTATTTTTGAACTTGATTACCTATTAAACGTTATATTTACGAGGGTAGTCCTAGAAGTAACCGACTTGACGTACAAATGGCAGTTTTAAAGCTTAAGTTTGAAGACACTACGTTGATTAGTATTTGTTTGTCAGTCATCTATACTGAATGCTTCCTGTGAATTTGTAAACACGGACAAAATTGGTCATCCTTATGTGATATTTTTGCTCAAAGGTCTCCGTTCAACCAATATAAAAGTCGAGCTAGATTCGATTCTTGGGGGTCTGCTTCTTTCTTTGCAATAATAAAATAACAAGGTCGGAAGAGCAGCCAAAACGAACATCATTATTCGACCAAATTGGGTGACCACGCCAGGAAGGGTGAGCAAAATTAACAAAATTGTGACCGTTAATTGAAAGTGCACGAGCTAGGTAGCAGACGTGATGGCATTTCAAAAAGTGCTGCATATTGACTGGAAATTTGACATGAGGTAGCTATGGGTGCAAGATGGGTTTGCTTATCGTGGAACAAAAACAGCGTCGTAAGTTTCCTACATTTTTTGTGTTTTATTTGTCAAGTCGGATAATGATTTCTTTTAACGTACGCAGTACCAAATAAAATTAACTAAACTTAGACAATTTTACACATAGATTACTAGAGTATTGTTAACACAATAGAATAATTGCAATTTTTGTGATGATGATCTCTAACGTCCTTAATTGATAAAACGAGTATTTTAAGAATTAAGTGGTGACCCATTTAGCGGTTTCTTTTTATAAAATGCAATAAAATAAACACAAATCAATATTTTTCCAAATGTTATTGCTTTATTGGCAAGAGCAAACCTTCCGATTATTGATGACAGAATACAACTTTATGCAAGTGGCTGCCCCCGGCTAGTTTGAACCAAATTTGTCAGGCATTTTCGATGGTTTCTGGCTCTATTTCACGAATAAGGCCTAAGGTTTAAGGGCCTGGATCGTTTGTGGATTGGCCGCATAACATTGATACGGCCCAGAAGTTTAAGGGCGTCAAATTGTAGCTGCGCGGAGGCGAATTGACATCACCAAAACGGCTGATTTACACCCTTACTGGATTTAATGTGCAAAAGATTTATTGTTTGATGGCTAGCTGGTATAGCATATTGCACCACGTGCCAATGCATATCTTTAATTTCTGTCCACCATCGCTCTACAGCACTCTCCGTTGATTATATCGATACCAAATTGTTACTAGTTGGGGATGTTTTGGCTTCTCTACGATTACGATTGGGGGTTTCTTATTTTTCGAGTTATCGAAGTGGGTGGTCGTTAGCCTTCAATTTCTGATTCAATTGAACCTATTGTTTAGTTACTGGGATCTGTGGCGAGTTGATGTTCCTGCATGTATTCGCACACTCGCCTACAGCAGTATTCAGTAGCAATATTCTCAGATATGTGCATTGTGCGAGCACGGGGCCACTTCTGCTGTCCACTAGCATGCCCGTCTGGTTGAAATTGCGTAGAGCAGGAACAGTTGGTGTTTTATTTCGGTCGAAATTTCTTTTAAATTCACACTGTTTCGGCAACACAAGCATTCACTTTGGAAATAAGTTTTCAATATTTTCCAAAGTTCATCAAGCGTAAATGTATTCATTTTGAACGAGGAGGTATGATATTGTGTTCTTGTCAATATTTCGAGCGGGAAAGAGCTGTTAGTGCCAAAATAACATGATTTAAAAATCAACCGCCCACCCTTTATTTCTTGAAACTGTATGCTGCTTTTCGTTTCTTTGTTTTGTATTAACACATAGTCCACAGTAATCCTCATTTTGTGTTCGTTAGGAATAACGCAAAAAATGGCAACCAAACACTTTTTTCGTAAAATCGATATACTTCCTAAACCAGCGAATCAACTAAAACGGTATTCCATAGGCGCCTTTCAGAAGCAAAAAAAAACGCCATTCTGTTGTGTTTAAAACCATTTTTTGACAATAAAAAAAATATTTTTCTTATTTTAAGTTATTAAATAGTATTTTTAATATATAACACCATTTCTTGATGTAACGAAACAACCGCTTTACAACAACAATACTATCGTATGGTAATCAAAACCGTCGCCAAATCATTGAGGGCACACATATTTTTGAGATACCATATGGTTGAAACACAGTAATAATTGAATTCTACTTAGATGATTCAATGGGAAGGAAAATTAGCATTGCTCTTCCATACTTTACACATTTTAGATAATGTAATATAGACAACCATGGCAAAGTTTGAATCGCTTGAATTTTTTTTCAATTTCAGATCTAAACATTTCAAAGGAATTTCTAATACATCAAATAAACAAACATTGGAATTTACGCCAAATATATTTTAATTTGTGCTTAAATGCTCAGGCTTGCGATTAGGAAGGTCAACTGTTTTTCATAAGCTTAATAGATGTAAATACATATTTATTTTTATTATATATAGCAAACATTAATAAAATTAATTTTATTCATTTATAATACGTTTATACACGGGACGTACTTTATTCATATTATTATAATAATTTTTCATAATAAAGTATTTTCGTTCTTCGGTTTGCGCGAGTAAATATTTGTTTGCTATTTGCTTGTGTACCCATGCTCCAGCCTTTATTAATTTGACAGATAGATTTTTAGATAAGACACGAGAGACACGGGAAATAAATATAATGGCCGGAAGGTTTTATTACCAAAAAGGATAATATTTGTTCACTTCATTTAAGTTGTATAATAAATTTTATTAAATGCGGATTCGAGAATATAGTAGATTACGTCACTCATTAAGTCCCGAGGCTGACACATCTGTATGTGCATCTAATGAAAAATTATGATTTTAGAAAGTACAAACCTTCAAACGATAGTACGTATCAAATTTTTATGGCAATTCGACATTTAGTTTACAAGTTACAGTTGAACAACTCTACTTTTGTTATTTTCAAAACAACGTAAAAAAATAATTTCGAGCGTTGATTAACCATTGTTTTTTGATGGGGAAAATAACGTTCAAACAAAGCAATGGCTTGAGTATTATAAGGACTCTGCTCCTTCGAAAGCAACCGTCGAACGTTGGTTTGCTGAGTTTAAATATGGCAGTACAAACATCGATGATACTGAAAGCTCTGGTCACCAGATAAAATGTTGTTTAGTAGATAGCCTCGAGACTTATTGAGTGTGGTGATACATACTTACAGATTGGATACTTTTTTGGTATTTACCAAAATTTTATTATTTTACTGACTATTTTACTGAAATATCAAATAGGTAGGTCTGAAATGTTAAAGTATCTTGATACGGGTTTACACGATGATACTTGTTTGATACGTATTTTATTTCTTTTCGTCGTGTAAACGGGTAAAAGTTATATAAACATATCGTATCAATCACCACAAACAGATTCGATTAAAATTTATTAAGAGCACGCTTGTATCACTCACACATGGCTGAACTTTTAAAAATATATTTCTCGAGGTAAAATGACAGTGTCTTGTTTTTAATCGAGATATACTTTTCGATTAAAATCAAGACAGGACCATTTTACCTCGATAATAAATCCTAAAATCCAACCATATGTTACGTGAACTACTAGGACGTTCACATGTTTTACTTTGAATTAAATTTTCTGATGGTTCCTCGATTACATTCAAGTTTGTCTAAACAAAATATTGTATTTCCCGTATATAGGTACTAATATATTATTCTGTGGTTCGGGATTTTAATTAACACAGTAGCACAAATATTTTTATGGCATTTGTAAATCCTACCTTTAGTTTGCTAGGATTAGTTTTCACTCATACACATGAAATTTTGTTTAAAACTATTCACACACAAGTAAAACACAATAAAATTATATATGAACTTAGTTTTTTTTGTAAAACCAATAAAATTTCCAACAATTTTATAGACACAAAACAACGTCAGGATGTCAGTGTGTTATGCGTGGAGTTTTCATCAGTAGATGTACATCGACGCATGTCTCATTTACCGTTGAGCGAAGGAGTTATGTCAATGTTGTCCAAAAATCGCCCAAGGCGAGAATCTACATAGAAATTTATTAGGGTAGAAATTTATGTAAAATAAAACAAGAACTTAATAATTATGTTTTCTCCACTAAATTAAAATACAATTATAAAATTTTATTTTTAAATTTTATAATAAGTGGATCTTATTTTAATTTGATAAAATGATAAACACATATATAAGAAAAGCTTATCTGTGAGGGGCAAATTTGTGCGTGGATTCAAATCACCAGTATTTCTTGCCGAAATTAAAAAGTTATTAAAATAAAAATAAAATATAAATGTGATTTTTGTGTAGATTATTAAATAAGAGTAATAAATTATAAATAAATAACTTATATTACATCTTTGTTTACAATAATATGAAAAATAAAATATTTAACTGACTGTATTTAATTAAAATTTCATATAATCTTCTATACTTTTATTTATTTAAAATAAATAAATAAATAATATAAATATTGTATTCCGTTGATTTGAATAAATTTAATGAAAACTTTTAACAGTATTTTGCGGTCTAGTACGTCTTACGCATTTTTTGCAAATATACTAGTGTATTTTATTTCTGGCAGAACTTATGCTGTTTTTACTGATGATATTTATTAGCTTTTTGTGGTATAAATGTATATTTTGTTTTCAAAATATCATTCGAGATTTTGTAAAAAATATTAAATATACGGGATGTTTTGGATGTGAGGGCAACTATGGTAAAGCATAATTGTTTGGCTAATTAATTTTCAGCAAAACACCGCTTCTTAGGGGGTCCATTTTGGGTATTTACTGAGATACAGTGTAGAAAGAAAATAGTTTTGTAGTACTTTCATGGATATTTTTATTAATTTAACACACGTGACATTTTCAAAGCACATAAAAGAAATTATATGGTAAATTTTTAAAACTTACCGTTTTCATAAAAAACGTTAAATTTTACAAGAAAGTTCTATGAAATAGAATAATATAATTGAAATTATCAAATCAAAATACACAGTGACATAAACTTGTATAGTTCGGAAAAACGAGACAAATTTTTTTTCGTCAAAATTCAACCATTATTTTTAATTATTATTAAAAATATATATATATATATATATATATATATATATATATATATATATATATATATATATATATATAATATATATATATATATATATATATATATATATATATATATATATATATATATATATTTATAATTTTTAATTATTATTTAATTAATTATAAACCAATAATAAATCAACTAAATTAATAAATAAGTTTAATCTAGTTACTAAATCTAGATTTTCAATTATTAAAATATGGGAAATTAATTTATTTGCTTAAAACTTCTTACATTTCAAGAAATAATTTTGGTCATTTTAGATGTTGTAATTGGTCACGAACGCAGAGTTTAAGAAATTGTTCATACACCACCTCGAACATACATAAAATAATTTGCTTTGTTAGTCGCTTATTTTCCCAAGAAAGTTGTAGGAATCACAGAAAGTACGAGTATCTAAGGAATCACTACCTAAAATATTTTCGCTTAAATAGATGCTTTGTTATATAAATAATCTCAAATATTATTTTATTAGTGATTTTTAGTACCGAGATCTTAATTTTGTTGTTTGAACATTTATTTTTAAGCGATGAACATCAATGAGTAACCCATTGTCCTATTGCTTTCAAATAGAATAAATTTTAACTAATTCATTGGTGCTGTTAAGTTTTAAAAGCTCCTAAAATATTTGTGCTCAAATATAAAACCTCCTGTATTATATCAAATAATTGCATACTATTATTTTAATTTTGGTTTTTCTTGAAATCGGTGAATATTTCATAATTTGTATTAAAATTCTTTATATTATACGAATTTTTCGCCGGCCATTTTAATCGTTTTTTCAAATTTTCTTGCAAGTTTTCTATTATTTGGGAAATAAATCCTCATTGATTTACCCATTTCCACCAATTTTTGTTAGTAGTGAAATAAAAATAATAGAAGAATTACAACCAATTTGAAAAAACGATTAAAGTAGCATGCGAAAAATTCGAATAATATAGTCGTGTTCAGTCCGACCAAAATGATAAAAATTATCATGATATTTTTTGTGACCCTAACTTCACTCCGTATAATTTTATGTCAAACCCGAGTGAACAACCAAATCGAAAAAAATAATTATAAATTGATTCTGCACGTCAAAACATTGTTGACGCTGTCATAACAAAAATTTACTATTTACTCTAGCCTGTGTCTTTCACAATAGTTACATTTTCAAATCTTTTCTTAGCTAATAAAACCAACCCGCGCAGTACATATTCAATTATTCATCACTCATTTAAACATGCATTCAATTATAATTCACGTAGCGGAGACTTACAGATATTTGATTGCGCTAAAAATGTTCACAAATCGTTTTTAGGCTACATTTATAAGTGTAAAGGAAATCACTTTCGCCCAATTCGTGCATACACGAATAATTTTAACCACCCAACGTCACCTAATCAATCATTCAGAAGACATGAAATGGACATTGGACAAGAACATTGAACACAGAAAAGAAACTACACACACAAATCATACACAAACAATATTTGTTGTTGATTTTATTCAAGACACTGATTTGATCCATTCATTGCTTTTAATGTATTATTGTGTAATATAATATTAAAGAAAATATAACATTAAAGTTGAACAAAATGTTGCTCCTGTCCATATAAAATCATAACGCAAAAATATTAGAAATAAAATGTACACAAATTTTGACAACCAGAATCGAAAATATTCTTGGTTTTTTTTTAGATAAATGAGTGCGTTTAATGGCAAAAGCTGATAAAAAATATCATGATATTTTTTATCATTTTTGCCCGACTGAACACTAGGAGTATAAACAATTTTAATGCAAATTATAATCCGCATGCGGATTTATAATATAATATACTGAAGTTAAACAACACAATAAATGATCCATTCTATTTATTCATTTCATAAATTTTACTACAAACAGATCTACAAAAGTGGCCTGATGAATATCGGCGAAAGTAATTCCGTTTAACATATTGTAATCGCAAGAGAAAGAGTAATGTGAAATTTAAGTTGAAAAACAACTCAAAGAAAGGTCTAACAAAATTGTGAGGTTTTCCCTATAAAGTACGTACAACAAAAAGTAATACATTACTTCTCTTATCTTCAATAAATGACTAGAACGAACTGTTCAGAATATTATAAGTTATAATTCAGTTACAGAGTTGACGCGATAGTAATGTATATGGTATATGTAAATTGCTACTAATGTCCAAATCGTTTGCGTGTTCAAACATTGCAAATTCAGTTGGCTAAAATTATTTCAATTATTTCAAACCAATTACCTAAAAATATAAACATTTTTCTATTACCAAAGCTTCCGCATTTTTAAAAGGATTTTCGAAACAGAAGACATTTTCATCAAAATATGCATGGCTCATGGCATTTAAATTGATTATACCAACAGAAATACACTTACACAACTTTATTTGTTTTTGATTTGTATCGTTTTCAATAAATAGTTATGGCTGTGACGTAAAACGAGGCAAATTAAAATCAAGTTGGTATAAGTGTGTTGTTAGTTACGTTTTAATTGCATAATCCATTTATTTTTTTATTTAATTTTTTCCTCTTTCGTTACTCTGTCTAACTATAGGATTTTCAATTTGGGCGGGTCGATGTCATCTTTGCGTCTGCTGCGTTTCACGTAGCCCTGTTCTGCTGGAAACACATGTCGTCTACTTCCATATTTGGGCCAAAAGAAATCGGTTAGCAGCCGATGGTGATGGCCTTATCAACGTCATTTTCAAAAAAGTACGGAACAATGACGCCGCCGGCCCAAAATCTGTAAAACAGTAACTTTTTGTAGATGCATTGCCACCTTGTGAATCTCGTGTAAGTTGGCGTCGTCCCAAATATGGCAATTTTGCTTGGAGAGTCGACTTTGAAGGACCACCGCGTCTGCCATAAAATGAGCGCAACGTTTGTACTAATGAACACTCATTTTGATAATAAAGTTTTATCATTTGAACACGCTCGATCGTGTAACTTCTCATAGTGATTTGGCATCAATGACTTAAAAACGCCATCAAAACAACATGGCCGCCAAAGGCTGCCAACATCGACCCACCCAAATTCAAAAACCCTAAAGTATGTTTTGACTGAGGTTCGGCTGACGCGTGCTGCAAATTTTTCTATGTAAAACGTATGAAACTACACAAACAATCAATCAATATAATATTATCTAATTTGTGAGTTAAGTTAATTTTATCATTAAGTTTAAATTAATATAATTATAAAAAGAACATTAACAATTACTATACTAGAGTATTGCATTATTCACTGTTTTTCTATTTATCATTGAATTTATTATTATTATTCAGAAGCAATATGAATGATATGATCCATTCGATTTAAGAGTTCAAATAAGTAGCATGTGGAATAATTTTCTTGTTTTATTATTATAAAAAAATTTGCATTGATCGTTTTACAGATTTTCCTCTTATAAGAGAAATCAGTTGTTCTTGTTTTAGCTTTCAAGAAGTAATGAAAGTAATTTATTCTATGTCACATTGTTTCGGGTAAATCAATTTTTCTCCGTAAATTGATTGAGCAATAATTTGTATGTGAGTCCAAAAATTAATGTAATGCTAATATTTTCATAAAACGATAAGTACTGCTTAATTTGTTACTGCGTGGCTGCAGAAGTTATTAATAGTATATTATTCAACGAGTTTATTGATAGCTGTAGGATGGGTCCCATACAGAACGGCACGTTTCGCAACAGGATGTGCTTAAACAGGATGCACAAAACAGGATATCACAAAACGGTACATAATGCACTAAAGTAAAGGGTACGGATCGGATCGGTTAAAACAAGACAACACAAAACGGGACATAGCACACTAAAGAATGAGATTTTTATTGAAATATTTTTTGGAACTGTTAAATGAAGGAAAAATTACATTAACTTAAAGTCAATCTTCAATCAAAATTACTTGATAATTACTTTAATTGAAGGAAAATCTAAAGTACTTTATTATTCTATATATGTACTGTTTTAATCGATCCTGGTCCGTACCATGTACGATTTCGTGATGACCTATTTTGTTACATGTACAATTGTGAGCGACTTCGTAGTAGAATATATAGGTTGTTCGATCATTAAATATTTTTGATATTTTGATAATATTTTGAACGATGTTGATGTTTCAAGTTATTTTATATTGAATTCGTTACAATTATTTATTTATTTTTTATTCATTGACATAACAGTTTTGGTAAAGGAAAAGCGCATATATAAGCATTATAAATGAACAACAACAAAATACTTCCATTACGCATAGAAGCCTCAGATTTTTTCAAAAAACAAATCCACTCCATGCTAATATCCTTCGCATTGAGCTCAAGCTCATTTATTACAGAGGAGACTGCAAATACTTACAGACTACATACATTGAATACTTAAAGACTACATACATTGCACTTACGAATACAGTGATGAGTACGTGATAGCCAGCTCTAAATAAAATAACTGTCAGGAAAATGATGGAGGCGGTAAAAATAATTTACTTTCTTCGTGAGATGAATGAGCATTTCAACATTTTACTGAACAAATGGTGGAGTGGTTAAAGCTTCTGGACTTGAACCGGGAGGTACTGGATTCGAATCCCACCAGAGGCTGGGGGCAAAGCGCATTTTCGTCATAGATTATGATCGATAATGTTAATAAAGACAACTAAGACCCTCTGTTGGAGTGTAGCATTCAGTACCGACCCACCTTCCATGTCAGTGTACAAGGTGGTGTGTGCGTGAATGAAATGAGAGGTATTAATTGACCTTCAAAGGACTTTAACTGTACTGGACAATTAATACTTTCTGTTTCTAAAAATAATAACATCCTGTTAAGTCGCGTCATTCGTCACTCGGTCTCTTGCAATTGTACAGTGGATAAGCTGTTGTATGCTGGAGTAGTGTTCTTATTATCTGATTATCTGAAGTGCACTAAACGAGAATCCGGCAGCAAAATATTAATTTTTGTTGTTTCTAATTACTTTGCGATAAAAATATGTTGGGGTTGTTCGATCTAAGTGTTTTAATTTATGATGTAGGTAATATTTAAGAAAAGGCTGCCATTTCAAATTTCAAAAATTAAATTAGAATGAATGATTTGCTTGTTAGTAGTGAATAATGATTAATCACTGCTAGTAGCGAATAATGAATATTAATATAATTGAAGAAAGCATCGAAAGGGTCTTTCAGCAGGGACCCTCGAAATGTATTAGGTTATAGCAGCCATGTTGTTAAAGCAACATCTGTCAAATTTGTTTTGAATTGTTCAGTAGTGTATGGCAAATCACCATTAAAGATTATAGCAATGAACAACGTGTGCAAATCATCAAATTTTATTTTCAAAATGAGTGCTCCGTTCGAGAAACGTTCTGCGCATTACGTGATTTTCATCCTCGCGTGATTTTCACCATTGTCTTGCCGGGTGGACTTCGATGTTTGTTGGCCAAATTCGAGTCAACCGGTTCGAAAAATATTCAGCCAACAACCGTACGTCACCGAAACGTAAGTTCTGCTGAAAACATCGCTTCTTTGCGTGAGAGTGTACGTGAAAACCCAAGATAGTCGATTTCTCGTTGTTCATAAGAACTTGGCATTTCTGCGACTTGAACTTGATGAATTTTGCGTCGGACCTTGGGTATACACTCGTATAAATCCAACTGACCCGGCAATTTAAGGTAAACAATCATAGACAACGCCTCGTGTTCGCTGATTGGGTTCTGGAGCAGTTGGTCAAATTTTACCAAAACAAAATCATTTTTAGCGTCGAGGCCCATATTTGGATGATTGTATTTGTATCAAGCAAAATTCTAGAATTTTATCAACCGAAACTGGAGGGACACTATTTTAACATTATATTTTCGCTGTGGTAAACGTATCTGACATTTAATTAAATAAGTTACATTTTTAATTATAGCTACGGCTTGATTTTCCAAAAATTGGTTTATTTTTTATAAATTATGTGGCAAATTGATCAAATCTGTGTCAAAACTAATTTTAAAGACTAAGCGATTCACACCTCTTGACACGCAGTCTCTAGGTTTATCTTTGCCGATAGTAAATATTTCTATAATTACATATCAGCGTGCTGAATTTTTTAGGAGTTTGAATGCAAGCAGTTGTTTTTGCCTTTTAGGTTGCAGAAAGAAACCCCATGTGATTCTTGTGATTCTTCGTTTACTTATGTAAGCCTCGTGCTTATCTCATAGATTCCCTTTCTCGTTCCCAAAGCTCAAATAAATTATACAATGCTTCAAAGCTCAGTTTGAATCCCCATTAGGTATCGATATATTTAAATATTACCGAATACGCAATATTGTGGTAAGCTGTGCGAGGTAAATTCCATTAAATCAACAAAAAACTAAAAGTAGTTTTACTTAAAAAAACTATCCAATAAAATGAAAATCTTTAAAATTATGTATTTATTCATAATCAGGTTAGTTTCAGCGTTTTTAATAGTTCAGCGTTTAAAATCAGCGTATACAGGGCACGGTTAATAATTTTATAAATATATATTTTGATTAGTTGAACAATTTTGTACTAAACCGTTTAATAATTTTTTTTTATTTGTGTAAAATTTTAAAGACATCGGTTGAACACGTTCAAGTAAGTTCTTTTGGTATTAGGAAGAAAGAACTGCTTATCCAACCCAATTTTTTGATATATTAAATGAACAACTCATGAAAAACAACTCCTTCTATAAGTAGTTTAAAAGAATTATTTCTGAATTTGAGACCTGTTATGAAATTCTCAATAGCGTTTTTTTCGACAATATCCATTAATTCGTTAACCTCATCGAATATCACTACTACGAATTTTTTGATTGTACCGAGAACAACAAAATCTCAATCCAATTTTATTATGATAAATTTATATAATCATATCAATAGATTATAATATAATTAAAATCGTTTTCGACATCTTAATAAGGGAGGCATAAGTTTTCGATAATATCGAGAAAAGTTCTTTCGAAAATTTCCATAACAGTTAAAACGCTATCGAAAACTTCATAATACGCCCCCCGAACCTGCTTTTGAACTCTTTGGGTCTATCTGAAGCAAATTTAATTTTCAAGCGACCAAAAGAAGAAATAGTTTATAACGTTAAAAGAAATCGAATCAGTTATCATTAGATGTCCATGGGTCTATCATGTGTGGAAGTTGATTCTGTTCAATGATAGTGGTAAGTTGGCAAATAAAACAATTAAATTCGTAAAAACTGATAAATAATAGCAATTTATCTCTAAGCATAAAACCAACATCTTCAAAAAAGGTCGTACACAACAAAACTTGCATTAATTTACCTGATAAAAATGATATCTTAGAATTTGGCTAATATATGAGCACTACTTGTTTACTAAAACAAACGTTTAATTACCTCAAATTAATTTTAGAGTTTGTACGGATGTTCAAAAACTATGTGTCAAAATACTTTCGATAATGAAATAAGACAAAATAAATAATAAATATTTGAATTTAAAATTAAGTTGATCAAATATTTCAATAATTGTAAAAGTAGTGCACTTCTCAAATAAACGTTCATCCAATATAAGACTTTCCATCTATACCATTAAAACGCTATAAAAACTCAATTTTATCGAAGTTTTTTGTAGTTAATCTTGATTTCTTTTCAATTCAAATTCTAAAAAATACCTAGTTTTTAATTTTCGAAAGTTTTAATACATTTTCTATCGTTTTTGACTGAAAAGTGCGGCAGATTCTTTGTAATCGCTTTACAACCGATCATAATACCCCTGTTTTTTGATTTTAGTGCAATTTTTAACTATTCAATTTTTTACATTACATCGATCTGAAAAATAGTCCGTTATAGTTTCGTATAATTCTATACGTAATTAACATACTAAAAAAGGATTTGTTTTTAACCAATAAAAATATATTAGTGCTTACAATTAAAGAAAAGTATTTCATGAATTGCTTTTACTTTCAATTATAGTTTTTTTAGAGTTAAAGTATATAAGAGCTGTAACAATTCGCCTTTAAGCCCAAATCGTATAGAGAACCGGAGGGTGTAATTTCCCGATTTATTTGCATAATTTATGATATTTTTTATTTATTTAGTTTTATTTATTAATGTTATATGTATAAACTCTAAAGTTAGTCGTAGTAGTAGTAGTTAGCTGAGATTGATATTACAGCCTTAGCAACATCCTCATCTGCCGGGGCTTATCAAGAGACTTAATAGGGTTTCGAAATAATGAAATTTTTGAATATTTTCTGCAAAGACCAAACTTCAAAATATGGGTAAAAGATTTAACGTATACTTATAGCAAATTCTTTCTTAATAAAATTTTGGTCTAAGATCAAAAAAAATTCATACGTGATCAAAAAAATTTGATCGCAAGTTCATGACACGTTCTTTCCATGTAAACAAAATTATATTGTTTTGATCGTAATCAATTTTTAAAAATCACGTCAAACGTATAAACATCACAAGGCCCGATGTCCTGTGGGTTATAATTTGACCTGTTGAACTTGAAATGAAATTAATTAATCACTTCAAAGTAATTTTCTGTGTAATTAATTTTATAATCGTTTATAATTATGATATATGTATTACAAGAATAATAAAAAAAACTACTGTTTTCACTGTGCACAACACAATAAACTGCCAATAGAAAATTTTTGACATACATGGAATACAGATTATATAAATCCATATTGTTTTTGGTTATATTTTAATATAATAAAAAATATTAATAACTGTTTTTTAAAAACTATCAATAAATTTTATTTTATTTTATTTTTATCTTTATGTGATATAAAAAATTAAAATTTAGGTCAGAAGATCGGTTTCGGACGTTTGTGCTTTGTCGATTCTTTTACTATACTCGAGTAGTAAAAGAATCGACAAAAGACGAACGTCCGAAACCGGTTTTCTGAGTTCTGACCTAAATTTTAATTTTTTATATCACATAAAGATAAAAATAAAATAAAACAAAAATTATTTAGATTTAAAAAAACAGTTTTTAATATTTTTTATTATATTAAATTATAAACAGTAATAATTTTTGACAATCTTTTTTAATTTTTGATATAATTTTTATTTGCTGTTTCATTTATTTTGTATCGTTTTCTTTGGTACACAAAAATCTCAATTTAGTTTTGATTTGTGGAAATAATTTGCTATTAAAGTATAAAAAAACACTAACTACACTTGGGTGCAAAAAATTCGCACAGTTGCATTTTTTTCTCTTTTTTTTATTTTCTCGCGAATCGAAATATTCTTTTTAGATCAAAGTATATCAAGTTAAAGATCATTTTATCATCAATCCAATGATACCACGAGTGTCTGTTGTGTATTCAAAACCAGGACAATAACAACAATAGAACTCAACAATCCGAAAATGCTCGTTCTAGGTAGCACCGGTTGCGGAATATGTGGCCAGTATAAAAGGGTACGTTTAAAGGGAATTGTCATCATTCCCATATCAACGTTTGGCTTAAACCGTTTTCTATTGAGTAAGTCTTCCGGTGCAAGAAAATGAATTCCACACCAGAGGCAGCTGCTCAAGCGGTTGTACTAACTGATGCGGGCAGAACCAAAGTGAAGTGGCTCGACAACCGATTCTCCCTTCGTCGAATGTGGCAGAGATATCAAGAAACTTGCGGTTACAGACAGCTAAAAGAATCTGGCCGACTTCTTGGTACAACACAGCGTGATGACCGCTTTCTTGTGACGATTTCGTTGCGAAATCGTCATTTGAATGCGGTTCAACTGGGACAGCGGCTCCAAGAAGTTCGTGAAGACGAAGTCAGTTTGATGAACAGTTACAAGACGAGTTCGAGAAGGTGATCTGACTGCACACAGACCAGCAAACGGGCCGAAAATAATCCCAGCCCACCAAGAGGTCCCGCTTCAGTTCGCTCGCGAGCATTTCGACTGGACAGAAGAATAATGGAGAACAATCCTGTTTGCCGGGTTTATTAGTGAAATCTTTCCGTTCATGCAGGATAATGTGAGACTGCATACGGTTGGTATAGTATGAAGTGGAGAAGTGGATGTCCCTGTTATGTAGTGACCAGCTCTAATCCTGGACCTCAATCCCATCGAACATTTATATAGGACGAGCTGAAAAAAGGAGTTCGAAATATTGCTCCAACGAGTGTCCAGGAGCTGCAACAGGCGATCGCAGAGGAATGGTAGGTGATTTGGTGAAAACTTTGATGAAATCAATGAAACCGAATGGAAGCTTTCATTCGGACTAGGGGATGGAATACTTCTTATTAATAAAAATGTTTTTTGCTGATTTCCATGTTTAATTCGATTTTTATCAATAAGTTTCATGCTGACATATTCACAAAAAACGTGTACTTCGGACGTTGGTCGTTGACCCCCCAAAAATCACTTTGTTGGCACGGTATAAGTACCAAAAAGGTACCACTGGATAGGTGTTGAATGAAATGGACTTTGAATCTGCATTTAAGAAAATTAAACAAACATTTGATTTTTTAATATTTTTGAAATTTTGTTGAAAATTGATCAATGTGCGAATTTTTTGCACCCAAGTGTATATAAATTATTGGGTTTTTCGCGATGACAGTCAAATTTTATAGTTTGGTCGCAGATTGATGTGAAGAACGGCACTTTTAATAAAAGTTATGAAACCAAACTACAAAACTTCTTGGCTATCTAACTTCACCTCAATATAAAGTAAATATTTTTCTATAAAGCGCTACAGACCATCCAACTTTTCGGTTCAACGAAATGGGATGTTGTCTACACACTATCGAATTTACCATCCAGGGGTGGGATCATGAAATCCGGTACCGCTAAAATGTTGACGGATTTTTTCCGGTTTTACTCAAATTGGTATCATAAATTCCGTTTATACAGTAATTTGCCATCAAAAATTATTCGGCAGGTAGGAGTTGACGGATATTAAATTTTCAAACACATTTACGCAGTATATAGTATTCTTATAGCTTTACTTTGGAAACGTTTTATTTGTTAAACATCGAATAAGAAAGAACATATTTTTGCCAAAGCAATACGTGCAAGCACGTGATTATAAAAAAATCTTGAGAGATACACAAAATAAAACAAAATCGGGTATATACAGTAGCGAGCAAAAATGTTACATAATGTAAGCATTTTAAGTTTTTAATTTCTATAGTTATTATTTTATTATTTAGAACATAAAAATAACTTGAGGTTACAAGTTTGTAATATTACCCATAAGATTATTTAAGAAAATAACAATCATTTAATTAATTAAAAAGATATATAAAAATTCATTGTTTAGGTCATATGTATCCATATATGCACGTTTTTAAATTTGATAACTTTAATATTTGGTCCAAAGTTCCTTATTGTCAATAACTGATTTTATATGTCGGGACATGCTCCCGGCAAGCCCTTGTATAGAGTCATGTGGAATCTTATTCCATTCCATTTCAACTCGCCGCCATAATTCGTCTACGTTTTAGGTGCCATATTCGTTTAATCGACGCTTGTTGACGAAGGCCCATAAATGCTCTATGGGATTCATAATCGGGCTTTAAGCAGACCATTTAATAGTTTGGAATTTCTGATCTTTTAACCATTTTTGTACTGTTTTAGCTGCGTGTTTAGGGTCTCCATCTTGCTGAAAAACGATTTCTTCCTCTGGATAAGCACATTCATCCACAAAGTCCACTAGATTTTCTTTAAGAATATTTAAAAATTCTTCCTTTCGCATAATGCCCTTGATCCTCACTAATGGGCCAGGTGAAGCATCCCCAGGCCATAACCGATACGCCACCGTGCTTCATCGTTTCCGTAACATGATATTTCTTTATTTTTTGATGCGGCCGTTTCCAATATAGTAGCACTTCCCATCTGACTGATATCGATTTATTTTCGTATCGTCGGACCAAACCACACGTTTCCAATCGTCAATAGACCAATTTTTATGAAATTTTACGAATTCGAGGCGCGCTTTGATATTTTTGCTGGACAAGGCTGGTTTTTTCTTCTTTACGTATGAATACAAACCTATTTTATGCAACGCCCGCCTAGCTGTCGACTCACTAACATTCTTACCCAACTCCTTAGCAGCTTTGTGGGGTGTATTTATAAGTTGGTTGTTGTGGTTTCTCTTTTTTTTCTTTTAAAAGATGCTCAATTACACGAGAATCCCTATTATTTAAATGTTTTGGACGTCTTTTACAACCATTTGATTTGCCCAAATTGTTCCTGTTTTTTACATTGCGTACTGTTCTATGACAGACATGTATTTGCGTGACAATTTTCCTCAGAGAATATCTTTTTTCGCAAAGAGAAATGATATTTTGGTCAAACTCAGCTGGTATTTTTTTCAATTTTTTTATTAAAATACATCAACAATTCAAATTTTGAATGAAACTTGAAAAAAGAACAGGTTAACGTTGAAACATAATTTCACTTTATCAATAGTTGAGTAAATGTAAAAATAAAAAAAAATAACTGTATTTAAAGGGTACGCTAAAACTTGCATAAATGGATACGATACATATGACCTAAACAATGAATTTTTATATATCTTTTTAATTAATTAAATGATTGTTATTTTCTTAAATAAATCTTATGGGTAATATTACAAACTTGTAACCAGCTGCGTACATAAAAGCTGCGCAAAAAATGTTGTCCTTGAGTCCGAAATGAGAAAAATAGAAATGAAAATAAAAAAAATTAAGGACATTTTTGAGATGTAGATTTTTGTTTAAATTTTATTTTCGAGAGAACAGAATAGAAGAATACAAAAAAATTTGGTGTTTTAATATAAAATAAAGGTTTAAATTAACAATATAAATCTATTACGACTTAGTTTGAAACCAGAAACGAATGCGGTCTTACTTTAATACAAGCTAATTCCATTCTGGTATAGAATTAATTTGTGCTCAAAATAACAACCAAATTTTTAATTTATTTTTATTAGTTGGTAACAATTACATTTTGAATTTGAAAACAACGGAAAAACGCAACTAAATATATTCAATTAAAAAGTAATGTGCTAGAACATTATTGAATATTATTACAAATCATAACTAATTTTTCGTCTTGTTAAGAAAAATTCGATGTCAAAATAACAAAAATCACTTTTATATTTTTATTGCCAACATTTAAAAATAAAAGTATTCAATAAAACTGCCCTGGTGGTGAACATTAAAATTACAGGTAGAATAGAATAATTCTATACCAGCAGAAAAGTTGGTTTAAAATAATTCCAGATTGGAACTACATATATGGGATTGTTGTTGTAAATTTCTCAAAGTCAGACCGCATAAAATCTCGTGTAGCTTGGCTCAATGTAATTACAACAATTTGACAAGAAAATATAGCAAAATACCATTGAACTAGAAACTTGCTCAATATTTTTCCGATTGGATTTTCCTAGCGGTAACATTTGATGAACGACCGATTTTTCCGTCCGGATTTCATGATACCATCCCAGTTTTCATGATTTTTGTTTTAGTTAGATTCGTTTCTTTTTTTTTATTCCTTATTTGTTGTCTTTATATTGTCTGCCACCACTACACCACCATCCAATTTAGATGGTTGGTTATCCAAAATTACCCAATATTTCATACTAATTTATATATACATAATAAAATGCAAGGTTCAAACATAGAAACGTTATTACGTATCAATATAGTGTTATATTGATTTTTTTCTGTGGTACAAACCTTCACAAAAAATACTTTAATTAACCTTCACAAAAGGTTTTAATAACCAAAACTATTATAACCCTCTTTTTGGTGTGCGCAACCCGGTGCCGACGTTCATGTCATTGTCAAGGTTGACTTGGCACTTGTAATTTGCAGATATACTGTAATAGTGTGATTAAGGGAATGGGTGGTGTTAGTGAATGAAATGGGGTATTGATTGGTCCAAAATTAAACGAATTGATAATTAAGTCCAACATGTTTTACTTTGACTATACACTCATAATATTAAACATCTTGTTGTTTGTTTGATCTCTGCAGTCTGATTAAAAAATCTAATATTTTTATTTAAAGCAGTCATAGATGTATTAGGTAATTCGAAACCAAACTATCTCACCTCGTCGATGTACACCAAATATTTATGGCTGTCGTCATCCAGACTAACACAATATTTCAGAAATTATGAGAAAATGAAATGCCGTCAGTTATTAATATAATTATGGTTGAAATAAGTATTAGAAAACTAAACAAATATTATAAAATTATAAATATACTAGGCAACAGTGCAAAATTATTAGTGTACAATTTAACAGCAAAATAATATTTGGATCATATTTAATTATGGAAAAATGGTTATAATGTGCTTTAGAATTTTAGAAAGCCTGTAAGCAAAAGATTAAGTCAGTCAGTGAAATAATTGTCAACGATACTTATTTTAATTTTGTCTTATTTGATCAAAATCTTGTATGATATTAATTAATCAACAAAATTTTATTAATTAATATGATTTAGGTTTTGAAAGCTTAAAATTTTGAATTTTGCGATATAAAAATTTGAGCTAATTTTGAACTATTTAATGTGTTAGTCATATGTTTAGTAAACAAATATAATTAATTTAAACAAATAGAGTTATAAATAATAAAAACAAAATTAAGTACAAATAAATTTTAAGATTTATAATAATTATTTAAAAATAAAATATTTTTTACTTATGGTGCTGGATTCCCCTCTTACTCTTTGTAAATTATAATGTTTTTGTAATCATCATACATCATCATCATCATTATGCTTATTAATTCAAATCATTCTATTTTGCGGTTGCCAAAAACAATCAAACGCAGTCAAATGTAAATAAAATATTTTGAAATTTATACTTTTTTTTTAATAATTTGATTATAATTAATTGATACCATTTTTTTGTGTATTTCCATGCTGCTCTCAAATTTTCATTCGTTCATTATATGTAATTGAAATACAACTTTTATTTAAAACGGTTATGGTATTATTTCCAAATTAATTAGCTGAATCTCCAGACGGTCTAGTGGGACACTATAGATTGCTATCGGATCCTGAACTTGGAAATGTATTTACACAAGATTCGCATAATAATTTAGTTCAAGCTTAATTAAATATTGAACTTTTGAGATATATAATTATACATTATATAAATATATAAATATAAGTTTTTTATTTTTTTATTATATCTTGTGGACAAATTGTGTACCTACCTACCTAACGCACGATGAATGAAAAGGTTTGTGAATAAATATAATAATTTTATATATTTGTTATATCGAATAAAGCTTTTTTGTTACTTTTTTGAAAAGTTTATAATTATTTATTTGTTTTGGCATGTATAATATTTAAAATCATATATGAAATTCCCTCTTAAAAATTATTACATTACCTCTATAAAGTTATTATAATGTAATCATTTATTTTTATACATTTGTTATCATTACTATTATCACACATATTTAACAAACACAAAAAGTTAGTTAGAGTTGTATACGTGTAATTTAAATCTGATACATTAAAAACTGAAAATTGCATGCAAACTTTTTGTCATAATGGCACTAGGAAAGAAAATATCGGATTGTTCGCAAATAGGACCTGAATATAAGTTTTTAGGACATACATTGACAAATTGGAAAATACATTAAGCAATAAAATTCTTCCCGGACAAATTTAATTCTATCAATGTATGTAAATACAATACCTAACTATTGGTAATTTCGCTATTAAAAATTTTGAATTAGAATCGTTCATATAGAGTCGGAATAGAAATAATAAAAAGTGGAGAAATGAAAAATAGACTATTATGATAATAGTATTATCATTTGTAAATCGATTCCATTATAACAAATTTCCAAAAGATAAATTGGTAGTAATTTAAATCATCTAGTTGATTAATGATAAATTTATTCAGAGAAAAAATTGGAAAGACGTCAGAAAAATATTGTAGAATTGCCACGATTGCTGCGTTTATTTCACAGCTAAACAATGTAGCAAATATTATTTTCAAATATCGAAATTTTGTGAATTTGAGTTATTAGAACGTCGTGTTAAGGCGATGATACATGTACAATTTTTGCCCTTAATGCTTGGTTCACGTATGCGATCCAAAAATGATTCGCGAATCAAAGGAAAATTAAATCATTGAAAACATATACAAATTTCCCCGCCCGAGATGAAATAATTTTAACTTTGGGAAAATTTTGATCGGAAGCATCCAACATAATAAAAAAAAAACAAATTATGAGTAATAATGCGAAATAATTACGCTCAAAGATTGGGTTGATTCGCGAATCATTTTTTGATCGCATACTTGAACCAAGCATAAATCATAATAATTCTGCGTTTTGATTGGTTAATTTACAGTACCTTATAAGGCAAAAAACATTATTCTTTTATAGAGAATACAAGTTATATTTTGGAATAAGGCGCTTTTCATGCCATAAACATTTTTAAACGGATTTGTAAAGATTAATATATAGTTAAAATAAAGTTGATTTTGTTAAATATATTATTAATTTTATTATAATTATCCAATTTATTTCAAGCCGGGACTTTATCGTTGTAATAATCTGTCTGATTGTTTTGTTTTATTGGTAGCTGCCACTTTTTCAGGTTAAGAAAATTTGTCTTATGCCGAAATTGAGAATTGTTCAATATTAAATTTTTGCCTTTAAGGTGATTCAAGATGGCCGACTTTTAACCAATCAATGCGCAGAATTTTTATGCCTTAAAGGCAAAATCTGTGCGTGTATCATCACTTTGTGCCTTTTTTGTTTAATATTGTTAATTTAGTCGTCGGATAAACCCAGCACTGTATGTTACTAATGATCTCCAAGATATAGCTATGGACAATTGTTAATTACTTTCAATTATTTTTAATCAGTCGTATATTAATGAATATCGTGTACCAGTTAATATCAAATAAATCAATACATATACAATTTAATTAAATAATCATAAAATGCTATCCAATTTTATTGTAGAATTGAGTTGCAATCTTGTTCGTAACTTCGTTTTAATTAGGTGCGGTGCATTGACATGGACTTATTGGGGTAAGATTATGTTCCGATGATAATGATATTTAAAACAGTTCATTGATAAAATACAATGTGATTCAGATTTCACGATGTATGATAAAAAAAATCGTTTTAGTATTTAACATTTATCATTTCAGATATTAAAAGCAAAAGCGATGCTATACATGTTTTTAATGATATTTGTATTCCTTTGTAAAACATTGATAATTTAGGTAAATCAAAGTAAAATTTAGTAAATAAGCGAAAGTTTGTGCTGATTTTTCGCTCTTAATATTAATTTTAATAATTTAGCATTGTGCTTCTTGTGATAATGGGAAAATAAATGATAAAATGAATTCACTTTAAGTATAGGTTCATAGCTGCCTTTTTGTGTTGTATTCTAACAGATATAAGTCTTATCGAATTTATTCTATAAATAAATTTGCTCAATCGCTCGAGTTAGGTAGCTTTTCCGTTATATTAATTACTCCGTCATAATGAATGGTGGTATTTTGACAGAACATTTATCATATAAGTATCGGTATTCCCTATTGTCTGTTAAATCCGAATGTCAAAACACAATTTCTTTTTAACTTATATTTTTAATCCATTTAAATAAAAGCAAATCTTTTTCTAATTTATTTAAGGTTCAAACTATCCATGATAACACGAATAAAATATTTTTAAGTTTTTAGGTTTATAAAATGAAACATTTAATTTAGTATTTATAAATTCTCTAATTAATTATGTATTGATTTTTAATCAAAGGAATTGTGGTTTGGTTATCAAAATCCTTCACACCCACATTTTTGTCAATATTTTTGAATGTAATTGACTTGATTGACAGTGGCTCCATTTTTTGCTTTCTATTTTTACCTATTTTGTGCAAAATCCAAACTAAACTGATGGGCTAAATTGGAAGGCTAGAAATCGAACATAACTTGCAATAACACACGACATCGAATAAAACGCGCTTCTGGTCTTTTGTGCAAAATCCGGGCCCCCTAGTTCAAATCCATTTCACAAAATATAAAAACGCTTACTTTAACAAAACATGAGGTTAAGTTTTCCACATAACGTTCAACACGTATAACGTAATACAGTATTAATTCGATTTTCATTGTTAGGTACATACAATTTTGCTTCGTACAGACAGTTCGTTAAATCAGATATTTCATTTTAAAAGGGGGTTTCAATCTTAAAACCGGTAATATTTTCAAAAAATTATTAATTTCAAGTTTATTTAAAAACAAAACTTTTATATACATTAGGTAATAAATTCTTTTAGATTAGAGCTGACGATGTTTCTATATTAACTACATACAATGTTAACACATTATATAGTGTTTTGTGGCAAAGAAATTGTATGTTCGATGGCCGCATGATAAGTAACCCGTATTAACAAACGCATTTTTTAAATTATTTTATTTATTTTTCGACATAGCTGCCTCTCTATACTCTATACATTTAGTTTTGCGATATTCCAACTTTTTAAGCTATCCAAAAGTACGATTTGTTAATCTCTGAAAAATAGATCTCAGTTTCAACGACGTCTTCCTCGTTTGACGTGAATCGCTTTCCACAAAGTATTTTTTTCATATTTATTTAGAAACGAAATCGCAGGGCGCCCAATCTGGAGAATAAGAGAAATGACACAGTCGTTGTCTCACTGTCTCACTAAGTGAGTGTCGAAATGGCCTAATTATTCAGCTTATTACTGTTCAGTGATTGTCTTTTCCTTCTCCAAATAGTTGAGAAATATGGTGTTATGCGAAACCTCAAAGAACGGTGAACATGAACTTTCCGGCCGGTGAAACCGTCTTCGTCTATTTTGGTGCAAATTCGCCGGGACAATGTTCACTGTTCTGATTGTTGTTATTTATGTCATGTAGTGAATATTCCACGTTTCGGTAATAGTCTCGAAAGGTAGCAGAAAATTGCAGATTGCGCTTAAACATTTGGACAGTACACTGAAGTTACCATATACGGTTCCTTTTATGTTTCACTGGAAGCAAACATGGCACACAACTGGTCGCTGGCTTTCTCAGGCTTAGTTTGTAAGCATATTTTATTCGCATTCAATTGAGATATTTACAATGTCCGCAATCTCTATGATCTTCATCCGACGGTGTGATAATTCGATATCATGGATTTTTCGCTCTATACTCGGTAGCGACCTGGGATGTCGTCATCAAAATTAGATTTTCGGCCACGCTTGGTATCATTAAATCAATATCTGATGGAAGTAATCTTGGTGCGTTTAATCGGTATACAAATTTCCTTTGATTTGTCCACGTCTTCCTATCCAAAAAAGAAATTAATCATTCGATTCGATATCGACTAATATTGCTTTTCTCCATATATAGAGTTGCAAACAAACACAAGCTTGTCCACTTTCAACAACTATTAAAGCGGAACTACTCGACGAATCTGTCGGAAATATTTTTTGAAAGATGGCGTTAAACGATGGTATACACTGTCTTTTCTGTTGAGTTCTACGTTAATTTTGGTCGACAATCGTTCTCTTATATCCCTTTTGTGTTTTACTAACACAATTGTGCAGGTAGGGCAAAAGTACCATGTCAAAAATTAAATGTAGTATGTTTTTTGAACCAACTTACACATTTGTGAATTCCTTGTTAGCTTATTTTCGTCCGAAAAAAAACATTATATCTATACACACAATTGTGTTGGTTTTATTTCAAATCAAGCGAAATTTTTTATCAACAACGCCATTACATACCCCTTTCGAGTTCAATTTTTTTTTTTTGGTTCAATTTAAGTTCACCATACACAAATGTGTATGTAAAGAATGACAGGTCTTCCGTATTTTAACGGATCTTAGTTAAATCGGAATTCTTTTTGAAAAAAGCATAATAATTTGTTAACAAATTAATTATATAACATATAATTTATTTGTTCTTGATAACATATTAATTATTTTATCATCATTATAGTTACTGTTACTTTTCGGACTAAAACAAAATTAAGTGGTTCACACAAATGTGTATACTGGTCTTCAATTACCACCTAATTCTGTATTTGACATCTTCGTTTGTCGTAATCGAAATTTACATACGTGTACGCAATTGTGTATGCGGGTACGGAAAGGGATGCGATGGTTATTTACTCACACATTGGATTGGTGTGGGGTGTGTGGGTTGGACTAAAATTGAGCCGATTTTTTGTTTTTCTTGGTTGAAAAAGGGAGATAGTCGAAAAAGGAAGAAAAAAGAGAAAAATATATGAAATTTGTACTGTTATTTTCTCTTTTATTTCTAGGGCTAAATTCGTTGTATAAAATTAACGTAGAATTCAATAGTAAGGTCCCAAATTTTGAAGCAATCATTTCATTCTAGAGTTTTTTGATATTAAATAGTTATTATGGAAAACTCGTGCTTAACTACCTGGTTTTCACATTCCACGAAGAGATATTGCCGCCTGCACGGTAGGCTTCCATCCGTCCCAATCCAACGCCTTCGTCTTCCAGTTTCGACATCTTATTTCTATTTTGTATAAAAGATAGTATTAATTGTTCAGTGAATTTATTGTTCTTTGAAGTTCAATAATCAAGTCAAATCCAGCATTCGAATATTTTACTCGATCGTCTTCACACCCATACTTTTATTTAGTTTTATCTACAGTTTTTCCACAAATACAAAAATCAATTAAATATATCATTTATAATTTTAACCCTCATACGACTCTCAAAAAAATTACACATGCATTGCTCGGGTGAAATTTCACCCGAATATATATTATATAAAATCTATATACATATCCATCCATATATCACATATTTCAATAATTTATTTGTAATACAAACGAATAATAGCTGTGTTCCAATGAAAATAATTTGCTACTCACAAGTACTTGTGAGTAGATAACCAAAGGAACGGGCAAAATTATGACAGCAACATATTTTGTTGTACAAAATCAAATTTGTTTGAATATTTTCAGACAATTGGAAGTCAAAAATTGGACATACCATGAAGGCAAAGCCTTAATCTGTGCGTACGCTGGCAGGAAAGAGGAGTATTGAGGTTCTAATAGTGAAAATGTAAATAAAATTAATTTATATATATTTATTATAAAAATCCACCGCTTTAATAGTCGAATCAATTCCATCAGTTTAATAATTTTATATATATATAGTATATGTATATGTATAATTGGATCAATTTAATAATTGTAATTAGTAGCTAATTGTAATTTTACAAATTTTATTGCAATTTGATAAGTAATTTTCCACAAAAATCCCTTATTGTCAATCAATCGAATATAAACAAACAAAAAATTGTAATAAATCTGACATTTCAACATAAACAAACCATCACAAAGCCATTTGTTAGATTTTTTGAAACTAATATACCTACCGTCAAATTTATGCGTAACAGCTTTCAACATCTACACCATCGTTTGAGTATGAGTAGCTGCGAGTAGATACAAGTACTTGTGAGTAGTTTGTTTTCTCCATTGGTACACAGCTAATACAAACGAATTCAAAAAATTTAACCATCCTGAGTTTCATAATAAAAAGGTGAACTAACTTTAAAATTATTAATGGGTGAAATTTCACCCGAAGAGCGTTCTTGTGTTAAAAGAAATTGCTTGTTTAGATTAGAAGAAAGAACAGTCAAGGGGTAGAATATCCTAAAACAAGATGGTCTGGGAATTATTGCAAAAGCCATTGTATAGTATTATAGTATAGTATTTATAGTACCACATAACAAGTAAAGCTTCAACTTGTTGTGCACTCGTAATATTTAGAGGTCAGTTAGTTTATATTGTACTAGATCAATCACACTTGCACAATTAAGAAAACCGACGAAAACAATAAATATGACAGCCTTTGGAAAATATAAATTAGATAATAAATTTCAGAAAGTGGAAATGTTTAATATTTTATTTAGAGGCACTATTAGCTCTCAAGGCTAAACTATTTTATTAATCCCGTGTTTGAGATCAATTTCTTAAAAATTTTAATTAGTAGGATTAATTTAGAACGAAAATGAACGAATATAAAATTTAATAATATTATGCATTAAAAATAACTTTTAGCTAGCATTAAGGTCCAACAGATATCTATTTCATAAAATCGATTTCTAAAGAAAGTTAATTGATCCAAGTCTCACCTCCTACCGAGTGGGAACTCGTTACTAATCGCAAATATTACCCCATAGATCTTACAAGGATTAAAACTAACTCAAGGTAAAAAACAAGTGATAAAACAACAACGTTCCTCTATAACTAGACCCAAATCAAATAACTTGAAATTTGGATTAATAAATTTTCGGTGCTAACGAGGACTTAGTCACAGGCACATACACAAATTATTGGATGAGGAACTCGAAAAATTCGCAGTGACTAACTAAATTAGATGGCCAAATGGACTTTGTTGCTTAAAACGCATTTTATTCCAAATTCTAGTTAGACAATCCTGGGATTACAGAAAAAAATCCGGTTTCCGAGATCCGACTATTATACTTAGGTTTTGTTAGCTGGTATGTGCGGACATAGTTAAATAGAGCCCTTTGTTTCAACAACGAAATACACAGAAATTATAATCTGCTTAAGACAGATTAGATTGAATTTTAGAAACATTTCGTAAATAATAATTACAGAATAATGTGATTTTGTACTTAGAATAAAGAATAGCCGTGAAAAGGTTTAGCATATACAACATTAATCAAAAAACAAAAGATGAATTGTAAATAAGACTTACAATATATTGTACACGTCTTTACCATACGAAGCAAACAAATATTTGACTTTTGTAATGTTCTTTTCAAACATTTGATTTGTTTTATATGTTTATCTAACAATATCTTGTTTTTGACAATGCCTTCTAAACTACCCTCCGCTTACACTAACTGATGACGGCACGCTAAGTCGACGGTCCAACGTGTATTATCCAGATGGCAGATATATTTTAAAAAAGAAAATTACATTACAAAATATATTTAGTTGTAATTATTACCTCGAAGTGGAAGGTTATTCGGTTTTTATATTCGTTTCCCAGTTTTTTCTAGTTTTTGTCTATCTTTTACCTGCCCGGTTACACAATTGTATGGGTACGGCAAAAGTACCATGTCAAAAATTTAATTTTGTATGTTTTTTGAACCAACAACAACACATTTGTGCATTCCTTTCAAACTTATTTTCGTCCGAAAAAAAACACTTACCTTTTCGCACAATTGTGTTGATTGTACTTCAAATCAAGCGAAATTTTTTATCAAAAACGCCATTACATACTATGGTTTTTTTACTCACACATTTGTGTGGTTTGGACTTAAATTGAACCAATTTTTTTTGGTTGAAAAAGGGGTATGCCTCAAACCAAAATAACTTTCGTCCGTCTCGTTGTCACTCGTCAGTCGTCATACAATTATACAAAATTATGCCTCAACCAGTCAGACTTAAGAGCTTAAGTTACACGCTGATTGCACCACTTCGGTTAGTGCTACAATCACCAAAATTTTATAGGCTTCTCGCCAGAAATAAACAACTGACCTTTAAAATTTTGGTGGTCGTACTGTTCTCCTAAGTGGTCCAAAACGGACTACAACTTAAGCTCTTCTTAAGTTTGACTGGTTGAGGTTTTACAAACAAAACAAATACAAAAAACAATATTTCTTTCTCCAGTTGCTTTATAATTTTGTTGTTAGTTTCGAACAAACTGCTGAAGCTGATGGATTTTCGTTTTTTAATTTTTCTAGTAATGCATGTAAATTTTTAGTTTAGAATTTGGCATTTTTATCCAACATAAGTCGATTTGTAATACCACAGACAATCAAATTAGATTTTTCATTTGGACGAAAAAATGAAAACAAAACAAACTTCTGATAATTCCAATGTCATCGTTGGATCTGTGATTTTTCGTTAAACTGCGTACACGTAGCTATACGCAAAAAACAAAATATTTTTGATTGTATGCGGCTATTTATAGAAAATGAAATCGGACTTTAAATTTTTATGTTTACATAAGATGAAATATCTCTTTTAGGTTGTCTCTGGTAATACCATCCAATTCGATATTGTTGTAATTGGTACGTAGATTTAATAAAAATAGCAAAAAAAAAGTACGAATATCATGTAAAATACAGAAAAAATGCGTCGTACATCTTCAATTAATTGCTTGACACTAAAAATAATACACAAACAAAATATAAATAAACAAAATGAGCATATAATATTCTATGCGCTCTCACGGTTGTATTTATATTTTTGTAGTGGAATACACTAAAACTTCATATTACGTTATCTAAATAGGCGCATTTCTTTAAATTCTCACTAACTTCTTGAATATGGATACGAATACTACAATTTATAAATTACGAAAATCAATTACACTTAAATTGTTCATAATTTATTAATTAATTATATAATGATTTAGATTTTTGTTGAGTTTGTGAAATTTATTGTCGTCGTAATAAGGAGGCAAGGTGTACTATTTTTACTTGATTATGATGCCGTCCATGTAAGTAGTTGTCGGCTTACATTGACGTCATCAGCAAAAAATTAATGTTGTGACGGGATCCGCTTGAAACGCGATATTTTAAAACGCGATATTTCGAAACGAGATATAACAAAACGAGATATGGTACAAAACGCGATATTTCAAAATGCGATATTTCAAAACGTGATATGGTACAGAATATGCGTTGCGAAGCGGCGGGAGCGCAGCGAATCACCTGATACCGATTATACATAACGGGTTATCCAATTCGAGGTTGATAAAGTAGAAATCTGTATACCGACATCAGTCAAAGATAAACGTCAAGTACGCTGTCATTTATTTAGTTGACATTCTGCCATTTAAGAATATGGAGCATGGTGTTGGAAAAACAGGCCGTCGATGCTGATTTTTCGAACAAAATTTTCTTCAGTGATGAAGCTCATTTTTCGCTTGGTGGATACGTTAATAAGCAAAACTGTAGAATTTGGGGCTCAGAAAATCCACAATTGATTGTAGAGAAGCCATTACACCCGGAAAAAGTCACTGTTTGGTGCGCATTGTGGTCTGGTGGTGTGATTGGGCCGTATTTTTTTGAGAACAACCATGGACGAACCGTTACCGTCAATTCTGAGCGCTATGGCCGCATGTTAACCGATTATTTTTTTACGAAAATCGAAGATTATGATCTTGACGATATGTGGTTCCAGCAGGATGGAGCAACCAGTCACGTAACACGAGCAAATCGAGATCTTTTGCAAGAGAAATTTCTTGGACGTTTGATTTCGCGATTGGCTGATGTCAATTGGCCTCCAAGATCCTGTGATTTAACGCCTTTGGATTTCTTTTTGTGGGGCTACGCGAATGATCGTGTTTACGCAAATAATCCTCAAACTCTTGACGAATTGAAAACTAATATTCGTAAGGTAATGGCCGAGATACCGCCCGAAATGTGCCGAAAAGTCATTGAAAATTACCTCAAAAGAATCAAGGCCTGTAAGAAGTCCCGTGGAGGACATTTGAATGATATCTTGTTTAACTAAAAATGGCAAGGATCAATTTGTAAAATGAAATAAAAATTACAATACATTCCGAATATTTTGTGTGTTTTTTTTAAGTTTACTTTATCAAGCTTGAATTGGATAACCCTTTACTATCGCTCCTATCGATTTTTAAATTCCTATAAACTGAAATTAAATTTCCCCTTCACCCGCATGATATAATCCAATCCTAAACACCCGTTTTGTACCATATCGCGTTTTGTACCATATCGCGTTTTGAAATATCGCATTTTGAAATATCTCGTTTTGTACCATATCGCGTTTTGAACCACATCGCGTTTTGAATTATCGCATTTTGAAATATCGCGTTTTGTTAATTCGCGTATTAAAATATCGCGTTTCAAATGGGACCCTGTTGTCACAGGCCAGTACTATAGAAGGCAGTGATTTTTATATCAAATAACTCCCGACTCTGACTATTTTTCAAGATGATTTTTGGGGCTACGTGTGATGATGCTAGATGGCTTTTATGTATATGCAAGAATTTACCTCCCTAGATATTGTATTTTTTGAGTTATTAAGAATACGAAGTAATACAAATTAATTTATTGCCACATCCTAAAATAACTTGAACTATTGTTTGGGAATAGATGCTATTTAGAATAACTTGTACCCATAAAATTAACGTTGAAACGTAAATGGGAACGGTAGTTATGGGACCTCAAAGTTTAAATATGAATCTACATAAATCATAAGAGTGTGTTAAGATTTGACATTTATTTATCGTAAACGTTTTAAATTTTATCTTGGTATGCAATTAGAGAATGCGAATATTGAAAACAGGCAAGATAAATTTTCATTTACACATTTATAAATTATTTTACTGCTTAGAGAATTAGGGTACTGATCTTTCACGTCTCGATTTTATGTGGACGATACTTGTGCATTACTTAAACGTTTAATGGTTCCCCGGCCTTATTAAAAAAGTTGCAAATACTTTAATTTGGCATATACAAATACTTTAATTTGGTACATACACAAAAGATAATTTCAAATCATGGCGTTATGCTGTTCATATTGTGTGTTATGTATAAAGTAGAAAAATTTAATAAGCTTCTAACTAATTTTTAATGTGTAATGTTTGTTACAAGTATTCATTGCAAGATATTTTGGAGATCAATATTTGTTATTAGGATATACTTTTTTGTCTTGTAAGGGGTTAAGAAAATTTTAGCAATTCTCATCGAATTTTAGTAGTTATTTGCTACGTTTATGATACAGCTAAATAACCAATGCAATAAATGACATATAACATAATTTTAACTGAACTGAGTTCCGAGAAAGTCACAAATTTATCAATTTTGTTTTGGCATTGGGTATATCCAACCCATGTAGGTCTACATTTGAGATGTGTCAATTGTCGTTTTACCTCAGTTGTAGAATTCTGCTTGGGCTGGATACAATAACCTCATATTATTTTGCACATGAGAATATAATGAAATAAATTGTTAATTAAAGTGCAGCTTCAAACCATGAAATATCTATTCAAATGTAGACAGAAAATTTTTGCCTCACTAAACATTGAGATATCTACATTTTTTTAGTGAGGTATTTTGCATGCAGCCCATAATATGTGTGAGGCCTACTATTTTTAGTGAGACCTACATGGACTGGATACACCCATTGCTAATTTATCTGTGGAATAAACGTAGTAATTGTTTTCAGCTAGTTGAGAAATACAATATTAGAGGCCGGTTTTGGAATTAGCTCAGTTGGTTCTACATTTATTGTTTATAGTAATTAAATTCGAGTTTGGTTTATATAAATTCAAAAATTTGGCGATTTATATAAATCGAATATGAATGTTAATTTCTACTGTACCTCAATTTTGTTGCCTTTTCGAGACTACGAGACTACGAGAACAAAAATTACCGGAAAATAATAATATTAGTGAATGCGAGTGTAGTAGGGCGCATGCGCTGTTCGTTTTGTTTATGTTTTTTTTCTTTTGTGTTGATAATTTGACATATTGCCAATACGAAACTATTTTATTGGTTATTTCTTTTATATATAAAATTCAAATTAATAAAATAAATAAAATCATACAATTATGCTTCAATTAAATTATAATTTTTTTAATTTCAAATAATTTTAATGTCATTTGTGTTATGTGTTTAAATTTGAATTTCAATTCTCCATCAAATTACAACGAGACAAATGGATGTAAGCACCAACAATTTTACCGATTTAAACCGATTCGACAATTTTTCATGCTTATCGTCATACTCTCTACATTAATACACATAACAAAAATGAAACCACACAGTAACACAAATTAATACTATACACAGTGTACATATACAAAATATTTCATAGTCCCGTAGTCTCGTAGTCTCGAAAAGGCAACAAAATTGAGGTACTGATAAACCAACACTGTTAATTCGAAAACTTGACTACCATTTATTTCTCAATACAATACAGCTATTGAAATAATCAAAGGGACCGTGTAAACTATGTATGTATTTAAACTTTGCAAACCATTTTTAGAATTAAAGTAACCCAGTTTCAGATCATAAATAACGAATTTAAAACAAATTTTGAAATCATAACTTATTAATATTATTTATGCGAGAGTTGGTCGGTTTTAAAAATTTGCAATAAAATGTAGAAAATTTAGAAATTATTATTTTTTTTTTGTTAAATATAATAAAAAAGAAAACATTTTTTTATTAAAACCTATTATAAATAATTGCAGGTGAATCAACTTATTTGTGATGATTGCTATATAAATTTTAATAATTTCGTGTCTAAAGAAAAAACTCAAATCACTTACTACTAAACATAGTAAATTCAACTACACACTTCATAATTAAATGTTCTACCAACAAAAACCACAATCAATTTTTGTATTTCACTAAGATAACTATATTTTATTTAGAAATAATATAAAATATATCATAAAAACTATAAAGCGATTTAATTTTAATTTATTAATTTTTAAATTTAAGACATTCGTTTCCTAAAAATTGTTAAAAACTACAGTAAACCAAATTAAATTGTACATTCGGAAATGCAAGAAATCTATCCACCGTTAAATATTATATTTTTGAAACGCACAGTATCCAAATGTGGCAGCAAATTTTCGGCGTTGAAACACGATAAATTTTTTCGCTTTTTTATCTTCGTGAATTTCCTGAAATTATGTTCACATTCATTATAAACTCGCGTTTTTCAACGATGATCCAACTATAATATCAAATAAACAATTACATTGAAATTATGGGCCCTAATTAATTTAATTAGATATATTCGTTTTTCTTTCTTTAACATAAAAACAGTTTGCAATATTTATGTATTGCACAATACGTAATAAGCGAGTACAAATTTTATTTTTTAAGCTATCTTAATTATGTTACTGTATTTTTTAATAAATTAAATAAACAATTTTTATTCTTTTTTATTATGTTTTATATAAATATGTAACGAGAAAGAAATGACACACGATGACCGGCAATTCGGGTCTCAAATGAAAGAAATATGAGTTTGGTTACACTGCCTATATTATTTTTATGCGTTACGAACAAATCAGCAAAGTTTTATATTTAAATAAATTATGTACCTGATTTAATAACATTCTTACGTTCTCTAATCATTATCAAATTTTCTCTTGGATTCTTTGAATATCTTAGCGTATTTGCAGAATTCAACTAATCTTAAAAATAAAAACTTAAACCAAGCTGCCGTTGAGTTACAAACTAACTAATAGTGTAAAGCGAAAGCTCAATAATTTTTCGGAATGTTAATTCTGTTTCTCGATCCAATTAGTAAACAAGACCGGCTCAAATGTTGAACCATTTCCTTCTGTAGTGTTTTTAATACCTTACGAATAGTAAAATAATGATGTAGAGCCGGTCAAATTGATACCGTGGCTCGCGATCCAGAATTAGACAATATGTCGTTCCACTAGAGACGATTTGAGTGAAAAGCATACATTTAATTTCTATTTTAAAATCTTAATTTAAAATAAAAAATTAGTTTTATTTTTCTTAGTGTTAAAACAAGTATAAAATAGAAAAACACATCCAGTGATAAATAGTGTTTCATTTTGTATTATTATTACTATTATTATTATTACAAAAACAAAAAATAACAAAAAACTGCAAATTGTAATGAGGCTCTAAATGAATAATAGAAATAAAAAATTTATAAAAATAAAGAAAAATTATTTGTACAAATTTAAAATGAATAAAAACATAAAATAAATGATTATACATAATTCATTTCTTCTTAAAAAATATGAAAAACAATTATAAATTATATGTTATTAATATTAATATTATTTAATTAATAAGTTTATTTAATTAAAAATTAAAACAAAAATAAAAAATATAGAAGCTTTCTTATCATATATTATATTATTATAAACATATAGAGAAAAAAATCAGTTTATTAATAAAAAAAAAAAACAAATAATAAAAAACATTTTTTTTTTAGTTTTAAATTACTGCCAGTTTTACTTTTAACTTTATTTCTAAAAGAAAATATTGAAGAAGTGTGTATATTGTAGCTAACACCGAGTCTGTTCCTACAGCCTGTTCACACATTTCCTAAGACGACCCTATATGGCATCGTTATTCACCAATCGCTCCTTAAAGTCAGCAATCTAAGGAAAAAAATATTATTTTATGTTGAGGATTTCCTGAAATTTTATCTGTCACAGAATAGCACATGGTGGATTCGATGCATATGCTTACGGAATAGGACCGATCGCAACCAATTGTTTTTAAATTTGTGTTGTTAAATTTCTTTTCGTAAATCCTGTACATGTGTATGCAAAAAACGACGATGCTCCTAATTGCTCCGTAATTTCCGTTAAAATTAAAATTGTTGTTAAACGATTTGAACCAGTTTAATTGAGAACCCTTTTGAATCCCTCATGTATTTTTTCTTAAATTTTTTACTATGAAAAATATTTGTAAAAGCCATAAAATATCCTCCCAATTTGAATGGTCAATCTGTAAAATCTCAAAATCTCAATGCACGAAAACCAATATGTAAAGGAAAGTAATTAAAATAAAGTATCATTAAACTAACTACGTTTTGATTTATTTAAATTTTGTTTTCTCTATTTCTTTTTTTCGATTTTCTGTATTATATAATTTATGTCGTATTTCGTTAAACTCATACCACCGTTCCACATAAACTTCTTTTGAAGTTACTTCTTTTTCGTCTCTTTCCTCGCTTACCTATAAAACCGCTTTAAATTGCGACTCATTTTTCAACAAAATTTTTTTCGATGAAATAGTTTTAATATAAATAGAAATGAAATAAAAAACATTTAGGGCCACACTCAAAATGTAGATTTTAGTTTAAATCTTATTTTCGAGAGAGCAGAATAAAACAATACAAAAAAATTTTGGGGCCAAATATAAAATAAGGTTTTAAATTAGCAATAAAAAATCTATTACGATTTATTTTGAAGTAAGAAGTATACTGCAAAACTAATCGCGTGTGAAACGGGCCATATTAATGTCACGTCACATGAAAATTAATTTCTTGAAGTCGATTCAAGTGACACCGACACAGCTGTAAAGTTTTTCGAATGTCACCAAAAATATGTATACAAAAGCCGTCGCTCTAATATGAAGCAAAAAAAACTCGAAATCGAGTTTTACGAAAATCAAATGTCAAAATTCGACTGCCCAATAGCTCATATGGGATTTTGCACAAAAGGCGAGAAGCGAGTTTACGTTTGATTTCTCGCCTTTTAGTTTTGTCCGACAGTTTCTTAGCGATTATGCATAAATCGACAAAAGTAAAAGGCGAGAAAATTGAGCAACTACGGATTTACAGTGACTCACAGCTTATTTGATCCAGTCGCATTCTATGAACAAAATTGTAAATATCTCGCGATGTCTTATTTTTTCGAAAAAAAAACTAAATGTAATATGAAAGCTATATTTATTTTTATTATAAAACACAAAAAATAAAATAAAAATTCTAATGCATATCAAAATTACATTAAAAAGTTCATTATTTCAACCCAAAACCAACTCACAGCTTAAATGATCCACTGCCACAAACATACTAATACCATCAAATTTCGTCAAATTACTTTTGTTAGTATTGCGTTTTTATGGCATTTGGCATTATTGTTGTTGGTATCGATATAATGCATAGGAAACAGAACGTAGTAAAACAAAACAAAAATAAAAACCAAGAAAAATATTTCCACTACGAGTACAACAAAAATAACAAATTTTGGTTTCACGATACAGTTAAACAAATTGCATACAGTGTGCAAGGAAAGTTTCTGAGCATCCGTCGCTAAATGTACTAATGGTGATATAGGTAGTTGATGCTTCCAATTTATCGAAATTGTTGTGCGAACCTCCATCATATTCCTAGTCATACACAAACGACTTTGATGCTACAAAGATCTTGCGAGGTAACACAATAATGCGATTACACTCTAATGCGATTACACCCTGCAATCGAAGTTCCTATATTTTCTAAATTTGTATTTGTTGATTAGTTCCGTGTAACAAAAAACAAAAAAAAAAGAAAGACTATCAAAATAAGATATCGCGAAATATTTACAATTGTGTTCATAAAATGCGACTGGATCAAATAAGCTGTGAGTCACTGTACCTCATTACCTGTCAAAATGTCATTTTGTGTTTAAAATTATTTATGTCATTTTGCGGTTTAGTGTTGTGTTGAATTTTTTTTTAGATTTTAGTAATATTTTAATAAATTAAAATAATTAGACGAGTGTACAATGGACAATTTGCCCATTGCTATTATTTTTGATAAAAAAACAATAATAGAATTATCGGTTTTCGTATTAGAGATGATTTAAACCTTTTGACATCGATGATACAAAGTAGTCAAGAATTAATCTTAAAACTTTATTTATATATTTAATTAACGTAATATTTAATCTAAAGATTCCAGCAGGAACTATATCGACTTCCGAAAGGTTTACTAATTAATTTAATTAACAGTATCGAGGAATATATTCCAACCCATACTTATCATACCGCAATACCATGCCATTTACAAGTATTAGCGGCACTGAATTACTTTGCTACCGGTGGATATCAAAGACAGATTGGAATGTGTCACAATACGGTTAGTATCAACAATTTTATCGACACAACTTTTAAGCACAGATATACAATTTCCGGTTAAAGATATGTTACAAATTAAACATAGGTAGTATGAGTAAGAAGTTTATTTTATCTTTAAAAATTATAATATTATTTTATATTTCGATGGCTTAATTAACAACGGCCCTAATCCACACTTTTTTCAAAATTGACATTTTGATACCAAAGCATCACAAAAATCACATCATTCTATGTTACCATTTTCAATCGAAATTAACTTCAATTCGTTCTATATTCAGTTTAAAAAAAATGACTAAAATTTTGATTTTTTAACTGTTTTTATGGATTATCCAACAATTATTAAAGTGTGGATTAGGGCCTTTGTTAGTTAAGCCATCGATTTGTAACTTTTAGATTCTTAGAGAAAACTGTATTGCCAGGTGTAATCGACATAATCGATGGTACCCAAATTAAAATATTGGGGATTACTATACATTCAAACAATGTTCAAATAGTAAGTAAACTGTTTACTGTTTTTTTACGGATGTCAAGTTTTTGGATACTTTAATTTATTAACATTATTTAATTACATTAAATGTTTTGTCTTTTTTATGTAAATACAAATTTTTAAATTGTAATTTTAGTTCTTTTATTTCAATCAAAATTAAGTTTTGATAATAGTTTTTAATTAAAGGAAATTTGTCTGTTGTCAGGTTTCCATTGTTAACATTGCTTTTACCGACTGTTTATTTTTGTAAATTTAACAAATTTAATTTTTTTTTAATTTTTCATTTTGTTAAAAACTTCACATCCGTGTTTTTTTATACAACAAGTTTTATTTATATTACATTTTTTGATGATGTAATGATGATGGCGGATTCAGTGTTGCGTTCCTTATTAGTTCCTTCCTTCATTCTGAAAATTGTTTAAACCAAATTCATTAGTTACAAATGACGTTATGTTTCTTGTAAATTTTTTTAAGCAACTTTGATTGATTTAAAAAAAAAAAATCAGAAGGAAGGAAAGAACGAACGAACGCAACACTGAATCCGGCCTAATTATAGATTTGTGACGATGAGCTAAAAATCACTAACTTGAATGCCAGATACCCGGGGTCGTCTCACGATTCATTTATTTTTAACAACAGCCACGTGTTTTATCATTTGAAATTAAATTTTAATGCGAACTATGATAAATATACTTGGTTGCTTGGTAATTTATTATTTATCTAATTTTTAAGTTAAAATTTAATATTTTTCGATATTTAGGTGATTCGTGATACGCTCTACAGCCGGGGCTGATTACTGATATTGATACCCGTTCCTTTCCAGAAAACTAGTCGATACGAGAAAAGGGAGTTCGTAGCCCAAACTGGCTAATGAAAAACTGTATTGCCAGGTGTAATCGACATAATCGATGGTACCCAAATTAAAATATTGGGGATTACTATACATTCAAACAATGTTCAAATAGTAAGTAAACTGTTTACTGTTTTTTTACGGATGTCAAGTTTTTGGATACTTTAATTTATTAACATTATTTAATTACATTAAATGTTTTGTCTTTTTTATGTAAATACAAATTTTTAAATTGTAATTTTAGTTCTTTTATTTCAATCAAAATTAAGTTTTGATAATAGTTTTTAATTAAAGGAAATTTGTCTGTTGTCAGGTTTCCATTGTTAACATTGCTTTTACCGACTGTTTATTTTTGTAAATTTAACAAATTTAATTTTTTTTTAATTTTTCATTTTGTTAAAAACTTCACATCCGTGTTTTTTTATACAACAAGTTTTATTTATATTACATTTTTTGATGATGTAATGATGATGGCGGATTCAGTGTTGCGTTCCTTATTAGTTCCTTCCTTCATTCTGAAAATTGTTTAAACCAAATTCATTAGTTACAAATGACGTTATGTTTCTTGTAAATTTTTTTATGCAACTTTGATTGATTTAAAAAAAAAAAATCAGAAGGAAGGAAAGAACGAACGAACGCAACACTGAATCCGGCCTAATTATAGATTTGTGACGATGAGCTAAAAATCACTAACTTGAATGCCAGATACCCGGGGTCGTCTCACGATTCATTTATTTTTAACAACAGCCACGTGTTTTATCATTTGAAATTAAATTTTAATGCGAACTATGATAAATATACTTGGTTGCTTGGTAATTTATTATTTATCTAATTTTTAAGTTAAAATTTAATATTTTTCGATATTTAGGTGATTCGTGATACGCTCTACAGCCGGGGCTGATTACTGATATTGATACCCGTTCCTTTCCAGAAAACTAGTCGATACGAGAAAAGGGAGTTCGTAGCCCAAACTGGCTAATGAACAGAATTTTCAGAAACGAAAATAATGGCAAGAAAATAAAATAAAAGAAAATTCATTTAAATAAAATAAAATTATAAATAAATATTGCTAAATTTTATTTGATATTAATCTTTTCATATATTTTTGTCAATAAGGTGTTATTTGCTTCTAACGCTGTATGTATTTTCCGTAATATTTCAATAGTATTAATTTGGTTCTCCATTGAACGATCCATCGCTGAAGCTTAATAAGGACTTCTTCGCGCTCTGGCATTACCTGTAGCGGCAGATTGACCTATACGTGCTATTTGGTGTCGAGGTATGAATTCGAGCAGACGATAGTGTGTTTGCGGGTGTTGGTCCTTACCTTTCATCTGCTCCCACCCAGAGCCACCCAACTGAGTACAGCCACATCGATTACCTCATCCACACTAAGATCGATACCAATAACTACAGTAGCAACACCAATAATTATGAGCAGTTACCAATTTACCTCTGTAAGTTCACAATTCATCTCTTCTCCACCTCACAATACCTCCACACCAATTAGCTCATCCTTATGAGCTAATTGGTGTGGAGGTATTGTGAGGTGGAGAAGAGATGAATTGTGAACTTACAGAGGTAAATTGGTAACTGCTCATAATTATTGGTGTTACTACTGTAGTTATTGGTATCGATCTTAGTGTGGATGAGGTAATCGATGTGGCTGTACTGAGTTGGGTGGCTCTGGGTGGGAGCAGATGAAAACGTATGAATCGCTGAGGTTGTAGCTGTGGACCGAGGAGCAGTATTCATTAGGATGTCGTAGTCTAGGTTTGTTCTTAGCACGATAGGAGTTTGACCTGACTACAATGAGCTATCCATCTGGAAATAATAAATGTATAAATATATACAGTTACTCACAAAATTGAGCGTACACCATTAAAAAAACATATTTTGTTAAAGAATAAGTACAAAAACAACAATTTAATTGATATTTTTTTATATTTCGATATATTACATGTCTCTAAACTTAATTTCTAAAAAAAAAATAATAAAGTAAATACCACAATTCCTAATAAATAGAGAGAAAACAAAAATCAAAACATTTCAATGTCACAAAATTGAGCGTACGCTTATTGAGAACTAGAAATTTTCCATTCAATTTGCGTAATTTCTTAAAAACGTTATTTATATAGCGAGTTTTACGTTGGAAGGATACTTTTACAATTTATTTGTTAAAATTTCGATTAAGAGCCATTACGATAATCTCAATAAAATTAAAAATTTAAAAATGGAAAGCAAAAGAAGAGAAGTCGATCAATGTACTCGAAAATTGGTCATTAAATCGTGCAGTCAGGGAAAATCGTTGCGTGAAATTGGCGAAATTGTCGACCGACGTCATTCTACAGTGCAGAAAATTATAAACAAATGGAAATATGAGAACGCTAAAAAATAAACAAGGTAGCGGCAGAAAAAGAATTTTGAGTGAGCAGGACGAGCGATTTATTGTACGTGAGATGAAAAAAAATTCAAAAGCTAGTGTCCCAAAGCTTACAATGAAAATGTCAGAAGCTTCACAAAAAGCCATATCAACAGAAACTGTTCGCCGTGTTTTACGCAAGAACAATTTGAACGGTCGAATTGCTCGCAAAAAACCATTCTTGTCAACCATAAATATCCAGAAACGTGTTGAATTTGCTAAAACATACATCAAGGAGCCTCAAAGTTTCTGGGATAAGGTAATATTCACAGATGAAACTAAAGTAAATTTATTTGTCTCAGAAGGCAGGAAAACTGTTTGGAGAAAGCTGAATGAATTTTTGAAAATGAAGAACTTAGTTTCAACAATAAAACATTGAGGAGGATCCGTTACATTATGAGGTTCTATGGCTGTGAGTGGAGTAGGAAATATGGAATTTATAGAAACAACTATGAATAAAACAGGATATCTAGAAATTTTCAAAAGAAATGTGCGCCCAACTACAGAAAGATTAGGTTTGTCTGTTGATTATTATTATCAACAACGACCCCAAACATTCTTCATATTTAGTGAAGCAATGGAACCTATACAAAGTTCGCCACCAACTTAAAACTACACCTCAATCACTGGATTTAAATCCGATTGAGAATTTGTGGCGGGAAATAAAGAAACGGGTTGCAAATAGCAATCCGTCCAATAAAACAGAGATAAAAAATAGAACAAGTGGTGAATGGGAAAATATTGAGGCCTTTTATACTAAAAACCTGGTGGAATCCATGCCACGTCGTTTACATGCGGTTATAGACGCTAAAGGTGGCCACACAAAATATTAATACAGTAAAAATTACGAACTTCCCAAAAACTTATCATAAGTGTACGCTCAATTTTGTGAAACTGAAATATTGTGATTTTTGTTTTCTGTTTAATTATTGGTTTATTTTTTTTTTTTAGAAATTAAGTTTAGAGATATGTAATATATCGAAATATAAAAAAAATATCAATTAAATTGTTGTTTTCAAGTTTTAATTTTATGATTTTTATGTTTTGAGTATGTAGTCTTGATTGAAAAAAAAAAATTGAAATACTTTAATTTTTGTTGTTGTTGTTAAAGATATAGGGTGTCAAATTTTGAGAAAAACGATAATCATGATGTTGTATATATGTCAAAAAAAAGAAAACAAATTGTCCGATAATTATGATTTTGGGCTCATTTTAAAGGTAAGTTAATAAGGATTTATAAAAATAGTATATTGACTAATTCCTTCATCTCTAAATTGTTAGAAATGTTCTTTTTAAATTTTCTCAAAAACCTTTTTTTTATTTTTTTTTTTATAGAATTCGACAATTAATATTTTACAACATATCAAAAAACTAGAATACCGTTATTTTTTGTTTTCTTGCAAAATTTGTTTTAGTAAGAGAAGTATTTCATTTTTATATGGAAGGCTATATAGATATTTCTCAATGTTTTGAAATTGTTTACAAAAAGGTTAGTTCAGTTAAATTATTATTGTAATATTTATTATTCAATTGCATCTATTTAAAATTTCAAACCCAAATTCTTTTGATATTTTATCGGTAGAAACCCACTGATTAAATTTTAACTCAGCATCCTCGCTCGCAGCCATGTTCCCGAAATGTATTTTTCAAATATTCTTTAAAGTTATCCAGTCCTGGGCAGCTTTCGCATTGTAGAAGGTAACATGTTGGTGTAGGCCCATCACATAAAATAGTTGAAATACAATCCCGGTAGTGGGCTATCTTTCCGTTGGTAATAGTTTCCATTTTGGTGCCATAAATATTTAATTTTACATTTTTATGTATGGTACACACGCAGACTGTGTACGTTCCACTACTACCTGGGTGTACACAGTATTTTGGACGAAGTAGTGAAAATTTAGAAAATCCAATTTTTTTTGATTCGTCATCCTAATCCATCGTCTTATATCCATCGAAGCACTCTTTCAATGTACACATCAGTAGCCGCTTTTGAACTTTAGCTTTATCGACTGTTAAACAATCGTTTTTGCCTGGCATTATCCGACTAGCATCACCATCAGTATAATAAGATAATACTGCTTGCTTCAGCTCATCACTTATTTGCTTTGATATTTTACCTGCTGGACGACTTAGTGGACCATTATACAACATCATGATTATCGTTTTTCTCAAAATTTGACACCCTATATCTTTAATAACAACAACAACAACAACCAAAAAAAATTAAGTAACTCAAAATGTTTGTTTTAATCAAGGCTACACATTCAAAACATAAAAATCATAAAATTAAAACATGACTTATGGCTCCATAGAGTGAATTTATGAGTTGAAGAATTTTTCGCCAAATATATATATATATATATATATATATATATATATATATATATATATATATATATATATATATATATATATATATGTATATATATATATATATATATATATATATATATATATATATATATATATATATATATATATATATATATATATATATATATGGGTCATTCCATTATATTGGAATATTTGTGGTTAACAAATAAATAAATAAAAAATTCAAAGTACCGTTACATTACAAGGGCCGACCCTTCGACACATTCGGCTCTTTGAATTTCGGCCCTTTGACATTCGGCCCTTTGATATCATCCCGATGAAAGTACCAAAAAATACGTCACTATTGAATACGACAAAAACACACATAATATCATGGGTAAGATTTTGCAAAAGTACGGATATACGGCCGCATTTAAAACCAGCAATAAATTACAACATAAACTAAAAACAAACGGAGACAAATTGCAACTCGAAAGCGGTATTTATAAACTAATATTTAATGATTGTCCAAAATTTTACTTAGGCCAAACTGGAAGATCGTTTGTAATTCGGTTCAAAGAACATACCGATGAAACTACGAACACACAAGTCCAACACATATTTAAATCAAATTACGCATGTCATATTGTGTAAGAAAGGGGAACTTATTGGAAGAATTGGAAATTTACAAGCACAGACATCACCCATTTTTATTAAACGATAAAGTCAATTCTAAAATTTAGAATAAAAAAAAATAAGTTGACAAAGAGTGAACACTCGAAACCGGTCCTTGATAAAACGAAAAAATTTCTTAAAATTTTTAATTTTTAGACTTTGTATATCACAAAAATGAAAGTTTATTAACTGTGTTTTTATTTATTTAAAAAGTGTATTAAATAAAAATAGACATTTGAATGTTAATTATATACATTAATTAAATTTATTGTTTTAATTATTTGTTGATTAAATTCTGTGATATAAGCCACGGCGAAAAACGAGAAGTAATAATAAATTACCATTATTATAGTAAAGGGTTATCCAATTCGAGGTTGATAAAGTAGAAATCTGTATACCGACATCTGTCAAAGATAAACGTCAAGTACGCTGTCATTTATTTAGTTGACATTCTGCCATTTAAGAATATGGAGCATTTAACAATCGACCAACGCGTTAAAATTATTAAATCTGCTGATGCTGGTTTTTCGAACAAAATTTTCTTCAGTGATGAAGCTCATTTTTCGCTTGGTGGATACGTTAATAAGCAAAACTGTAGAATTTGGGGCTGAGAAAATCCACAATTGATTGTAGAGAAGCCATTACACCCGGAAAAAGTCACTGTTTGGTGCGCATTGTGGTCTGGTGGTGTGATTGGGCCGTATTTTTTTGAGAACAACCATGGACGAACCGTTACCGTCAATTCTGAGCGCTATGGCCGCATGTTAACCGATTATTTTTTTACGAAAATCGAAAATTATGATCTTGACGATATGTGGTTCCAGCAGGATGGAGCAACCAGTCACGTAACACGAGCAAATCGAGATCTTTTGCAAGAGAAATTTCCTGGACGTTTGATTTCGCGATTGGCTGATGTCAATTGGCCTCCAAGATCCTGTGATTTAACGCCTTTGGATTTCTTTTTGTGGGGCTACGCGAAAGATCGTGTTTACGCAAACAATCCTCAAACTCTTGACGAATTGAAAACTAATATTCGTAAGGTAATGGCCGAGATACCGCCCGAAATGTGCCGAAAAGTCATTGAAAATTACCTCAAAAGAATCAAGGCCTGTAAGAAGTCCCGTGGAGGACATTTGAATGATATCTTGTTTAACTAAAAATGGCAAGGATCAATCTGTAAAATGAAATAAAAATTACAATACATTCCGAATATTTTGTGTGTTTTTTTTAAGTTTACTTTATCAAGCTTGAATTGGATAACCCTTTACATACTTAACATTTTTGTTTCCCATGATGATTTTTGTGCCTTGCAGAATATCGTTTCCTCCGATGAACTTCAGATTTAGTGCTGATTCGGGAACAACTTATATCGTTGCTTCTAATTTGAAGTTATCCATCAGCTCTAGAATTGTCACGAATCTTTCAATCGTTTTTATTTTTGTGTCACCCACCCCTAAAATGGTAGTTTCAACTTTTTCAATTTGCATCACATCTAGTTCGCTCAGTTGGTCTTCTCTCGTCAACCTCAGATCACTATCGGTATCTACAGTAGCCAGTATTTCGCGGTTATTCACTGCAATCACTTTTTGATTTATTTTCCTGTCACTGTTTTGCACTATTTTGGTTTCTTTTACCTGTTCTCTAAGTTTTCTCGGCTTCGGGCATTTATTTGCTAGGTGGCCATGCTCCCCACAATTGAAACATTTAGTTAGATCCATACTCTTTTCTTCGACATCTCGCTGCTTCGTGTCCCACTTTTCTGCAATTGTAGCATCTAGTATTTTGCCGCCTGCCTTCAGTACCGGCTACTTTAGTTTTTTCACTTGGACCTGACGCGGTCTTCTGTTTAAACTCTTCATAGTCATTTTAATTAGAACTCTTCGACCGAGGTTGCATCGTAGAGGATAAATTTATTTACCTCCTGGTCCTCTCTCATTTCCAGGAAATAGTCTTTCAATGATTCTGAATCTTTCTTTTTACGTGATGCCCAGCTTCATGTGAACATCGGCACTACTGAGTTAAATTGCAAACTCATAAATGCTTTGAACCTTTCGAACGAATTTAAATCAGTTCGAATTCGCAAACATTTTTTTGCATACCCGGTTAACGCGTTTTTGCGTATATTAATTTTTGTAACGGATTCCACTTTAACTCAGTTGCCATATTTTGAATTTCTTCGAACCACGTTTCGACCTTGTAACTCTATTCGCCGTTGAATTGTGAAAGCGCACCCCTCATATCTTTATATGAAAGCCCGGTCGCTTCACCATATTTATCATTTTTGTCCCTTCCGTATGCACCGTCCGAACTGTGGAGATTATTTTCAGTTGTATTTTGTTTTTCTGAGGTAGACAGTTTCTTCTTTAACTTTTCATTCTCGCGTCGTAAGCTAATCAGTTCTTGTTGAAATTCATCCTCGTCGCGACCTTGATCACCACCGTTAGGATTACCGTTCGCGACTACTATTATGTGAAAACGAACCATATTGTGTATGATTGAATCTTATATTCATAAGATTCAATTGGAACTTCCTTAAAAATTCTTCCGTAAAGGTACTCCCATCCTCCCTTAAAACTGAGGAATAGGCCTAAATTTAGTTAGGGAACCTCATTAATAAAAACGCATTGAAGCCTACCTCCTGGGTAATGTTGGAAACGGCTTATGATAGGTTACAAATCATTGAACTTTTTAGTGTTCAACAACACTGCTACAATAATGTATTATTATTATTATAGTTGACTGGAACTCAAGGAGGGCCTACACTCAGGCCATAGTTCCATGGTATAAATCGCGGAGATAACCCAATTCGCAATTTCACTCTTTTCATCTGGCAAACTGCAGACAGGAAGAACAACTGACGAATAACCAAAGACCTATATTTTAGATAAACTGGAACCGACCTGCTTCGAAAGCTAAACAATTTGAAGCAAGGTGAATGCAGTCATCTGTACCCTTTAAAGTAGTCGTCGCATAAATTTTGTTAAACAAGGTCTGTTCGTAAATAGAGTTTAAAAAGCCAGTAAGAATAACAATTAGATGTAGTTCTTAATAACATTCTTATACTATTATTAAAAGTCAAAAGTGCTATAGGTTGGGCAGATGTGAATCTATTTTGCCTCAAGCATCAGCTATTACATTTCTCTCAATGCAGGAAATAACATTATTGTTGAGAAGACTTCAGAAATATGTATAGTCCTTCTTAAACAGTTTGGAGTAGATACTGTAACGAATTAAGCCAAATTTTACTATATTTAGGTACACATAATGATGTATTATCATAACGGTAAAATGTAAAAGGCGATGAATCACGAATGTCATTTTTGCTATGAAGAGTTCATTTGTGAAGTTCAATTTCGCAAATTCCGGTTCAATGATAAATGTCAATGAGTAATAATTTCAAATTTTATTAGAATTTTCTGCTTTCATTTACCTTATTAAAGTTAGCCGAAAGATAAAAAACGTCGGTAATGCAGATAGCGTCTTCGCTTTCTCGGCCGAAAAAGTAAAAATACGTTACCGTTGATCAACATTCTTCAGCCGAAACTTAGCCGAAAAATTTATTTCAATAATACTATACATCGACAAAAAACAATTTAAGTTTATTATTATGCGAAGTTTGTTGTAAAACCTAAATCTATTCAAACTGGTGAAATACAAATATTTAAATCAATCAATCACAATTCAAAAAGCAATATTGTTAACCTTGCTTCAAATGAACATAAAATATGGTGGAGATGCCACTATGACCATTTAATATATCATAATATTGGTCAACTTCGGCCTAATTGTGGAAAAATTCTGAAGGGGATACAGTTGTGAAATTTAGGAAAATTTCGCTAATTCAATATATCGAAAATACATTAAACGGCCTGTCACTCTATAGGTAAAGGTACCGTGTCATTGATGCCACTATGGTCATTTGATAGGCCACCATGTTGGTCAACTTCGGCCTAATTGCGAGGAAATTCTGAAGGGGATACAGGGGTGTAATTTAGGAAATTTTCGCTAATTCAATATATCGAAAATGCATTGAATCGCCTGTCACTCTAGGTAAAGGTACCGTGTCATTGATGCCACTATGGTCATTTGATAGGCCACCATGTTGGTCAACTTCGGCCTAATTGCGAGAAAATTCTGAAGGGGATACAGGGGTGTAATTTAGGAAAATTTCGCTAACTCAATATATCGAAAGTGCATTGAATGGCCTGCCACTCTAGGTAAAGGTACTGTGTCGATTGATGCCACTATGGTCATTTGATAGATCACCATGTTGGTCAGCTTCGGCCTAATTGCGAGGAAATTCTGAAGGGGATGTACAGGATCAGCATCAAAAAATGGAACCTAAAATAAAACATTTTATATAGTTTGTCAATTTTATATTATAAATACTAATATTTCTGTAAACAATTGTTACCTTGACATTGAAATCTTCTTATGTATATTTATTATTTACTAATTTGGCATTTTTATTATTCTTTAATTTATCAAGATCATTTTCCAATTTATAATTTTATGTTAAGATTAGTTTTCAATTGAATTGTTTTCTCTATAAACATAGTGTTACGGTGACACCTAGATTAGAATAGAATAAGTTAATTTCATTAATTGTTCAATTGCATTTATGATGTATACTCAACATTTAGGCGTCATTTCTATACTAACATATTTGCTGCGCATTTAGGATTATTCTAGAAACAAATATTTTGGTATATAAAGGCGCGCGTTGACGTGGAATGCTGAGTCTTATTTTAAACGTGATACAGTGAAGGTTAAATAGAAAGATTATTAAAGTGGTTATTAAAGCGATTATTAAAGTGATAATTAAAAAGTGTGTTATAATTATAATAATTAATTGTTAATTTTGTGTTGTATAATAAATTGTGTTGTGTAAATAAATTGTGTGAGTTCAAATTTGAAGCAGTTGTATTTATTCACAATCCAGTGATTCGAACCTTGAGTGACAAGGCAAAATCGTAACAATTGGTGACAGCGGTGGGATTGTGAATAATAAGAAAAAATGATTCTCTACGGAATAAAGCTTGCGCAATTAAAGGAGCAACTGACACGGCGAGGTTTGGCCAGTGAAGGCACAAAAGCTAGTTTGGTGGAGCGACTACGTGAGGCCATGGAGAAGGAAGGTTTAAATCCAGACGTGTATGATTTCGAGGAGGAAAAAACAGACGAGATCAGTATGGATAAGAAAGAAAAGGACCTACAAACGGTGGTCGAAACAACACAAAACCCATCTGGAAGTTTTGATTTATCGCAGTTAATGGCTGCTATGAATCGAATGATGGGACAACAGTTGGGTGGAATTAAACAATCGATGGAGCAACAAGGGGCGGACATGAAACAGCAGATGTTACAAGTGGAGCAACAAGGGGCGGACATGAAACATCAAATGAAACAGCAGTTGTTACAAATGGAGCAACAAGGGGCGGACATTAAACAATCGAACCAGGAAATGAAGCAGAAGATGGTACAAATAGAGCAACAAGGAGCGGACATTAAAAACCAAATAGAAGTTGGCCAAAAGAAAATGGACGAGAAGTTTCTGGAGTTATCTTCTACACTACACGGTAAAGTGGAAAAACTGCAAACAGAAGTACACGCAGAAATTCAAAATGTAAAAGGGACGGTTCAACAAAAATTTGAATCGGTTAAACAAGATTTTCAACGTCTCGAGAAGGAGCTCCAAGATGTCAAGGCGAATGGAACGACACAACAAGTGATCCAGACGGTTAATGCAGTTAAGATAAAACCATCAACATTTGATGGAACAACATCCTTCAGCATTTTTAAGTTCCAATTCGAAACTGCGATTAAGCAAAATCAGTGGACTGAAGAACAATGTGTTGCAGCGTTAATTGTGGCTCTTAAAGGCGAAGCGGCAGAAACACTACAAATCATTCTCGAGCAGGAACGGAACGTTTACATGGGAATTATGAAGGCGTTAGATCGAAAATACGGAAGTGACCACAAACGAGAAATCTATCGCATGGAATTGAAGGGTCGATACCAAAGAGGAGGAGAATCGCTACAGGAATATTCATCGGCAATTGAGCGGCTCGCGCATTTAGCACATTCAAATATGTCGGCCGATTACATGGAGCGAATTAAAATAGATGCATTCATTGACGGTATTCGAGATCCTGAGACGCGCAGAGCGATGATGTTGTCACCTAAGGCAAGTTTCACGGAAACCATCGCTTGTGCGTTAACAAACGAAACTGCGCAAACTATCATCAAACCAGCAATGAAAATTCGTCGAGTGGAGATTGATTCCAGAATAGACACCGCGCGGGCTACGCCTAGGTTCAGAGATGGAAGTAGCAGGATTAAATGCTGGGTATGTAATAGAATGGGTCACATCTCACGGGACTGTTGGGAAATTAAGAAGAAACGAGCAAGGTCGCCATCTCCTATGAAGCGTAGACCAAACGAGGAGCAGATAGAATCCAGAAAGGAGGGTCAAACGACAACGGAGTCGTTAAACTAAAAAGAGTCAGCTTCAAGGGGCAGAAGCTGGCTCCCACAACCGATTGCCCCATAACCTCCATCCATGTTTCGAGAGTAGCAAGAAGCGGTGACAGCTTGACAATTGAAGCCGATATTGATGGGAAGAAATGCATGATCACGCTGGATACGGGAGTAACTCATACGATTGTTCGTGAGGATATTATCGATGGAATTATGGAACCAGCTAATGGAATGAAATTACGAACGGCGACTGGAGAAAATTCAGAAATAAAAGGGAAAAAGGTCGTAAAAATAAGGATTGGACGGAATCACTTTCAACACGAGGTGCTGGTAGCAGATATTGTAGACGAAGTCATCTTGGGGATGGACTTCATGAGAACAAATGGCTTCGTGGTGGATGTTGGACGGGGTGTATTAACCTATGATAATGTCGAGTTGCCACTTCACGTTAGCCCTATAGGAGAAACGACCAGGCAAATAATAATGGATCATCGGGAGAAGCTGCCACCGAACTCGGAAACAATAGTATGGGCAAGATTGGAGGGAGGTTCTGGGTCACCCAGGTTGTGGGTTGTGGAAGCCAATGAAGCGGAGAGCGAAGCCAGAGAAATTATGATCGGGAAAGTTCTGGTGAAACCAGATAGCGATAATAGAGTACCAATTAGGACTCTAAATCTCTCGGATAAGACGAAAACCATCAAGAAAGGGACAATAATCGGAAAATGCGAAGAAATATCTGCGATAGTGAAGTGCGAGCAGAAAAATCCGATTAAGACGGCTAACTCGCAAGTGCAGAAAGAGATTATATTTCAACTCATGGAGAAATGGACCGAAGATCTTACCATGGAACAGAAAAATTTGGAAAAACAATTGCTCGAGCGGTACATGCCAATATTCTGCAGTATATCGGACAATAATGGGAGAACCACAATGGTAAAACATCGAATAGATACAGGAGCAGAAACGCCGATTCGCCAACCACCCAGGAGATTACCATTGGCAAAGCAAGAAGTGGATCGAATGGTAAAAGATATGCAAGCAGCAGGAGTAATCGAAACATCAAGCAGTCCATGGAGTTCACCAGTGGTGTTAGTCGAGAAAAAAGATGGTAGCATGAGATTCTGCGTGGATTATCGAAAATTAAATGCTGTGACGAAAAAGGATAGTTACCCATTGCCAAGGATCGATGACACGTTAGACACATTATCGGGTGCTCGAATATTTTCGACATTAGATCTGCAAAGCGGCTATTGGCAAGTGGAAGTCCAGGAGGAAGATCGCGAGAAAACGGCATTCAGTGTGGGTAACGGATTATGGCAATTTAACGTTATGCCATTCGGATTATGTAACGCCCCAGCGACTTTTGAACGGCTAATGGAGCGCGTGCTAAAGGGATTACATTGGAGGACGTGCCTCGTATATTTGGACGACATCATCGTTATGGGCAAGGATTTCGACGAGCATTTAAGGAATTTGGCGGAGGTTTTGGATCGGATACAAGCGGCCGGATTGAAGATAAGCCCAAAGAAATGCAAACTATTTAGAACGGAAATAAAATATTTGGGTCATAAGGTAACAACCAATGGAATCCATACCGATGAAGACAAGATCGCAGCAGTGAAGGAATGGCCACGGCCTAAAAACTTACACGAATTAAGGAGCTTCCTTGGATTGTGCACCTATTATAGACGATTCGTGGCAGGATTCGCCAGTATCGCCAAGAGTTTACACGAGTTAACCAGGAAAAACAAGGCATTCGAATGGAAGGATGATCAGGAAGAGGCAGGCATTTGTGGTACTAAGACGTCGATTATGTGAAGCACCAATCCTCGCATACCCTATACCCAACATTAAATTCATTTTGGACACCGATGCAAGTAATGATGGTATAGGAGGAGTATTATCACAGGCAACAAATGGTGAGGAGCGAGTTATTGCATATTACTCCAAGATGTTATCAAAACCGGAACGGAATTATTGTCTAACACGGAAAGAGTTGTTGGCTATAGTGGAATGTGTTAAGCACTTCCATAAGTACCTCTATGGCCAAAAATTTCTTCTACGGACGGATCATGGAGCTTTGCGCTGGTTGTTACAATTCAAAAATCCAGAGGGACAAGTAGCACGTTGGATCGAACGTTTGCAAAGCTATGATTTCCAAATTGAGCATCGGAAGGGAACCGCACATGGAAATGCCGACGCATTATCAAGAAGGCCATGTCCCGTGGAATGCAAGCATTGTGGGCGTGTGGAGGGTAAGGAAAACATCACTGATATTCGGCTTATGCAAGTGCTACCTGATGAGGAATGGACTGATGAAATGATCAAGAAGGAGCAATTACGGGTTGCTGACCTGTCATTCATCATGAAATATAAGGAAAAGGAACACCGGCCCACATGGAGTGAGATAGCTGACAAAACTCCCATTGTAAAAGCATATTGGGCTCAATGGGATAGCCTCCACATAGAAAATGGATGTTTAAAACGAAAGTGGGAAAGCACGGATGGTAAAGTAAAACAATTGTTGGTAGTGGTGCCAAAAGATCGGATAGCGGAAATCCTCAAGGAGTATCATGGAGGAGCAAGTGGAGGTCACCTAGGGATTAATAAAACATTAGCCAAAATTCGCCAACGTTTCTACTGCTCCGGATGTAGACAGTCAGTAGTAGAATGGTGTCGAAGATGTGACCAATGTGCGGCAGTGAAGGGACCAGCACGAAAAAGCCGTGGAACCATGAAATAATATAATGTCGGGGCACCATTTGAGAGAATTGCAATGGACGTGGCGGGGCCATTTCCGACCACCGAGAGCGGAAATAAATATGTGCTAGTAATAATGGATTATTTCAGCAAATGGCCGGAAGTATACCCTATACCCAATCAGGAGACAACAACAATAGCTGATGCCGTGGTCAACAATTGGATTAGCAGATTTGGTGTACCGATGGAAATTCACACGGATCAAGGAAGGAATTTCGAATCGGTGGTATTTCAGGAGATATGTCAGATGCTTGGAATCAACAAAACAAGGACGACGCCTTTACACCCACAGTCGGACGGTATGGTGGAAAGATTCAATGGCACATTGGAGGAATATCTAGCAAAGGTTGTGGAAAGGAACCAACGTAACTGGGATCGACATATACCGATGTTCCTGATGGCCTACCGATCAGCGGTACATGACACAACAGGAGTGACACCAGCTAAAACCATATTTGGGAACAATCTGCGATTACCGGGAGATTTAAAATTTGGGGCTGTTCCATCAGCAGCTCTATGCGGACAGGATAATGTCGACCGAATGAAAGAGGAACTCAATGAAATATATCAATTTATACGGGAGTAAATTCGGATAACAAGTGATCGAATGAAAGCTCGATATGACATACGAGCAAATAATCAAGGCTTCGAGGAAGGGCAATTGGTATGGCTTCACAACCCGCACCGGCAGAAGGGATTATCACCGAAGTTGCAACCCACATGGGAAGGCCCTTACACTGTCATTAAAAAGTTGAACGACGTGGTTTATCGCATACAGAAAGGACGGAAAGGTAAACCAAAGGTGGTGCATTTGGAGCGTTTGGCGCTCTACAGAGGAGGTGATCTGGATCCTGTTCGGGACGAACAGGCTTAGGTGGGGGGTAGTGTTATGGTGACACCTAGATTAGAATAGAATAAGTTAATTTCATTAATTGTTCAATTGCATTTATGATGTATACTCAACATTTAGGCGTCGTTTCTATACTAACATATTTGCTGCGCATTTAGGATTATTCTAGAAACAAATATTTTGGTATATAAGGGCGCGCGTTGACGTGGAATGTTGAGTCTTATTTTAAACGTGATACAGTGAAGGTTTACTCTTAAAGCGCTTTACCAACAGATTTGGAATGAAAAAGAACTTTACCATTTTCCACGTTTGTGGAACGTCTCCTAACTGCAGAGAATAAGTAACACCTGGGAGAATAGTAACTGATAACACCTGGGAGGCATTTCTGACTATGTCTTCGTCGCACAGAACCAATATATTGGTCCTTGACTCCGTCAAACTTGTAAATTTCTTTCGACAGCTATGTATTTCGGATAAGTACTTTATTAATATTCATAATCCAAAGAGCTGAACCAGTCCAGCGAATCTAAATATTTAGCACATTTTAAAGAGAAGTGCATCGATTTTTACACACAGTAAGAGAATTTGATATTGAATACATATATCAAAAATAACTAGCATACTAGAAATTAACTGGTGGGCAGTTGGCCTGGTGGGGGGACGAAGTCCGAGATTCATACCTCCTCGCGGTGCTCTCTGGGTAACTCTAAATGAATTAGGCGATGTAGTTGAGACGAGCAGGGGAAATCCTGTTTATAGTCATGGACACTACATGTCAGGGCGAGTTATTGGCGCTTCAAAACCAATACCAAATATTGCGTCTGTTCCCCAGGTGAGATACAGCTAAAGCAGGCGTCTGTCTTGTAACAAGCGCGGCTCGCTATATTAATGTATTCGAGGTAGGACTGGATGCCTTAAGATTCTCATCAGTACGTGACCCACACACGTAACTAGCAGGATGAGCGGCAGGCCCACAACCTGCTCTCATAAAAACAATTAAGTTATGAACCCTAATCAAAGCCCTCGGATTACCATATCGGCTTCATCACAAAAACGAACTTGGAGATTGTACACGGACAACGCTTTAAGAATGGGAACATGGAAAGTGTTTAGCATCTTAAGACCTTTAGATCTCCACAACCTTTCGAACCAAACAAAGAGCTACACATTAGACGTATTTGCTCTACAAGAGCTTAGATGTTCTGAGAGTGGAATCCATGACACCACAAATGGTTACACTCTTCATTACAGCGGCCATCAGAACGGATGAGAATTTGGGATTGGCTTCTTCATCCATCGGTGCGTAAAGCACCATATCATCGATTTCCGCTCTATCAACATGCGGATATGCACGATCAGACTTCGCACGAAGAAATTCAACATCATGATCGTTAATATACATACACCGATCGAAAATAAATCTGATGACATAAAAGATCAATTCTATGTCGAGCTGGAGGAGGTCATCAATAACATACCGAACCACGATATTAAAATCATCGTGGGCGACTTTAATGCAAAAATCGGTAGGAGTGCAGAAAATACATCGCACTTCGGTCCTAACAGCCTACTAACTAGTAACAACAACCCACATAGGAGAATCCACTAAGTAACGTGGAGATCGAATGATGGAAGAACAGAAAACCAAATCGATCACGTCATGATTTCTAAGAGACACTCTACCAGCATATCTGACGTTAGACGTTACAGAGATGCAGACATGGGCAGCGATCATGTGCTTGTCATATTTAAATATAAGTGCAAACTGTCATCTACGTTCAATAGACAAGCACAAAAAACCGTTCGATGGAATGTCGATGCTCCAAAAGACCAAGCGTCACTACAGAGTTATCATTCAGCTGTCACTTACTATTTAGAGCGGCCTAGTAACAACGAAGAAGCTCCTTCTAACATCCAGGAGCAGTTGCACGCAATACAGTCAGCCATAACCAACAGCAGTGCAAAACCCTATCGGAAGAAGACCTCCGAGATCCCGCAATGATTGGTTCGATGATCAATCCCGCCAGGTCATCGAAAATAAACGAAAGCTTTGTGAAAAATGGTTGGCTCGCAACACTAGAAGCACTCAAGCAGAATATTTCCGCGCCAGGAAAGCCACGATTTAATACCTTGGACAAAAGAAATGCAATCATATGAGATCATGCATTGAAAATCAGAATTGTATTATATCTTGGTCTGAATGTTCAACTTTACACCGTGTTACTTTAACAAAAAATATGAGAACCGCAGCGGTTAGAATATTCAAACTAATATTCTAATCGTACATATCGCAAACTCATCATTCATCACTTTGTACGTTCAAACAGAGTAAATACATTAACAGAGATGTACATCATAGAACTATATACATACTATAAAAATTCACTTATTGCATATTCAGATAACGCAATAATCCACATAATGCAACTACACACATTTTTTTTTATTTATTTAAATAGTACAATCTTATTACATCATAATTTATTACTAAGGATGATAACGCACTTATTTGAAACTAATAATAATTGGAGCGAGTTTAGGTTTACAAGAAATCAATATTCTGCTCCCAATAATGAAACTTTATTTATTAGATGACTAGCTCATGCGGCTTAATTCTTTTAAAAAGTCTCAGTTCTTGTGTTATGTCAAGAAGTTGTATTGCTTCACTGTTGGTGTGTTGCAGTAACCTTATTTCATGTTTGATGGCAAATTCCTGGATCATTTCATCAATCCATTTAACATTTAGGTCTTTGTGTAATTCCTCGTTGGTTACGTAGCGGTAAGCATTCGTTATTTTATGTAGAAATTTGTTTTGGCAACGTTGAATAATTAAACGATATTTGATTGTTTAGTACAGCCCCAGAATTGGATACCATACGTCCAAATTGGTTTAATTATCGATTCGTAGATCAGGCGTTTACAGTACAGGCTAAGCTTAGAATATCTTCCTATTAGCCAGTACATCTCACGTTGTTTTATTTTCATTTGCTCTGCTTTTTGTCTAACGTGATATTTTCCAGTTCAATCTTGAATCGAGATGCAATCCGAGATATTTAGCAGATTCAGCGTGGGGAATTTGTACCCCATTGAGAAATGTATGGATGTTGCTATTTTTGTGCCGCAACGTCTATGTTGCATGTACTGATTTCAGCTCGTTAAGCTTTATTTTCCAATCCATGGTCCATTGGCTGATTTTACCGAGTGCGTGCTTTAAGTATTCTATTGCTTGGTTCTGCGATTCGCTTGACGCCAATACTGCGGTATCATCAGCAAAAGTTCCGATGAAGGTTGTTTCCCTTGTCGGTATATCAGAAGTGTAAAGTAGATATAGGATGGGTCCTAATACGCTACCCTGGGGCACCCCTGCTATGGCTGGGTAAAAGTTGGAGTATGTTTCTTCATGTGATACTTTAAATATTCGTTTGGAGAGATACAACTCGAGCAATTGGCAGTAATTTTCTGGCTCTAATTTACTTGTCTTGTAGATAAGACCCTCATGCCACACTCTATCGAAATCCTGTGATACATCTAGAAATACTGCAGGGCAATATTTCTTCTCTTTAAGTGCTTGTTCCATCTTTGCAGTCACGCGATGAACTTGATCAATTGTCCAATGTTTATTGCTGAATCCAAACTGGAAGTCAGGTATAATGATCATTGGTTTTAGTCGTTTCAATAACAACTTCTCAAACAACTTTGAAATAGTAGGTAACAAAGAGATCGGCCTGTATGATCCCATTTGCTCGGTTGGTTTGTCTGGTTTTTTTATCATGATTATTTGTGCAACCTTGAAACACTCAGACACATATGTAAGTCGAAAGCAAGCATTATAGGTGTATATATATATGATAACATAGTGACTGCTCTCTTTGATAACTCCTTAAACATCCTTGGCGACATTTCATCAATTCCAGGTTACTTTTTGGGATTCAAATTCATGTCTATTTCTTGTACAATTTCTAGTGGGGTGACACTTCTGATATTTAATGGAGATGTCGTGTGGTTGAAATACTGATGCCAAATGTTGTGCAAACAGTTCTGCTTTTTCTTCGTTACGTCGCACCCACTCTCCATTTATGTTCCTTATAGGTGGCACTTGAATTATTGGCCTTTTGTTTCTTTTAGTAGCTTTCCAAAGAGAATAATTTTTGTCAGCTTCAGGAGCCAGTCCTTTCAAATAATTTTCAGTACAAGCTTCTTTATGTTCTTTAGTTAATCGGTTACCTTTATTACTTAGTCGATTGAATTCTCGTTTGTCAATAATGTTTCTGGTTCTATGCCATATGCGTCTTTTCCTACGTTTTTCTTTTATCAGTTCTCGAATCGTCAGAGGGTAGTTGATCTCTTGTACGACTTTCTCACCTAATAAACGGGTATAGCCTCTTTAGCTGTATCACGCATGGAATTAATAAAATATTTAGTTTGAAATTCAAGTTCTCGCAAGTGTCCAGTCTCTCTCTAAATAATTCCCAATCAGTAAATTTATTAGTAAGGTTAAGTATGGTTTTCTTTTTTATGACTAATGTATTCAGAGTCATTAAGACCCGGTGCGTGGCCGGAAGTAAGGTCGTCAATGCCTTCGACATCAGTGTAATTTGAGCCTATTGCATTCGAGATATAAAAGTCAATCAAATCAGGAACTTTGTTGATGTTTGTAGGTCAATAGGTTGGTTTACGCAATGACTGATATAAATATTTACAACCTGACATTTCTATTGCACTTAGGAGTTTTTTTCCTTTTCCTGATGTTATGAGTCGAGATCCCCACGGAATATGTTTGACGTTGTAGTCACCTCCTATAAAAAACCTTGGTCCAAGTTTATTATAAATGTTGACATATAGCTTGCATAAATGGCTCCTTAATTTCTTCTTGTTGGAAATGTAGGATATTTTGTTTGGTTAAGATTGCTGTCCCTCCGCGAGTACGACCACTAGAATGCAATGTCCAATATAGGCTCTATATCCTGTAATTTTGATTAAGTTTTTCTCCGTAAAGTGCGTCTCTGATTGTTATTGGTTCTTAGAAATACTTTTAGTTCTTGAGCACTTGCATTAAGCCCGTTACCATTCCAGGCAAATATACGTAGGAACGTTGCAGTCATTTACTTTATATGTTTTAGCGGCTTGTTTGGTGGCTTGGAATTATCTTCCAGTTTATCCACCCTGTTTTTAAGCTGACTGAAATTTTGTCTCATTTCTGCCTGAAATTCGGTGAGAATTTTCATTTGAGGTTTTGGTCACCTGGGCGTAAGAGCATTTAGTTTTTTGTGATACACCAGGCATCCTTTTTAGCTAGTGAGATGACCTTTTTCTCCGCACAGTGCACACGTTGGTATAGCAATTCGCGGCTTTTGACATTGTTTTGTTTGATGATTCTCTGCACATTTGACACATTTGGCTTGCCTATTGCAGAAGTTATTCGTGTGTCCCAACTGTTGGCAGTTTGTACACTGAGGTATACTGATTACCTTTTAAGATGGTTCAATAGACACCTTGCAATATAGCAGGTTCTTGATTTCGTATATGTCCTTATTGTTTTCCCCCTGCAACATTTCTACATAGAACAATGGGAAGTGTCTAATAATTTTCTCGTTATTAATTGTCGACTGTTTATGAACGTTAACAATTTGGTTACTTTATGACCATGGTCCACGATTGCCGCTTTGATCTCTTCGCGATTGGTAGATGACGGTAAACCTCGTATTACGATTCCATGCCACCTTTCACTTTTGAGCTGATAAGTATGGTATTCCATCTTATATAGTGTACTATCCTTGTTATTGGATTCAGTTTCTTTTATATCGCTAAGTAGTTTTTTAATTTTACGGTAGTCATTTTCAGACTGCGTTGTTATTTTGATATCGTTTTTGGATATTGCTTTAAACTGAGCAGGTTTCTCTGTCACTGCCAATACTTGAGCTCTGAGTATATTAAAATCTCTAACGTTACTGACATTGATTGGTGGTGGTAAGGGTTCCTTTGGCGGTGCATGTTGTGGTTGTTTTAGTATTTCATTAGCTTGTGGTAGAGATAGCCTTGGTGATGACGTTTTAGAGTCTCCTTTTTTTATTTACATTTACTTTATTTTGTCTAGGTTGGGTTTCTTTCTCAAATTCCTCTTCATCCGTAAAGTATAGTCATTGATTAGACTTTGTAGGCTCTGATTTCTACCATTAGTAGACGTAGAAGGTTTATTTTGCCTCTCTAGTGTTTCGATTCTGTTTTGTAAGTTTACCAAAACATCTTGGTATTTATTACATTGTAACTCATATTGCTGGCATTTTGTCCTTAGTTCATTATTCTGGCGCTCAAGCTAGGCTAATTTTGATGTCATTTCATTGCCGTATTAAGGCATACGGTGTGTTTTCGGTGAGATAGGGGTTTATACTTCTATCTGCTCTAGTAGCTAATCTTGCCATTACTAAAGCATTGCGGTCGCTGGATATCGACGACTGGTAGCCCACTCGCTCACTTTCCGAAGTTGCCGTTACTGGGCATCCTAATCCCTGCACCGTAGTATTATTCTTCTGCTAATCTGCCATGGTTGGTTTATTGTTCTGGGTTCTTTCCCCTAGCCAGATTTGGTCCGCGGATGGTATTTTATTTCCCACCTACCCTCCGGCAAGCCGGTTCTTTAACCGGTTTTTTAATGCTCTTTAGCATTCCCCTATCCGCCATCTTGGGACGCGCCACGATTAAAGTTTCGCATCTCCACACGGGTGCAATACGGCAACTACACACATAACGCAATATTTTTGTTTTATTGTTTGTTTCTCTTCTCTACGAATCAAATATAATAACCAAAAATATAAAACTATATGCATATGTGCCTGTGACGTGAGAATCATTTTACCACAGAATATATAAGCAGAATAGACATAACGCTATTTTACTATGGAAAAATTTAGACTCATTTTTTGACCTCGGTTCGCGAGAAGGTAGGAAAAATTCGTTATTTTTGAATATTTTTATTTAGAATAAACAATTATGGACTCAGAATGAAGCTTTGACGGCATATTTCAACAAAAAACGGTTAGTTAACATAAAATCATTACTGTAATTATTAATATTCATATTTAAAAGTTATGTTTCCTATTAAAAATTTAAGGTAAGAAAAAAATTTCTTGGTAAACGCAATGTCTGTTCTGGTTATATTTGTATTCTGTGACTTTACTATGCATACATGTATAGTATTTGTCCAAAATTTAAGTAAAAAGAAGATATTTAAAATGACCTGCTAAATTCACAATTCGCATTATTATTCAGTTCCCGTATAATTAATTTATGAGATAATTGATTAAGAAAAAAAGCGATAAGTGAATATTTACTGTATCATAGAACTCTATACTATAGAATGAATGTAAAATTGTCCCCTATATAAAATTTGCTATTTCATGTGTCACAAGCCAGAGCAGGATGGTTATATAAAAAATGCATATGGCGGTCCCATATTACAAAGAAAATTCCCACCAAAATGTTTTTTGTTGTTGGCGTGGAGTATTTACTTTGTAGTTGTAACAGTGCCGCATTTTTCTTAGTAAAAATATGGATGGTATGGATATTCTTGGTAAAAATTCAATAATTTGCTCGTTACTTTTAGAAAATAATTATTTTATGCCGCAGACAAAATAGAATCGGTAAGTATTTTTAAGAAACGAGTCATTCTCTTCTTCTTGATTTGACGGCAATAAAACGAAATTTGACGGCAATAAAAATAATATTAAGTTAAATAGGACCAATAACTATTTGTCTATACACAGGTTTAAATCTACAATATATTGTACTTAAGGAAAAAATAATTCATTTTTTGTATTGGAAGAATAAAAATATAATTCAGTTTACATATTTTTTTAGTTTTAACTTCCTAACTTCATTGCATTCGGTCGAAAAAATTCTAAACAGGGCCCTATTGATTTATTCGCTTTCTCTTATACGCGCAAGATGAAAACACCACGGCGAGCATTGCAAAACAAAAGCAACACAACGAATACGAAACAAAAGCATAACGAACAAATTTATTTAACAAAAATAAATTAATTTATATATTATACGATGATTGTCAAATTAAATACATAACAACGAAAAGTGAGAAAATTATAAACAACTTATCAAAATAAAGATAAATAACCAGGATTTCTTTAGAGAGTGAATCCGTAAATTGATGAGGGAAAGTTGTAGCTGTAAGTGGAGCATACTTTCAATAAATAATTCTATCATTTTCTAAACAAGCAAATGTGTTTTGTTTTACACCCCAATTATCGAAGTCGTCTCACTTCAAGTGACGGGACTACAGTCGTGTCACGTCGCGAAAAATTGGTATTGTTGAAGTCGTTTTAAACGACATGCATACTACAATAGAAATATCGGGCAGCACTAAAAATTCCCTCAAATTTGACAAGCCATTCGATGTCAATAATCAAAATATTTACGAATATTTTATTGTAAAATACACGTAAATTGAAAATAGGTAAGTAAAATCTAATTATTTAATGATTAAATTAATTTCCAGGAATCGTGGAATAATTTATTGTAAAGACATAATATCTTTCACGTAAAAATTTTGGAATTTTCATCGTAATTAAAAATTGCGAATGGATGCTTTGGGCCACCCAAATTTTCAACAAAACCCTTCGGTTATTGAATGATACATTTATCTTATATATTTACTAAAGCAGTAAAATATTTGCAAAATGAATATAAATTGTATTACAAAAAAAATCATAAATGTGTGTTCATTAATGAACGTCGCATAAAATATTCTAGTCACTTGAAAAAATTAGGTGACTGTTGTCGTATCATGTGACTAGAGTCGTAGCAGACGACTTCGATAATAGCAAAAATGAAATGACGTGACTATAGTCGTCTAAAATGACGTGAGACGACTTCGACAATTGGAGTGTTAATAAAAAAGGGCGGAGTCATATTCACACACCCAGAGTGCGTTCACGAGAGTTACATTGTTACGCACGATATTGTTAACAATGACAGCTCAAAATCGTTAATGAAAACAATGAATACGTGTGTTTTTCGTTCACGAACTCTACATTGTTACAAACGTTATTCTCAACCCTACTCGAGACTGCCTCTACAAATGTAATTTTTAATGGTGTAGGTATAAGCAATATGATCGTACTATAAAACAACCATTATATGTAGGTATGAAAAATAATTTAAAGAACCAAATTCAATTTTTTATATATTTATTTAAAAAAAAATTGTGTTTTATGGATACAGTGTTTATTTTGATGCTCCATAATATGGTAGTCTTTATGTTATGAAAAAATTAAGAAATTAATTTTTAATTGTTTTCATTAGTTTTGACACTTGAGACAATCTCAATGTTAACTACTACGCGACTTCTACAATGACGGTTGTTACAATATTGAATAATGTAAATTTCGTTAACGCACTCCCAACACAAAAAATCATAAAACGAAGAACGGCAGTTAGTTTCTAACGGCATCAATTGTGTAGAAACACAACAGTTTGAAATTTTGAGATGCTCCTTAGTATACGTTTATTTTATAATAATATATATATACAATAGTTCGGCCGAATAAGAATTGGTCAAAACTTAAAATACTGGAAACCCGAACTTTTTGTTAAACTAACATAAATTACTCCTAGTGGCTTACTAAAGATTTATCTAGTAGTTACTCTTTTAAATTAAAACTCAATAGATCTTCTTAAAGTTTACTAAGTAGAAAGTTGCAATTGTTGTGTCATTATATTTGTAGCCCACACTCAAGTAAAAACGCAACTATTACGTATTTTTTGAACTGTTTCTCTAGTATTATCCAAATAGATTCGTAACTCGAATACATATCTGATGAGTAACTTATTTTTTTTTTATTTAAGACATCGTTATATAATAAATATTTTTTTCTACCTTTAATTTATCCGAATATGTTGAATGATAAATTCTCTGAAGTGAAAAAAAAAATGTTTTTTACTTATAACAATTAAAGTGATTGTTGTCTGTTGATTATGTGTTATAATAGAAGTCAAAGTTGTGTAAAAAAATAATAAAATTAAATTTACAGAAAACACGTATTTACGTATATTAGACAGAAAGAATTTCATTTTACTTTTTGTCGATATTTAAATATTTTCACTTTATTTTCACATTAAACTGAATTTTATTATAGTTATCGAATTGCTTTAATAAATATTTTTTTTATATATACACGTAGATAAGAATAGGTGGGTGGTTAGTTACAGCATTGATTAATTATGACTATGTAATCAATCAACGGTTACAGTTATACATATAAACATTGCTTATAGTATACAAATTATTTTTCTCATTTAAAGTTACTGACATTTTATCCAACACCATCATTGCAAAATGATATGCATAAAGCACATTAAAGTACAGCATTTCTACTTACAAAAAAAGTTTTGGACCTCTAATTATTGCCTAAGATATTCAAGATGAACATTTGCAAGATCTCATTTAAGTATTCAAAATAAGAAATAACATTTTTAGTAATATAATTTAAGTACTCGTACGTTGGATCGTGCACTGGATAAAGTGTAATAATTGCCTAGTAAGCCTAGAAGACGGTTGTGTTTGTTTTTTCTTGTCTAAAATCAAAATATTTATTTTTTTTGGGATTAATTTTAATTTTGCGGCTTTCTTCACTGGATTTTGGCTTTTAGGATTTGTTCAATTGATAAGTGTCGCTCCTCTTACATAGTTTTCTGTTACCTTTATTATTTGGCTTCTCTTTATTTGTTTCTTTTTAGATTTTAACACTTAGAGTCGTGTGACCTTTATCTACCTTTCATGAGGATATTATTTATTTATTTGAAATTTTTTCCATTTAAGTATTGTTGTTGAAATGCGCCACGTTTCTTTGCCCTCGATTGTATTAAAATCTATGCTTCAAACTAGGTCCAACATGTTTAATGTAGTTAGTTTGAATGTTCAGAGTCTAATTTTAAATATTGACGAACTTTATCTTACTTTTAATAGGGTCCCAATTGATGTTATTTGTTTATCGGAAACATTTTTTCCATCCAATATTTCCAATTCTGCGTTGGCCATTAGTGGCTATAATTTGTTCAGGCGGGATAGGGTTAACCCACCGGTTAATTATGGTGGGGTATGCATATATGTTAACCAGCATATTAAATGTAGTGTTGTATCGGTACCCCCTCAATTTCTCAAAGGCTTGTTTCTGACTTTGAGTTTCTTTTTTTAAATGTCTTCGTGAATAAGCGAAAATTTCTTTTAGGTGTGGTTTATAATCCTTTTAAAACGAACAAAAGATGTTATGCTCGATTTTAAAATCCCTTTTAGACATTGAGTGTCTTTTTAGTTATTTTTCCTGTCGGTATGATGAGGTTTTCATTTCGGGTGATTTTAATTTTGATATTTCTCAAGAGACTTTATTTTCTCGTAGCTATTTAAATATCTTAAGTAACATTAACCTTTCGGTTTATAATACTGAAGCGCCCACTTACGCCACCGCAAGTGGTTCTTATTCACACATTGATCACGTCGTTACTTCTTCTGATAATTCCATTTGTTTTGTCAATCAATTGTCTCTTGGTATTGGCTCTCATCATGATCTTCTTTGTTTTTGTGTAAATTATTACTCTCGACCTAGACCTAAAAGTTTCAGCTTTTAGGGATTTTTCTAAAATTGATGAATCTCACCTTTCATCAACTTGTGGCTCTATTTGTTGGGACAATATTTTTTCTCTTTGTACATCTACCGATCAAATTAACTATTTTAATTCCTCTATTAATTATGTATTTAATAACTGCGTTCTTCTCACTACTGTGTATTTTAGACCTAGATCCCCCTTTTGGATGACGCAAGAGATTTTGAGTACATTTGATTTTGAGTCAATTCGTTTTTCCAAATATCGTCTTAGTCACACTCATGCTATTTCCATTATTGATATAGTGTCCGTCGAACCCCTTAATTCTTTTTCGTTTACAAATATATCTACTGTTGATTTGCATTCTGCAATTTGGGAAGTTAAATCGCAATCCACTGGTCTAGATATATGGTTAGTTTGAAATTAGTTAAATGCATTTTTCCTATTGTATCAAGGTACTTGTTACATATTTTCAATTTTATTTTAACGACCTCTTCATATCCCGCTCAGTGGAAGATGAGTAAAATTATTCCTATTCCTTTAATTAGCAATCCTTATGAGTTTTCCCATTTCCGTCCTATTAGCATTTTAAGTTCTCTGTCCAAGGCGTTTGAATTGGTAGTAAACAACCAAATTCAATATCATGTCGATAGCTTTAATTTCCTTAGTCTTTTTCAATCAGGTTTTAGAAGGTTCTACGGCACTACCACTGCTTTACTGAATGTTTGTGATGATATTCGTCGTAGTATGAGTAAAAGCGAAATAACCTGCCTTACTCTGTTAGATTATTCTAAAGCGTTTGATTCAATTAATCACCAAATCTTGTTTAATAAGCTTATTTCAAACTTTAATTTTTCTCTCTCTGCTGCTAAATTGATTTTAGACTATATTTCGGGTCGCTTTCAGGCAGTTTCTTATGACAATTCTTTTTCTGAATTGTTACCTGTCTTTTCTGGCATTCCTCAGGGGTCGGTTCTTGGTTCTTGACTATTCTCAATGTATATTAATGACATTGCATGTTCCATTCATCATTCTTCTTTTCATATATTTGCTGATGATGTCTAAATATATAGGAGTAGTCGCTTAGATAATGATTCTATTCACTCTAATATTTCTTTTATTAACGATGATTTGGTAAGAATTTATAATTGGTCATTATCTAACCGATTCGCTCTTAATGCTAGTAAATCCCAGTCAATTATCTCTATATAACATATATAAAAATCACGTGTCAAGATGTTCGTACACGCTAATCTCCGAAAACGCCCAACCGATTTCAATGTAATTTTGTGAATGTATGGTTAATTCTAGCTTAAAAGATAGGATAGTTTTGGATTCGATAGGTGGCGCTGTTGTCGAGATTTAAAAAAATATTTTAATTTTTTCAACAAATTTTTATTTTTTTTTTTATTTTTTTAGATCCCATTTAAAAATACATACAACCACAAATTAATATTAATATTAATTATTTTTTATTACCATAAATATTTTTTTAAGCTGTTTTCTCCGAAAATGCCCAGCCGAAGTATTGTAGATGTAGATTGTAGTTGAATATTGAATTGTCAATTTATTGTGTGTGCAGATTTCTATACGTGTTAAAAAAAAATTTGGGGGAAAAAAATTAAAATACCAAAAGTTTATGAAAAATATAGTGCAAGTGAAAATGTTTTATTTAATTTAACGACGCTGTCTGGCGTATCCTTAGTTTTCCCATACACAAACGAAACCCAAGTGACCAGCACTTTGCGATTCATCTTGAAAACGTTCAACGTGTATTTTTCACTGAAGAAAATGCTCTCTAACGAGCATTCGATTCAAACTGTGCCAAAAACCTGATGTTTTTAGACCATTCGCCAAAACATTATTATATACCGGCGTTCCACGCTATTTTACAAGGAAATGAGATAAAAAATAGGATTCACGTAGACAAGGCGAACCAACAATCGCAGGCGTATTCAAAGCCAATACATTAGGACGACTTTACACAGTACATCCAAAGCAACGTGAATTTTTTTTTGCGTTTGTTGTTGGCGAATGTTCCGAGACCAATCTCTTTCCAATTTTTGCGAACAGTCAATGGACAAGTGTTCAATACATATCAAGATGTATGTCGCGAGATGCAATTGCTGGAAGACGATAATCATGGGGATCTGACACTTGCAGATGCAGCATTTACATCCACGTCGAATAACATTCGTCAACTGTTCGCAATTTTATTAACGATATGTTATCCAACACAAACATCGGCTTTGTGGGAAAAATACAAGATTTACATGGCTGAACATATACTACACCGAGTTAGATACACAAACCAAGATCCCAACATTGATTACACGTCAGAAATGTATAATCAAGCGTTAGTGTTGATCGAGGATTTGTGTATTTTAATTTCAAATTGGCCAATAAAATCATTATTGTATGCCATCGCCTGATCGTCCAGCGGCCGACTTAGTTAACAGTAACGTGCAGCGAGAAGACATTATAACAATGTTGACTTAGCTACATTTATTGCGAGCAATGAGCCATTAATGAATGCTGAACCAAAAAGTATTTATGATCGAATTATGCTTTCTGTTCCTGCTACACAAGGCGGCTATTTCTTTATGGATGCGGAACTGGCAAGATGTTTTTAATATCATACTTATCCTTGCAAAGATACGTTCGCAGCACAAAATTGTTTTGGCAATTGCATCGTCAGGAATTGGTGCAACTTTGTTAGATGGTAGACGAGCAGCACATTCAGCGCTCAAACTGCGATTAGACGTTCATAACAAACCGAACGGAATGTGTAGCATTAAAAAAACAGGGGAATGGGCAAACAAGTTCGATCATTATCTGGGATGAATGTACTATGGCTCATAAACATTCACTTGACGCATTGCATAGACCTATGCAAGATTTAAACGGCAACAGCAAAGTTCCGGCAGACATTGCCAGTCATTCCACGCTCTACTTATGCCGATGAGATTAACGCATGTTTAAAACAATAATTTCTATGGCGAAGCGTAGAGACCGCTCCATTGACAATCAACATGTCAGTACAATTGCAAAATGACCCGTCGGCACAAATATTTTCTGAACAATTGCTGGATATTGACAACGGTAATATCGAACTGCATCTAAGCACACAATGCATCAAATTGCCAAACAATCTATGCACTGTCGCTAATTCAAAGCATGAATATTAATTGAGAATGTCTTCCTGGACATTCTGAATAATTACTTGAACCATATAATTGGCTCAGTGAAAGTGCTATTTTGGCAGCGAAAAATGCTGATGTTGACGAAATTAATTTTCTGATACAAGAGTCGTTGCAAGGCGAACTGATGTCTCTCAAATCAGTCAACACTGTCATTGATGAAAATGACGCAGTAAATTATCCAACTGAATTTTTTAATTCAATAGATTTGCCATAAATGTCACCACACAATCTTAGATTAAAAATTGTTTCGCCGATAATTCTGCTCCATAATTTAAACCCACCCAGATTATGCAACACCACACGTTTGTTCATCAAGCGGATCACCGGAAATGTTATTGAATCAACCATTTTGAACGGTTAGTTTAAGGGACAGGTCGTTCTTTTGCCACGTATCCCAATGACACCCTCGGAAACGACAATCCTATTCAAAATGCTTCAATTTCCGATTCGTTTGGCATTCGTTATTGTTATAACGAGTTATTATTTGTTATCAACAAATCTCAAGGGCAAACAATGTCCGTTTGTGAACTCGACTTAGAAAATCTATGTTTCTCTCATGGCCAGTTATACGTTGCATGTCCACGTGTGAGTAAACAATCCAATTTCCATCCAATTTCTTCATATTGGCATATTTAAATTCATTGCTACAATTACATAACTGAATGTTAGATGATTAATAAATAAAATAAAAAATATGTATCGAATGTTAGTTTTAGATGGATACAAAGGATAAGTTGGTTAAGTTTTATATGTAAATAACATTTTATTTGCATATGACTTGCGCATATGTTCTATGTATGTCAAATGCATAAAACATCAGACACCCGTGCTACCAGATAAAAGGCGGTCTAACTGAAATGCAGTCTACAAAGAAGATGGTTTGTGGCAGGACAACGTCTGCCGGGTCAGGGTCAGCTAGTAATTTATAAAAAATCTATAGAATAGATACTTCCTCTTTTCCTGGAATTTTTCTCGATGATTCTTTAATTCCATTCTCTAATACAGTTAGAAATCTACGGTTAATAATAATAAAACAAAGTCGGGTTAGTTACACCATTTATAACTCAAGAACGGCTGGACCGATTTTTATGACCTTTATTTTGTTGGATTTGTCTTCGCTCCGAATAGCATAATAACTATTAAAACATCGGAAAAATTAACCAAAACAAAATTTATCAAGAAAATTCATTTTCTCATACATTTTGTATGGAATGGCTTTTATGATGATATCTAGAGGATGGATTCACAGATTTCGATGATTTTTTTTATTTTGTTCCTCTCAATACAGTGCTGATTTAAGAAAAAAGAAAAGTTAAAAAAACTCAAAAGGAAAACCCGAAAAATATAATAAAAACCTTTTTTTTTATATGAAATTTGTATGTGTAGTTTGTATGTGACGAGTGGTGCAGTGGTTTAAGCTTCAGCGCTTGGGCCGCAAGGTACTGGATTCGAATCCGACTGGAGGGTGCATGCGCAAATTAGTATTTTATTTTTTTTATCCAATCTTTTTATTTTATCTACTTAGCTATGAGTATTTTCTTTTATTCATTCCATAGAAGGAATGGAATAGAATTGTATTGAGATCACGTGGGCTTGGTTTATTCCAAACGAATTGTAATAAAAGCACAAAAAGCAAATAAAGAATATATTTTGACAGCTCCGATTGACAAGACATCGGCTTTCAATTTGTGGTGGTGCATTTATTAAACAATTATTATTTTTATAAAATAAAGTGAAATGAATCAAAAAAAAAATTATTGGAATTTCATTAAGTGGCCAAATAGCTTGGCAATCGCTTTTGATAGTTCATCAAGTGATTCGGAGGACGATAATGAAAAAATTAATGCAAGAAATATGTTTTCGATATATGCAAGCAAAAATTAAAATTAAATTATAAAATGAAAATAATTTCTTGGCCTTCACCAGAAAGATCGCGGGAAATTTCAAATTATTTTTTGGAGAAGACAAAAATCCCAGGTAAAAGCTTTTAACAAAATATATGTACATATATGTATTTTAATAATAAATCAAAATAAATTTAAGGAATCGTTGGTTGCATCGATGGATCTCACATAGCCATCCCAGCACCGAAAGAATATACCAATTCTTATGTAAACCGAAAAATATTTCATTCTGTTTTACTTCAAGCAGTGTGTGATGAGCGTGGTTGTTTCACTGATTGCTACACGGGTGAAGCGGGGTCCAGCAACGATTCATGCCTTTTTCGTCGATCTAATTTATATACAAAAATTTCAAACAGTATGTAACACTTAAATAAGAAGATTAACTATGTAATTAATTACTTGTGATTTCATTGGAATATTTTGTTACAGATTCTCTAATAATTCCACCAAATCAACATATGGTCGGTGATTTGGGTTACGGTTTAAAATTGTACTTGATGACACCACCTGCATCCTTAGGTAGTATATCTGCAGCACAAAAGATGTACAATAAAGCTCATTCTTCAGCTCGGGTTACAACTGAGCGAGCATTCGGCCTGCTTAAAGGGAGATTTAGAAGACTACATGGGTTAAACACTAGACGGCCAGATTTTATCCCACTCTTAATTATGGCTGCGTGTATTTTACATAATATTTGCATTCGGAATAATGATACCTTGAGTGAAGACGAAATTCAAATTGTGAACGATGATGGAAGAAGCGATCCCACTTCAGCTCATGGCGATACGGACGCAAAGATAAAATGAAACAACATTTTAAGAATGTTAAACTAAGTAGTAGTAAAATTCACATATTTAAATTTAATTTTCAATTAATTATTTTTTCATTTATTATAAATTCAAAAGAAATATAAATTTAATTAAAACTATATATGTACATATTTCAGATCACAGTGTTATTTCTAAATTAAATAATTTTTAAATCTTGTTGATAAATTGCTCGAACAAGTTTAAAAACTTATCTTGCCGTTCCATTTTCTGAAAAAATCAAAATTTTGGTTTTCGGTAGTTGTTTCAGGGTTCATCGCTGGAGCAAGTAGCAGGTGGATTGATTTCAGACCGATTATTTAAAATATTATCCATCAGATCAAAAAATTTCCAATGTTTTTCAAAAAAAAAAATAGTGTGGAATGATATTGCCGGTATTTTTCCAAAAATGTTTTATTACTAAAATTTTATTCAATCTTTTTGTTTCCCATATTTACAGCTAAAATGCTATGAAAGTATTTTTCCCAATTCCCTCTTCCCAGGGAAAGCCAGAATAGGGCCACTGTGGTGTTGTTGTGGTCTTTTACCTTTTTATACATGGCCTTAAGACTCTTCCACTTTCCAACACACTGCTCTCCGGATATTATTTATTTTTATTTATTTATTTATTACATATCTATTTACAAGCATAAGCCGAAGCTTTTATACAATGAAAAAGAAGAAAATCACAAAAGAAAAAAAAAATTATAAGAAAGAAAAAAAAATTAACAATCTCATCAATATACAAAATTATTTACAAAGGGGTAAAAAAAAATATTATTATAAATTATAATTACATTAAACGTTTTTCTGTACAGTTAAATATACAAGTTTTTTAAAAATTTTAAGAGAACTAATATTTTTAACTTCAGGGTAAACTATTCCAAACAATAAACGCATTCATCAAAACCGAATTATTACATATTACTTTTGTTAAGGGGCAAATTGATGTTTCTAGTGCGCAGAGACCTGGAAAAATTTAATTTTTCATAAAGATATAGAGGCAATCCAGAGGTAATAATTCTGAAAATAAATACAGCTGTTCTATAATGATAATACTCGAACAAAGTACATCCCAAAATAGAAGTTTTTAAACTAGAAATATGATCAAATTTTCTGAGGCCATGAACGTATCGAATACAATTATTAAATGTAATGTCAATAGACGCCGAGAGAAACTGTCACATCCACTATAAATCACATCACAATACATAAACAAAGGTACAACTAAACTTTTAACCAAAAATACTCGCAACTGAATTGGACATAATTTCTTTATTAATCTTAGCGACACCAAGTAAGTTTGGAATTTAATATCAGTCCTAAGTTATTAACAGTCGGAACAAATTTAATTGTGTCATCACCCAAAACAAGAGTAGGCTTAATAATATTCAAATTACTTTTACATAAAAATAATGCTTTACTTTTATTGGGATTAAGCGCCAGTGAGTTAAATTTAGACCATAATAAGATATCACTAAGATCTTCGTTCAATTTCATTGTAGCTTCATTCAATCCTAATGCTTTACATCCGATGTACAGTTGTAAATCATCAGCATAGAGATGAAAAGAACAATGACGAATTCGCCATGGAAGATCATTTATAAATATAGAAAAAAGCAAGGGACCCAGAATTGATCCTTGTGGTACACCTAGAGTTACTCTACCTATTCCAGAGCAGTTAACACCATGCTTAACAAATTGCTCCCTACTATGCAAATAAGAGTACAACATATTAATTCCAGAGCTAGAAAGTTTATAATATAAATAAAGCTTTTGAAGTAGAAGTATATGATTAACGCTATCAAACGCCTTAGAGAAATCACATCTTTAAGACTGGCAACAATATCATTTTTTGGAATTGGAACAATAGAAGCAACTTTCCACAAATTCGGAAAAACTGATTTTGACAAACATTGATTAATTATATATGTCACTTGTGGAAGAAACAGATCAATAAATAATTTTATAATTTTAAAATCAATTTTATCGTATCCAATAGCATTAGATTTAATTGAACGGATAGCACTCAAGACAATTAGCTCGTCAACACAATCAAAAGCAAATTTATAATTATCATCAGGATCAACAGATCAAATATCTGGCAATGGCAGAACCACTAAATCTTCACGAAATTTACAGATATCATTTAAAATATCTTCAGCAGTGAACTTTATGTCAACGTTAGCAACAGAACACGAAATACCAAGTTTTTTAACTTATTCCAAGTAATTTTAGAGTTATAAACATTACCAAAATAAAAACTAAACTTAGCTTGATTGATAAACTGTAGTTTTATTTCGAGCCCTTTTATAGGAACTAAAATCAGCATCTAATCCACTCCTTTTATAATTATTATACTTCAAATCTCTATATTGAATTGAATCCAATATCGTCTGGTTTAACCACGGAGCTGTGGGACAATTGTTAATAGTTCTTTTACGGGGCACACACATAGAATCTAAATGTGAGAAATTTGAATTAAATAAATCAACAATCATATTTACATCAGAGCAACAATAAAGACCAATCAAATGAGAAAAAACAATTTACAAAATATTCATGATTAATTTCCCTATAATTGGGCACAATAGAATAAGTTAACTTATCTCTAGTGCGACAACATTTATAAGAAGCAAAAATTAAATCATGATCCGATATTGAAGGAACAGAATATTGACCATAACTGATAATATTATGTCGGTCAGGCTTAAAAACAACAATCAAGTCTAAAAGGCTTTCTAACCTCGTAGCACTAAACGGCAAAAAATGTAAATTAAGTATGTTAAAACAATCAGTCAATAAATTATTATTTAGCATATTAAAGTAAAAATCACCCAAACAAAACACTTTTTCATACTCTTGTAATAAATCAGTAAGAATATCATAAATACTTGTAATGTCTCCTTTCTTAGTGGGAGGTGGGATATAAAAAACAACAATAAGAAATTTACTAAACTTACCAAACAGTTCAAATGTCATAAATTCGACTTTACCATTTAAACCACATGATAACATTTTAACATTCAAATTAGATCGATAGTATAATCCCACTCCACCACCACGACCATTAATACGATCAGACCTCAGAAATTTGTAATTATTAATTTGAAGAGAACAAGTTGAAATTTTGTTATTTAACCAGGTCTCAGACACAGCTAGAAAATTAAAATTAAATTTATGCAAAAGTATAATTATCTCATCTAAATGCTACGTCAAACTACGTACATTCAGATGACCAAAAAATAAGCAATTATTATTAAAATGCGATTTATCAATTGAAATGGAATGATCAATAACATCTAAAGGAGATTTATCAAATTGAATCTCTATATCACAATTTGTGGAGGTTGCAGTTTTACTAAAAAAGGATTACTTCTAGACTTATAAACAAATTTCTTCACTAGAATACCAGCCGGCCACGAGGATGCAGTTAACAATTTATCCATATGAACATTGGAAACTGATAATTTGAACGATGAATAATCTTGAATAAACCCATTGGCACTTTTTGGATTAAATCGATGAATTTTAACATCACTTATATTAAAATGATCCCGTAAGTACAGCTTCACATTATCTACATTCACATCAGGATGTAATCTTGAAATAAATACTTGTGAACGCGGCTCCACAGTACGTAAAGTACACTCCGTAGCTGTACCAATAATAACATCATTTTGCAACTCCAAATTATTTGTAACAGTTTCATCATTATTACTAATATTTTGAAAACTAGTATTATTTTCATTAGACAAACTTACACAAACAGGTAAATCCATAGGAATAGCCAAACTAAGTTTGTCAGAATACAGCAATTGAGAATTAGACCTTTCAAAACGAGCATCAGCTTTACCAACATTATCAATCGAACTAGTAGAGCCAAGGTCAATATCATTCTTATTTTCAATAGTAATGGCACCGTTATCCAAGTTTGCATGGCATTTTTCTATATTAGAAATAGATTTTTCAATGCACATGGAAATTTGTGACAGCTCATTAATTTTGCTTGTAAATGTGTTAAACATGTCACAACACATATCGCAAAACCAATGCACATTCTTACTTCCACATATGAATTCATACGATGCTTTTTTTAATCCCGCACAACGATAATGAGCAACTTTTTTGCACAAACCGTAACAAATTAAAAAATTTTCACTCGCGTCTTTGTCGCACATGGAACAATCATTTGGTGCCATTGTTTGTAAGGCGGTCACTTGAATTATAATGTATGTACACAGAAATGTATGTATGTACACAGAAATGTTACAATATATACAATGAAGAGGCAAAGGCCAAAACAAATAATTAACACACAAAAAAAAAAAAAATCACAAACACGAAAGTTCACAAAATAGACACATTAATTTGTATAACTATAACATATATTAATAAAATTAAAGCACATATATTGAAAAATAATAAATTAATTAATAAATTTTATTTGGAGAAAAATTTTTACGACCATATATTGCAAAACTGTAGCTGATCCCAAATCATATATCATTTTGCATCGTGTTTTTGATACTTCAGCTGTAAATATGGGAAACAAAAAGATTGAATAAAATTTTAGTAATAAAACATTTTTGGAAAAATACCGGCAATATCATTCCACACTATTTTTTTTTTTGAAAAACAGTCAAACAAAGTTATGTTTTCCGAATAATTGTGGACTAGGTACATTATATCCCTGGGGCTCCATTTTAAACAATCACCTAAATAAAAACAAAAAAATTATAACCTTAAATAATTTACCATTTTACAAAATAAACGTATTAGATACAATTGACTTAATTTAATATACCTATATAATAATGCTCATACTTACTTTCAAATACGAATTCACTTCTGTTAGCGTTCATTATTAATTTTAATTTTATAATTTTTTTATTATACAATTGATGTGGTGTATAACAAAATTGTAAAAAAACAAATTCTGCCAAATTCTTGTCACAATGGCGAAATTTTCCTTTCGTTCCTCCTTTTCATGTAGTATAGAAAGAATGCGACTCGAACGTTTGGAATTAATAAAAGAACATACAAAAAAAAATTAGTAGATGGAATGGAATGAATAAAAGAACGTTTTATGTCAAATTGAAAACGTCCGGAATATTTGGAATGAATAAAAGAAAATTCATGATGGAAATGGGAAGGCATTCATCATGTCATTGATTTTAGCCACTGTTCGTGCGAGATCCGATATTGGTGTAGCAGTTTCGTAAAAATATACACGCAAAAAAACATCTGAACCCTTATGTCGGCCAAGAACGGGAGGCGTAAAATAACATAATTGCTTGACCATTTTTTTTGCACATCAGTACCGATGTAAAAAAAATCAGAAGGCGGTCAAACAAAATATTAATATTAAAGATAGAACTTCTATAAATCAATAAAAACAAAAAAAAATTAAAAAAGAAGTGTTTAATTTATTCCATTACTCTAACTCCAATCACCGTATTTTGAATATTATGGCATTTTTCGGGTTTTTTTTTCTAAACTGCAGGTACATTTTTTTCTCAAAAAATTACGTAATAAATGTATTTAAAATGAAAAACTAAGCAAATTGCGTTCAAAAGTTTTGTAATTTTAGCAAAAAACTAATCCAATTTGCAATAAAATATGTTTGCCCAATTTTTTTTTTCACAGCACTGTATTTTGTTTTTTTTTAGTTCGAACGAAAAATTTAATTTGATTGTCTATGGTTAAACGGAATGGCCGTGTTCCAGTCGACGAATCGAACGGATTGATTTCGTTTCCTCAGAACTTTTGCAATTTTGTCCCAACGAAGGACGAGCTCATCAACAAAGTGTTCCCGAACATCATTACTAACCACAAAAATCACAGTTGGGTGAGTGAACGAGTAATTCTTGTAGCAAAGAACAAAGATGGGGATCACTTAAATTTCACAATTCAAAATCTAATCGTCGGTCCACTTCATTCCTTCAAATCTATCGACTGTGTGACAAACAAAGATGAAGCAACTAACTATCCAACTGAATTTTTAAACTCATTGGATCTGGCTGGCTTGCCACCGCACAATTTACAACTGAAATTTGGTGCGGTAATCATCATGCTACGAAACCTGAATCAACCAAAACTATGTAACGGGACGCGTTTGGTTTTGAGAAAACCCAAGGAAAGTTCAAAGATGAGGAAGTTCTCATTCCGAGAATTCTGATGATCCCAACCGATATGCCATTCGAGCTTAAACAAATTCAATTTCCGATTCGTCTTGCATTCGCCATGACGATCAACAAATCACAAGGCCCATCCTTGAGTGTTTGTGGCCTGGATCTAGAAAATGAATGTTTCTCTCACGGCCAATTGTACGTAGAATGTTCACGTGTCGGCAAATCATCGGCTTTGTTCGTTCTCGCACCTGACAATAAAACAAAAAATGTCGTATATCACAAGATGCTTTACTGAAGGGAATCGATACTATTGCAACCCACCCAGCAAATAGTTTAAAAGAAAGTAGTGCAACAATGCTACGCGAATCATTTCGAATCAATTCAATAAAACGAAAGCCTTGCTGCCACGTGAATTACATTCATTTCAATGTAATTAAAATATATTTAATTTTGATTGAATTTAATTAATATTCAGTATTCATTTTATCCGCTCCGAAGGTCTCGGGTTCGATTCTCGGTAGTGACAAGGAAAAAATTGCACGGCTGGTTTAGGATCAATGAATTAATCACTTATTATCCGAAATGAAAATATGATTATGAAACCTCATTTGAGGCGGCCTAATCCCTTGATGGAATATAGTGCCAAAGAGAGAGAGAGAGAGAGAGTGAAATTCATTTTATCTTAAAAAAGACTCAATTTAATTAAGCTACAATAACTTTAAACAATATTTATTGATTTTGAGGCGGTACGAAGTTCGCCGGGTCTGCTAGTTTTTAATAAAACTCTTACTTAGGGTGATCATGTGATTAAGGTAAGTAAAACGGATTTTGGATTGCTTAGTTGTTTGTATAAAGTTGTATAGGGTTCACTGATAGTAATTTTAAAAAGCGTATGTTCCTCTCGTACCTTCTTCCACATTTTCTTTATGGTGACGTTTTTTTGTTTGGAATATGCTTCAGGATAATATGAATGTTCTCCAAAGATGTTTCAATGCTTGCACTCGTTTCATTTTTAGTATTAGGAAATATTATCACATTTCTCTGTCTCTCTCTCTCTAGCATTTACATCCCATGAAGGGATTTTGCCGCCCGCGCTATGGTCCTCCATCCGTCTCGGTCCATCGCTCTCGTCCTCCAATTTCGACATCCTAATACGAGTAGGTCTTGTTCGACGTCGTCACGCCAGCGCAGTCGGGGTCTTCCTCTATGACGTACTCCGGCTGGTTGTTAATGGAGCACTTTGTAAATCATTCGTTGTTGTGGAGACCTTGCAACGTGGCCGAGCCATCTCACTCGATTAGATTTGATGAAGCCGATAATATCGCTACCTCCGAGGAGTTGCTTTATTTCGTGGTTCATGCGAATCCGCATGAAAATCACATTTCTCCCTTTTTTAAATTTGATCCTTGGCTATAGTTTGATTGACTTCTATGAACTTCGTGTATGTCTTTTTATTTTTAAGCTTCTCAGAACGAAACAACCTCTCTATTTATTTAATAAATTATTGTTCAGTTGGTCCAATTCTTCAAATTTACGTTTACTTCCCCCTATAAATCTGTGCAGATCTTTAACTACATCCTTTTCTGTTAGGGATATTTCTCTTTGGAATTCTATTCTATTAGATATTAAGAGGTCAGCGTCGCCTAAATCTTTTAAAGCGTATTATTTAGCGTGGCGCGCTTGAATGATAATACATGTAGTACTATTTTTGTAATTATTTTTGAAGTAAAACTTCTTTAGGCACGCTTGACTTGGGGACTAAGCTGGCAAATGCGTTACGAAAAAGTGTAATCGAACGAGGCGAACGAAACAAACGCAAAACGAAAACATTTTCCTTTAGTATTAGCATGTGCCATGACAATTCATAAATCCCTAGGTGGAACATTAGTTGATACCATTTTATTTTAATAATTGGTTAAAAAAAATTGGAAAATAAGAAAATAGGAAAATTGGAAAATAGGAATATATGAAAATATGAAAATATGAAAATATGAAAATATGAAAATATGAAAATATGAAAATATGAAAATATGAAAATATGAAAATATGAAAATATGAAAATATGAAAATATGAAAATATGAAAATATGAAAATATGAAAATATGAAAATATGAAAATATGAAAATATGAAAATATGAAAATATGAAAATATGAAAATATGAAAATATGAAAATATGAAAATATGAAAATATGAAAATATGAAAATATGAAAATATGAAAATATGAAAATATGAAAATATGAAAATATGAAAATATGAAAATATGAAAATATGAAAATATGAAAATATGAAAATATGAAAATATGAAAATATGAAAATATGAAAATATGAAAATATGAAAATATGAAAATATGAAAATATGAAAATATGAAAATATGAAAATACGAAAATATGAAAATATGAAAATATGAAAATATGAAAATATGAAAATATGAAAATATGAAAATATGAAAATATGAAAATATGAAAATATGAAAATATGAAAATATGAAAATATGAAAATATGAAAATATGAAAATATGAAAATATGAAAATATGAAAATATGAAAATATGAAAATATGAAAATATGAAAATATGAAAATATGAAAATATGAAAATATGAAAATATGAAAATATGAAAATATGAAAATATGAAAATATGAAAATATGAAAATATGAAAATATGAAAATATGAAAATATGAAAATATGAAAATATGAAAATATGAAAATATGAAAATTTGAAAATATGAAAATATGAAAATATGAAAATATGAAAATATGAAAATATGAAAATATGAAAATATGAAAATATGAAAATATGAAAATATGAAAATATGAAAATATGAAAATTTGAAAATTTGAAAATATGAAAATATGAAAATATGAAAATATGAAAATTTGAAAATATGAAAATATATCGTCCGTGTGATATATTTTATATATGTATTTTTTCTATATTATAGCTCCATTTCACACGAGGTATCACAGAAACCGATTCTTTCTTCGTTTCTTTCCGCGTTTGCCTATGAAACAGATTTTAATGTGACTTAAATAAATTTTCGATGAAACCACATTGTGTACTGTGGTTATACATAAATGAAATAAAAAATATTTTAAGGCCATTTTTACTATGTGAAGAGATTTCAAAAATGGTTTTAATGTCCATTTTTTGACACATACATAAACATTGTCTATTACGACTAGTATGCCTTGAAAAAGTTACCAAGTTACAAGGTTACCTCTTGTGGCATCAGACATAAACGGCTAGGTGACACTCGAGAACGCACAGGGTGACCAATTTTTTTTTTTCAATATTATAATTTTTCTATATTATATTATAAATATTAAATATATATTAGAAGTTTTACTTCAGTAGTGTGGTCTAAAGCACACTTAATTTTTTTCATTTGTATTATTTTTGTATGTAGTCTGTAAGTATTCACTTCTTGCAGTGTCTTCTGTAACAAATGAGCTTGAGCTCAATACGGAGGTACGGAGGGTACTAGGATGGAGTGGATTTGTTTTTATAAAAAGTCTAAGGTTTTTATGCCTAATGGAAGTATTTTTTTGGTGGTTGTTGTTCTTCATTTATATTGCTACCATATGTACTTTTCCTTTACCAAAATTAAAAATGCCAATGAATAAATAAATAAACTGTATATTGTAATTTACGTTCTTAATGTACGCAGATCTTAGTTTCTGATTAGTTTCTGACAAATTAAAACGCATGATCATACAGACGTTCATCGTTATGCATGTTGGTGTAACATTACGGATCCCAAAGGTAAATTGTTGGATTTTTTTGACGGTTACTCACACAATATCACAATATGTGTGAGTAAACGTCAGAAAAAATCCAACAAATTTTTTGGACTTTTTTAATTGATCCGGGATCAAAAAATAAAAAGACAAAAATGTAAATAAAGAAGCTATGTTGAATCAAAAATGACGTCATATTATTGATCCGGGATCAATATTTTGCTGTCACAGAAAACGATATAAGGTTTCTTATTATTCTTGAATACGCCTAAATGTTGATAGTGCAATATAAAGACGTGCTCGAAACAAATTGCGATGTACACAGAAAAAATATTGTTCTTAGCGGACACAAATGAATGACGGCAACTGTGTTAATACGTTGTTTTGTCAACTGTACAATACATTCTTATTTTAATTCATTTCTTTATTAATTTACATGAGATTTAATATTTGTATGATAAACAACAAAGCAAATTTTATTTATAACGCGATTATGTCAATATTCCAACTGAATTTGACCGCTATCGAATTTGACACAAAAAAAAAAAATATCATTTGGTTACAGCGGCGAATTTATTTCGTATTGATTTAAAACAGCGAAAAGTCTATAGTTTGTGAAATCATTTTTTAGGACACTGTATCACTGTATATTTGTAAGCAATTACTATAAAGTTCCAGTTATCGAATTTTTACATTTTCAGAATCAGGACATAATGCCATTGCATTTTCATATATTTTTTGAATTATTAAAGTTGTTGAAGCGTCACCAATATATATGGTCATTTTAATTTTTCACCACACACTGTACAAATTACTTTGATATCACAATTGAAGCTATTGTTTTTCACTTTTAAACTGTTTTCAGATTTCCAACTAGCACTAACACTAACACTAACAGGCTTCATACACACAGCGACGCAATTAGGGGAACAAAAATTAGTTAAAAAAGGTGTTCAAAATCAAATAGTTGATTGAGGAATATCTAAGATTATTAATGGAATGACATCCATATACAGGAAAATAATTCCTCCTGTTCTGAAAGAATTATCTTTGATTGAGATAATCAAATAAAATAACAACCAATTTTTGTAACCAACCGGTTTCCTCAGTAACGGATGATACCTACCTAACATATCTCCTTAACATGTGTAAGACATGCTCTACCGGGTTCAAATCTGGAGACCTTGCAGAGTCACAAGCAAGTTAAACAAGCAATATGTTTTTAAAAATTATGTATTTAAATTATTGGATCAAACAGTATAACTAGGATCCCAACAATTATGTAAATATTGTTACGATTTTGCCTTGTCACTCAAAATTCGAATCACTGAATTGTGAATAAATACAACTGCTTCAGTTTGAACTCACACAATTTATTACACAACACAAAATTCACAATTAATTATTACAATTATAACACACTTTTTAATTATCACTTTAATAATCGCTTTAATAATCACTTTAATAATCTTTCTATTTAACCTTCACTGTATCACGTTTAAAATAAGACGCAGCATTCCACGTTAATGTACGCCTTTATATACCAAAATATTTGTTTCTAGAATAATCCTAAATGCGCATCAATAATCGAGCAAATATGTTAGTATAGAAATGACGCCTGAATGTTGAGTATAAATCATTAATGCAGTTGAACAATTAATGAAATTAACTTATTCTATTCTAATCTAGGTGTCATCATAACACTACCCCCCACCTAAGCCTGTTCGTCCCGAACAGGATCCAGATCACCTCCTCTGTAGAGCGCCAAACGCTCTTAATGCACCACCTTTGGTTTACCTTTCCGTCCTTTCTGTATGCGATAAACCACGTCGTTCAACTTTTTAATGACAGTGTAAGGTCCTTCCCATGTGGGTTGCAACTTCGGTGATAATCCCTTCTGCCGTTGCGGGTTGTGAAGCCATACGAATTGCCCTTCCTCGAAGCCTTGGTTATTTGCTCGTATGTCATATCGAGCTTTCATTCGATCACTTGATATCCGAATTTTCTCCCGTACAAATTGATGTATTTCATTAAGTTCCTCTTTCATCCGGTCGACGTAATCCTGTCCGCATAGAGCTGCTGAAGGAACAGCTCCAAACTTTAAATCTCCCGGTAATCGCAGATTGTTCCCAAATATGGTTTTAGCTGGTGTCACTCCTGTTGTGTCATGTACCGCTGATCGGTAGGCCATCAGGAACATCGGTATATGTCGATCCCAGTTGCGTTGGCTCCTTTCGACAACCTTTGCTAGATATTACTCCAATGTGCCATTGAATCTTTCCACCATACCGTCCGACTGTGGGTGTAAAGGCGTTGTTCTTGTTTTATTGATTCCAAGCATCTGACATATCTCTTGAAATACCACCGATTCGAAATTCCTTCCTTGACCCGTGTGAATTTCCATCGGTACACCAAATCTGCTATTCCAATTGTTGACCACGGCATCAGCTATTGTTGTTGTCTCCTGATTGGGTATGGGGTACACTTCCGGCCATTTGCTGAAATAATCCATTATTACTAGCACATATTTATTTCCGCGTTCGGTGGTCGGAAATGGCCCCGCCACATCCATTGCAATTCTCTCAAATGGTGCCCCGACATTATATTGTTTCATGGTTCCGCGTCTTTTTCGTGCTTGTCCCTTTACTGCTACACATTGGTCACATCTTCAACACCACTCTACTACTGACTGTCTACAACCGGACCAGTAGAAACGTTGGCGAATTTTGGTTAATGTTTTATTAATTCCTAGGTGACCTCCACTTGCTCCTCCATGATACTCCTTGAGGATTTCCGCTATCCGATCTTTTGGCACCACTGCCAACAATTGTTTTACTTTACCATCCGTGCTTTCCCACTTTCTTTTTAAACATCCATTTTCTATGTAGAGGCTATCCCATTGAGCCCAATAAGCTTTTACAATGGGAGTTTTGTCATCTATCTCACTCCATGTGGGCCGGTGTTCCTTTTCCTTATGTTCCATGATGAATGACAGGTCAGCATCCCGTAATTGCTCCTTCTTGATCATTTCATCAGTCCATTCCTCATCAGGTAGTACTTGCATAAGCCGAATATCGATGTTGTTTTCCTTACCCTCCACACGCCCACATTGCTTGCATTCTACGGGACATGGCCTTCTTGATTATGCGTCAGCATTTCGATGTGCGCTTCCCTTCCGATGTTCAATTTGGAAATCGTAGCTTTGCAAACGTTCGATCCAACGTGCTACTTGTCCCTCTGGATTTTTGAATTGTAACAACCAGCGCAAAGCTCCATGATCCGTCCGTAGAAGAAATTTTTGGCCATAGAGGTACTTATGAAAGTGCTTAACACATTCCACTATAGCCAACAACTCTTTCCGCGTTACACAATAATTCCGTTCCGGTTTTGATAACATCTTGGAGTAATATGCAATAACTCGCTCGTCACCATTTGTTGCCTGTGATAATACTCCTCCTATACCATCATTGTTTGCATCGGTGTCCAAAATGAATTTAACGTTGGGTATAGGGTATGCGAGGATTGGTGCTTCGCATAATCGTCGTCTTAGTTCCACGAATGCCTCTTCTTGATCATCCTTCCATTCGAATGCCTTGTTCTTCCTGGTTAACTCGTGTAAACTCTTGGCGAATCCTGCCACGAATCGTCTATAATAGGTGCACAATCCAAGGAAGCTCCTTAATTCGTGTAGTTTTTAGGTATGGATTCCATTGGTTGTTACCTTATGACCCAAATATTTTACTTCCGTTCTAAATAGTTTGCATTTCTTTGGGCTTATCTTCAATCCGGCGGCCTGTATCTGATCCAAAACCTCTGCCAAATTCCTTAAATGCTCGTCAAAATCCCTGCCCATAACGATGATGTCGTCCAAATATACGAGGCACGTCCTCCAATGTAATCCCTTTAGTACACGCTCCATTAGCCGTTCAAAAGTCGCTGGGGCGTTACATAATCCGAATGGCATAACGTTAAATTGCCATAATCCGTTACCCACACTGAATGCCGTTTTCTCGCGATCTTCCTCCTGGTCTTCCACTTGCCAATAGCCGCTTTGCAGATCTAATGTCGAAAATATTCGAGCACCCGATAATGTGTCTAACGTGTCATCGATCCTTGGCAATGGGTAACTATCCTTTTTCGTCACAGCATTTAATTTTCGATAATCCACGCAGAATCTCATGCTACCATCCTTTTTCTCGACTAACACCACTGGTGAACTCCATGGACTGCTTGATGTTTCGATTACCCCTGCTGCTTGCATATCTTTTACCATTCGATCCACTTCTCCTTGCTTTGCCAATGGTAATCTCCTGGGTGGTTGGCGAATCGGCATTTCTGCTCCTGCATCTATTCGATGTTTTACCATTGTGGTTCTCCCATTATTGTCCGATATACTGCAGAATATTGGCATGTACCGCTCGAGCAATTGTTTTGCCAAATTTTTCTGTTCCATGGTAAGATCTTCGGTCCATTTCTCCATGAGTTGATCTATACTCTCTTTCTGCACTTGCGAGTTAGCCGTCTTAATCGGATTTTTCTGCTCGCACTTCACTATCGCAGATATTTCTTCGCATTTTCCGATTATTGTCCCTTTCTTGATGGTTTTCGTCTTATCCGAGAGATTTAGAGTCCTAATTGGTACTCTATTATCGCTGTCTGGTTTCACCAAAACTTCCCCGATCATAATTTCTCTGGCTCCGCTCTCCGCTTCATTGGCTTCCACAACCCACAACCTGGGTGACCCAGAACCTCCCTCCAATCTTGCCCATACTATTGTTTCCGAGTTCGGTGGCAGCTTCACACACCCCGTTAATACACCCCGTCCAACATCCACCACGAAGCCATTTGTTCTCATGAAATCCATCCCCAAGATGACTTCGTCTACAATATCAGCACCTCGTGTTGAAAGTGATTCCGTCCAATCCTTATTTTTACGACCTTTTTCTCTTTTATTGCTGAATTTTCTCATTAGCTGGTTCTATAATTCCATCGATAATATCCTCACGAACAATCGTATGAGTTGCTCTCGTATCCAGCGTGATCATGCATTTCTTGCCATCAATATCGGCTTCAATTGTCAAGCTGCCACCGCATCTTGCTACTCTCGAAACATGGATGGAGGTTATAGGGCAATCGGTTGTGGGAGTCAGCTTCTGCCCTTTCGAGCTTTCTTGTCCACACTGATCTCATCCGTGTTGTCCTCCTCGAAATCATACACATCTGGATTTAAACCGTCCTTCTCCATGGCCTCACGTAGTCGCTCCACCAAACTAGCTTTTGTGCCTTCACTGGCCAAACCTCGCCGTGTCAGTTGCAGTGCGTTAACAAACGAAACTGCTCAGGCCATCATCAAACCAGCAATGAAAATTCGCCGAGTGGGGATTGATTCCAGAATAGAAACCGAGCGGGCTACGCCAAGGTTCAGATATGGAAGTGGCAAAATTAAATGCTGGGTGTGTGAAAGGACGGGTCACATCTCACGGGACTGCTGGTAGATTAGGAAGAAACGAGCGAGGTCGCCATCTCCTATGAAGCGTAGACCAAACGAGGAGCAGATACAATCCAGAAAGGAGGGTCAGACGACAGCGGAGTCGTTAAACTAAAAAGAGTCAGTTTGAAAGGGCAGAAGCTGACTCCCACAACTGATTGCCCCATAACCTCCATCCATGTTTCGAGAATAGCAAGATGCGGTGACAGCTTGACAATTGAAGCCAATATTGAACATCGAAAGGAAAGCGCACATGGTAATGCCGACGCATTATTAAGAAGACCATGTCCCGCGGATTGCAAGCATTTTGGGCATGTGGAGGTCAAGGAAAATATCGTCGATATTCGGCTCATGCAAGCGCTACCTGAGGAGCAATGGACTGATGAAATGATCAAGAAGGAGCAATTACGGGATGCTGACCTATCATTCATCATGAAACATAAGGAAAATGAACACCGGCTCACATGGAGTGAGATAGCCGACAAAACTCCCATTGTAAAAGCTTATTGGGCTCAATGGGACAGCCTTCACATGGAAAATGGATGTTTAAAAAGAAATTGGGAAAGCGCGGATGGTAAAGTAAAACAATTGTTGGCAGTGGTGCCAAAAGGTCGGATTGCGGAAATCCTCAAGGAGTATCATGAAGGAACAAGCGGAGGTCACCTAGGGATTAATAAAACACTAGCCAAAATTCGCCAACGGTTCTACTGGTCTGGATGTAGACAGTCAGTAGTGGAATGGTGTCAAAGATGTGACCAATGTGCGGCAGTAAAGGGACCAGCACGAAAAAGCCGTGGAACCATGAAACAATATAATGTCGGGGCACCATTTGAGAGAATTGCAATGGATGTGGCGGGGCCATTTCCAACCACCGAGAGCGGAAATAAATATGTGCTAGTAATAATGGATTATTTCAGCAAATGGCCGGAAGTGTACCCCATACCCAATCAGGAGACAACAACAATAGCTGATGCCGTGGTCATCAATTGGAATAGCAGATTTGGTGTACCGATGGAAATTCACACGGATCAAGGAAGGAATTTCGAATCGGTGGTATTTCAGGAGATATGTCAGATGCTTGGAATCAATAAAACAAGAACAACGCCTTTACACCCACAGTCGGACGGTATGGTGGAAAGATTCAATGGCACATTGGAGTAATATCTAGCAAAGGTTGTCGAAAGGAACCAACGCAACTGGGATCGACATATACCGATGTTCCTGATGGCCTACCGATCAGCGGTACATGACACAACAGGAGTAACACCAGCTAAAACCATATTTGGGAACAATCTGCGATTACCGGGAGATTTAAAGTTTGGAGCTGTTCCTTCAGCAGCTCTATGCGGACAGGATTACGTCGACCGGATGAAAGAGGAACTTAATGAAATACATCAATTTGTACGGGAGAAAATTCGGATATCAAGTGATCGAATGAAAGCTCGATATGACATACGAGCAAATAACCAAGGCTTCGAGGAAGGGCAATTCGTATGGCTTCACAACCCGCAACGGCAGAAGGGATTATCACCGAAGTTGCAACCCACATGGGAAGGACCTTACACTGTCATTAAAAAGTTGAACGACGTGGTTTATCGCATACAGAAAGGACGGAAAGGTAAACCAAAGGTGGTGCATTAAGAGCGTTTGGCGCTCTACAGAGGAGGTGATCTGGATTCTGTTCGGGACGAACAGGCTTAGGTGGGGGGTAACGTTATGATGACACCTAGATTAGAATAGAATAAGTTAATTTCATTAATTGTTCAACTGCATTAATGATTTATACTCAACATTTAGGCGTCATTTCTATACTAACATATTTGCTCGATTATTGATGCGCATTTAGGATTATTCTAGAAACAAATATTTTGGTATATAAAGGCGCGCGTTGACGTGGAATGCTGAGTCTTATTTTAAACGTGATACAGTGAAGGTTAAATAGAAAGATTATTAAAGTGATTATTAAAGCGATTATTAAAGTGATAATTAAAAAGTGTGTTATAATTGTAATAATTAATTGTTAATTTTGTGTTGTATAATAAATTGTGTTGTGTAAATAAATTGTGTGAGTTCAAATTTGAAGCAGTTGTATTTATTCACAATCCAGTGATTTGAACCTTGAGTGACAAGGCAAAATCGTAACAATAATAAAGAAAAAAAAAGTTTAGCTTGTATATTCCATCCTCAGACAGGAAGGTCGATACAGAGCAAGCAGTATGCGGCCAGGCGTTATCCTGCATTAAACGAAATATCTCTAACATAACGATCAGGTGTTAGGGATCTGCTTTCAATAATCACTAATTTAGTACGGGCACCTAAACAAATACCGCCCCACACCATAACCGAACCTCCACCATCAGTCAACTTCACACTCTTCGTCTTTCATCGATCGAGTTCACTAAGTTAACGACTCTCATCTGTGTACAAAATATGGCACCTCTGGTTCCAAGTTTAAAATCGGTGTTCTTGAGCAAAACTCAACCTTGCTACTCGGTGATTTCTCTGCAGCAGGGATCCTTTGGCTGGACAAATGATCTCAAAACGACTTTTTTAAGCCTTCGTCTTACATTACGTTCCTTCAGAAGCTGGACGAAAATCGCAAGCTACAAGAGATCAGCCGTCAAGAAAGGAAAGCCGAAGGCGGCGATTATATAAACAAGAAGTTCGAAATCCTCAAGCAGCAAATTGACGATGAATCAGAATCTGATCAAGACGATGAGCCTAAGTCAAACCATACGGATCCAAATTCCATATTTGGGCGGTTGGACCCGAATACAATAAGGCCATATCATCTGCAAACGCGACAATAGAACCACGCAAATCAAGGCTAAAAATTGAATTAGAATATATTAAAAATAGCAATGGCCCCAAAACTGATCCTTTTGGGACGCCGATATTGATAGTTTTCTCATCGCTGAAGATATTATCAATACATACACTTTGTTTACGATTTTGAAGGTATGATTTAAACAAATTTAGTGCAACACCTCTCACACCGGTATTATATAACTTTGATAATAATATTTTGTGATTAACAGTATCGAATGCTTTGGAAATGTCAATAAAAAGCGCAGACGCTTTCATATTATCATTCAAATGTTGATGCAGAGGCGACAAGAATGAGTCTAATGCTTTTTCAGTAGAAGAGTTCTTTATAAAACCATACTGTCGTCTATCAAGAAAATTAATTTTTTCAAGATATCAAAATAATCTATTCTTAATTATTTTCTCAAATATTTTTGAAAACGTACTTAATAGAGTAATTGGGCGATAATTATTGGTATCTAAGTGGGAACCTTTTTTATAGTGGTTTTACGACACCAATTTTAAGTTTTTCTTGAAAATCGTTTTTACTAAACAATTATTAAAAATAAAAGTCAAAACTTGAACCACACTCTCAATTATTTTTTTAATTATTATATGGGATACTTTGTCAATACCGTAAGAAGCACGGTATTATTTTTCAGATCACTCACGATCGTGAATATTTCATTTTCACAAACAGGGAAAAAGAAAAAACTTATGCTGTTAAAATTTGAGTGAAGGTATTTGAGTGAGGTATTTCTAACAGTATCAATAATGTAAACGTTTTCTTCATTTGCAACCAAAACGTCGTAAGTGCGTTGATAAAAAATTCATTAAAAATATTGACAATTTTAGACGGATCAGTTTCAATTCTGTTATCACCAACATCAATTGATGGAATTTCGTTATTGCCTGGTATATTGTTCAAAATGCCATTAACAACCTTCCATTTAGATTTTATGTCTACAGCGGAACAAAACTTAGTTTTAAAATACTGTTCTTTGGTTTGTGGAATTAAATATTTTAGTTTGGCATTTACGCTTTGAAATTTTGTGTTTAGCGCCACATTATTTTGATTCTTTCTCAATTTTTAGACTAAACTGTTTTTATAATTAATCAAATTCAGTAATGAATTTGTCATCCATGGTTTAATTTTGAAATCGCGCCTTTGGAGTTTTGTGATCAATTTATTACTATTCAATTCAACGGTAATTCCAAGCGTAAGACAGTTCAATAACTGTACTAAAAGAGTATGATCTTCATGGAAGAGATGTAAGAACCAGAATGCCCTCCTACAAGAGCCACACATTGCGAAATTACCTACAGCTCGGCGTGCATCCTTTGTGGGCATAGACTACTTTGGGGGTCTATCCTCCTATGTGGGCATAGACTACTTTGGGCTGATGAGGAGTTCTGTTTACTTGGTTGGCGACACGTCACCACTTATGGGTGGCAGCTGGGAATGTTTGATGCGCTCAATCAAGAATACCTTATACAGGTGACGAATTGCTTCGAAACTTGTTAATTAGAGAGATTAGATTGAAAACATTTGAAAACGCTAACGTTCGTTTCCATTGAAGGCACCGATTGTGAAGCGTTGACAACAAACCATTTTTGCTGGGATCATCAACCGGTAAAAAACCCTTAGGTAAATTCAATGATAAGGACCTGTTACTCAGAAAGAACTGGCGGAAGCCGCAACATTTAGCGAACTTATTTTGGAAGCAATGGTTACCCGAGGATTTACGCATTCTGTCAAAGGGTGGTCATTATCGATGATAACAATTTACCACGAAATTTTTGGCCGAAGGGATTGGTAATTGAAACTAAACTCCATTCCGTTAAATCCAGTTCAATGGGGTCAGTTCTTGAGTTGAGGTGACCATCTACTTTGCTACTCGTACTACGAGATTTCTTTATAAAAATCATATTTCATTATGATTGTTGTTATATTGCCAATCTTCTATAACTATATTATGGATAACATATCGATGATAAGGAGTTTCTCCATATATGGATTGAAGTTTAGATGTACGGGAGAAGGCAATAAAGGTAGTAATAAAATATCCTCGTGCTAAATATATTTTATAAAGATAAATAGTGTGTTAAGTGTTAAATACGAATATAAAACCATAAGTCAGATGTTTAAATCCCATAATTTCCATTGTAAAGAGTTATTTTCCCCAACAAAAAAAACTAAAAAAAGTGAGGTTATTTTCTTATAAATTCAGAGATTTGTTTCTAAAATGGGCGAAGCACTTGCAGAAGCTGTGAAACTATTTACTAAAAGTTGTAATAGCATCAATGATAACATGCAGTTAGTAAATGAAGGACTAAAAGCACTAAGTGAGGATTTTGATGAAAAACGTCGATCACAGTACACCAATGCAGAACGTACCATTCTTGAAGCCACTGGAAACTCATGGGAATATAGACGAAAATTTTGAATTATTCAAAAGAAATTGGAGTGAATATGTGACGCAGCTGAAATTGACAAATATCACGGAGGAAAAAAATAAAATCAATTTAGTGTTGACCTTGACACTCGATGCAGATGAAGCGAAAATCAGGTATTCGCATTTCTCATTAACCGAAGCGGAAAAAGACACAACAGAAAATGTTCTAAAGTTGATTGAAAGTCGTCTAGTGTCAAAAAGGAACGTGTTAATACGATAGATATTTGTTCCACACCTGTAGTCACAATGATAACGAATCGTTCGATAATTATTTGATTCGTTTTAGCAAAATCATCGACGTATGAAAATACAATCAAGACGTTTACTGGATTGCTTGTTGCAGGACCGTATAGCATTAGGCATTAGAGATACGAATCTTAAAAAGCGATTTCTTTCACAAGATCCCGTTCCTTTAACATTGGACAAGATACCTAATTCAAGAAATCAAATTAGCTTGTGTACACAAGTGCCCTGGGGTTAAACGTGGGGGAGGGGAATGCATTTTTTCTACTTTTGTGGTAGAAATTTTGTTAATAAATGGCCTCTTTGTTTTTATGCGACAAAAATTGTCGTAAAACATTGTATGGGTGTCCATTAAAATGATATTTTGTCCGAAAAAGCCGAAAAAAATCTTAAAACAAATTAAATTCACGGACGTCTTTAATATTTCTTCTTAAATTATATGTATTGGCTGTTATACACATACATAGTGAGAGTTTCCTGTGGTTTCTGATTTGGTGATATATAATTCGCTAAATCGGTGTGTTCTTGTTTTGTATTATCGGTACAAAGCAAGATTTTGATTTTTGCAGTTTGTTCGTTGCAACCTGATGAGTAGACCAACTTTTTATCAGTACGAAACCAAGCTGCCAAGAAGCTACCTAAGGGAGTTCTCATTTTTGTAAGGGTTTGTGTATCTTTGTGTACACAAGTGCCCTGGGGTTAAACGTGGGGGAGGGGAATGCATTTTTTCTACTTTTGTGGTAGAAAAATTGTTAATAAATGGCCTCTTTGTTTTTATGCGACAAAAATTGTCGTAAAACATTGTATGGGTGTCTATTAAAATGATATTTTGTCCGAAAAAGCCGAAAAAAATCTTAAAACAAAGTTAGCGAAGTTACTGAGGATCGATTTAAATCCATAATGGTAGATAATTTTACTAAAGTGAATAAAGTGGTAAATTCTAACAAACACAAAGAAAGTAATAAACCAAAAAAATGTAAATTTTGTGCGGCGTCATGTTTTCGATAAAAATGTATGTCCTGCGTTTGGGAAAAAAATGCAAATCACGTAACGGGAATAATCATTTCCAAGTGGTGTGTAAAAAGAAATAAAATATAATAATAAAACAGGAAAGAAAAGTGACATTAAGGCGGTAAAAGAAATAAAAATCTCAAATAATAATAACAGTGATATTGAGAGTTCATTTACTATATCTACCGTGATTGAAACAAATAAGAGCAATTGTTTTACTGATCTAACTTTAAAACTCAATGGAGAATGGCGAAAAGTGAGATGTGATTTGGATTCGGGCGCACGAACTTGTTTGATTGGGCTTAAATAATTACGTAAATTAACTAATAATAGTTTTATGCTAGATGACTCTAAATTGACTTTAATGGATTTGGTCGTCATCCTATAGAAGTTTTGATAAAAGTAAAAGTACCGTGCCTCCACAACAATAGAAAATAATTAATAATTTTTCAAGTGGTCGATAACGCTCATTACGCCGGGCTTATTCGTTATGATAAATGTGTTTTGTGGAATGAGTATGCTGTGAATAAAATAACGAACGATGACAGTGTAAAGTTTGTTGATAATGATCCGGAGTATAAAAGTCGTGTAAATTAAGCCAACCAAATAATACAGTATAGCGACGTATTCCAGGGTTATGGGCTCTTACCAGGAGAAGTTGAAATAGAAGTAGATGAAACAGTGAAGCCTGTTATTCAGTCTCCTCTTCGTATACTCAACCCCCTTCGAACAAGCTACCACAAAGTGGGTTAGTAATATATTACTTGTGAAAAAACTCTTTTAGGATATGTCTAGTTCCAATACCTCTAAATGGCACAGTAAAAAGGCCTCATCGTCAAAGCCAACAATTGTTGAAATCCTGCCTGAACTGGGAAAAGCAAAAGTATTCTCTACAGTCGATACAACCAAGAGTTTTTGGCAGTTGAAAGTGTCGAAATCGAGCAGTAAATTAAAAAACTTTTGGACTCCGTTTGATCGAATGAGATGGTTGCGATGTCTTTTTAATATATCCGCTCCGGAACTTTTTCAGATGAAAATGTATGAAATCAGACAGGACTTAAAAGGTATCGAAATACTAGCTGATGACATAATAATTTATGGAATAGGTGATACTATGGCCGAAGCAATAGGAGATCCAAATATAAAATTGGAAAAGTTACTGATACGTTTGCGTGAGAATAATTGCAAACTTAACAAAAAAAATTAAATCTTTGTTGCTTAGAAGTAAAATTTTCGGGCATGTGCTATCAAATACAGGTTTAAAAGTTGATGAAACGAAAATTTCAGCAATAAAATATATGCCATAACCTAAAGATAAGTCGGATTTTAGGAAGATGAAGGTTTAATAAGGTTAATTTAAGGTTTCATAATCATATTTTCATTTCGGATAATGAGTGATTAATTCATTGATCCTAAACCAGCCGTGAAATTGTTTCTTTGTCACCACCGGGGAATCGATCCCGCGACCTTCGGTCGCTGGTGCAAGCGTACTGACCACTTTGCTACCGGGGGTGGCCTGATTCAGTCGAACATTCATGATTTACGTACATTTAATACAAAGAAAATAGGTGTTAATCATCCACCCATATATATCAATTTTTTGTGTTAAGTTACCGATTATTAATTTATTCAAATATATGAACAATATATTATGTTACAGGTGCTCATTCAGGATTTTAGCAATACCGTGACGTTTAAGTATTTCATGCTCATTTAAGATATTCTGATTCTGATCTGATTCGATACGTCATCAATAGTAAATTTAATAATTTCCTTTTTTTATTTGCAATTGCGCGGACAATTTTCTTCAACGATTGGTGACATTGGTTAGCAAAAATACAATACTTTAACTGCCGACAACGACTATTGTTGTTTGTATATAGTTGTAATAAATTACAAATATTTATGGTGATGTCAAGGCTGGATTAAATAAAAACGGTTGGTTATCAAACGGTATCAAAGATAAATCCAATTATACTCGAATTTGTATAAATGGTGCATAATTCCTAAATTAATAAATCGCTTACAAGTATATTTACATCATAATTTTACTTTTTGTAACTGCTTCACACCATCAAGTAGGTACATATATTATAATAATACTAGATTATAATGTTAAAATTAAGTTGCAATGAAAATGCTAAATTTCCCACAATTGTTTATTGTGATCTGGTGTGTTGCAACTGAGCAATAAAACGAAAAACTAGCAAGTTATAGACCATATTACATAATAGTAGCCACAATAATCACAATTTGTGTTGTTATTTACAATAGAATTACGAAAATAAGTGCTGAATTTTATTGGCTGGTAAGCAAAATTGTAGTCGTCAAAATTTTAGATCGCGCTAATGCAAAGCTTAAATACGAAGTAAATCCCCTCTCCTACAGTTATAATTTAGTTCTAATCTCATAATTGCAATTTTCATTGTACATTTAATAAACAATAAGTTCATATTCATTAAAAACACGAGGTAAGCTAATCTTTTTGTGGATCGATTGCAATAAGACGGAATACAACTAAAGTTAATCCAACCGCTGGACCGTCAGTAAAAAACTAAACATAATTTTTGAAATCAAGGTGAGGTTACCAAGACTTTGGAAGTTTGGTTTCGAACTAATGAAACGTTGAATGTTTTGTATTAAAAAATTCGGTCGTCTCACCAGACTGCAGTGACCAAATTATAAAAATTTTGAAAATACTTTGAATTAATCAAAGTATAATCACAATGCCTTAGCGAATTTTAATGATTCACTACGCAATTCCCAACCCCTTCGTAAATTTAACGCATACATGCGATTTCTGTATGAAATTTTGGGTTATTCTGGATAAAACTCAATGTTTCATTAGTTCGAAACCAAACTTCCAAAGTCTTGGTAACCTCACCTTGATTAAAAACACTATCTGGCTATTATCCAGAATAACCCAAAGTTTCATAATTTTTGAAGTATAAGAATGTTTATTTGATGCCAAATCCGACCAAATCACTAGAAAATTGGCATAATTAAGTTGTATCAAGAAAGTTGAGAGATTAAATGTGTGTTAAATAATTCGTGTGCTAATTTCTATCAACGTCATTGTTTCACAACTAATAAATCAGTCATACGTACAATCAAACGGTTCCTATCCATGTTTCGTTTTAAAATTTACATTAATCTTAAATGGTTCTATGTATGGAATTTCCGTTAACAAAACTGTTTTGTGAATTGAGTAGTTAATAGTTACGAAATTTGTACAAATAAATACTAATACATACACATAACAATTTTTACGACTTCACTTTTTGTGTACTTTTGTCACTTGATAATATTTATAAAAAAGTGTTTTTTTATTTTGTTTATTATTTTTATGCCTTTTAGTGACAATAGGGTATTTAGTTTATTTTTATATCGATTTCGGATTTGTTTATCCTTCCTCAGTTATTATATTATATACTATTTATTACAATTATTTACATTTTCTTTAGATCTTAGATCTAAAACTATAGTAAGTCTTATAAATAATACACCTAATATTTTCAACTATGTATCTATGTATTTGTACCTTGATAATTTGGATTATATAGCGATTTAAATTTTTTGTTTCATTATAATAAAAAATGTGTAACCTACCTACCTACAAAAGAAAAGAAAATCAAAAACACAACAAAATCCGCATAAAAGAACACAATGCAGACCATCAAAAATCAAAGTTACAGAGTAGAATTGGAATTATTTTATTGTTGCTGTTAATTAAGTAAAGACAACGGACATATCAACCTAATTTTAATTTTAAATTTTGTATTAACATTTTGATTTTTGAGTTTTGTAATTTGTCTCTACCACCAAATTTATCCATTTAGTATTACTGTTATAAAAGTCTGCAAATAAACGTGAGCAAATGAAAAATTATGGCCCGAGTTCGATTATGCAAACATTACGAGTTCCGAGTTATGATGATGTCAAAACGCTTTTCATTTAAGGGTTTTTCGACTTGTCGTAATTGCGAATTTTTAATTTCGAGTTATAACTCAAAATTGTTACTTTTAATTGGAGGAAATTTGGTTAAGTTAAATTGTAACCCAAACTCGTAATGCCTAACATAATCAACCACTTGACGATGGCAATTATAACTAATTAACCACAAAAGCATCAGTGAATGAATTTGAGCCTCAAAATTATGCATTTTAATTGAACCAATTGTAATTATTGCAAGTAAAGTAATTCATTTATTTTTGGCGAGGTTATTAAACGATTCACAAGGAAATGTTAATACTACATATTATGCGTTAGTAGGCAATAATGAGATTATATTTTGTATTACACTGAGGTTTAATTGAAACAGCAGAATTATGTTTTTAAACTTGGATTTTTAGTATACGGGTCACAATCTATTTATTTATTTATTTATATTGAAATAAGTCTACAAATTTGACTTGAAAAATATTAATACAAAATAAAATAAATCCCCGTTGGATTTGAAAATTTAAAATATGAAAGTAAAGTAACAAGTAAAAAATCATTGAGAGGCAAATTGCCTTAACCTACTTTTAAAATTATCTTTAGTTAAACAAAAAGAAACTTTTACACATCATATTCACTGGTTCATTTGTGCCATAGTTAGTTCTGTGTCTATCTAAGTGGAGGAAGTCATGATCTCTTCCCAGGAACCTTTATTTTAATTGACTTTAGCACATCCGGTGCGTCGATTAGGCCTAGTAGGAGATTACCAATAAGTGTAATTTTTAGCAATTCTATTTTCTAGAGTTGTCAAGTTGTATGTCTGGCACCCGGTTAAATATGGTGGTTGTCACTGTGGCTTCGTGGTATGGTGGATCAAGGTGATAAGCCCACCGTCTTTCCAGGTCAAGTAGCATATAAACTTCTTTTGAATTTTCTCAATACTTAGAACGGACACCACACATATTCCAGCTGGGATCGAACGAAGGCACAATACAGGATCTTAATTGTTTCCACATCAAAATTGTCACCCTTCCAACGTTTGACAAAACGGAGCATGGAGTTCGCTCTAGCGATGCACAGCTGAACGGCCTTAGTAAAGCTCATCTTTTCAACGAAAGTAACCCCTAGGTCTTAAGTTTCAAGTACTACCTGAAGAAGTACACCATTTATCTTGTAGCCTTGTGTAACAGAGTTAGCTTTTCTGTGAAATGATAGAGATTTGCACTTTCCAATATTGATATTTAGAGAATTAAACTCGCACCATAACGCTAGGTTGTCAATATCTTTCTGTAGTTTATTGGCATCGTCGACTGACTCAATGGCTTTGTAGATTTTGAGGTCATCTGCGAACATCAGGATTTTGAACTGCTTTATCACTTCTGTGACAAAGACAAAGACTTTGACAAAACGGAGCATGGAGTTCGCTCTAGCGATGCACAGCTGAATGGCCTTAGTAAAGCTCATCTTTTCAACGAAAGTAAACCCCTAGGTCTTAAGTTTCAAGTACTACCTGAAGGAGTACACCATTTATCTTGTAGCCTTGTGTAACAGAGTTAGCTTTTCTGTGAAATGATAGAGATTTGCACTTTCCAATATTGATATTTAGAGAATTAAACTCGCACCATAACGCTAGGTTGTCAATATCTTTCTGTAGTTTATTGGCATCGTCGACTGACTCAATGGCTTTGTAGATTTTGAGGTCATCTGCGAACATCAGGATTTTGAACTGCTTTATCACTTCTGTAATACCATTAATGAAGATTGTGAAAATTCATGGGCCAATTCAATTACTCAAATAAGATTTGAACCAGGCTACGAATAGGCTGGAAAATTCGAACTTGAAAATGTATTTCAAAGAAAGTTTTACAATGGTTGATGGAGTTGAAAGCTTTTGCAAAGTCGATGTATATTACGTCAACTTGTTTGTGCTTCTCAACTACTTTAATAGAATAGCTAGTAAATTGTATGATGATGTCTTCTGGCTCGCTGTGTTGTGTAAATAAAGAATGTACTATATTCACTAGTGGTTGAATCTTTATAATTATCAATGTCTTTTGCTTTATAAACAAATTGGAAAAACTCAGCAAACATGTTGGTTGTGACTTGTGAATCGCAAGACTTTTGATCATTAAATTTCATCCAGGCTGGGTAACCATCAGGTTCGCGTTTAGTTTTAAAAAATTTCCAAAAGTGTCTGGAATATATATGTATATATCAGGGAAATTTGCTTATAACGACATTGAGGATGTCATTTAAATCCGTCGTTATAACCGAAAGTCGTAATATGCGAATTGTGTTTAAATTTCAAGCCAAACAGATCTCCATACAATTATTCAGTTTATTTAGATAAACATTAAATACATATTCATTAAGAAAACCGTTATGTGTATCACTTAAAAATAAAGAGTATAAAATTCAAAATTATATATGATACATAAATTCATGCATGTTGATTACGTTTCGATTATATAAAAATCGATAGTGAAATGATATCGAAATTATTGTACATAATTTCTAATCTTATTGGGTATTTCATACTCCAATAATGAGATACTCAAATCTTTTGACCGGTACAAATCTTTTGACCGTGGACAAAGCGTCGTACGCGTCGGTAATTGTAGGGGGAGAAAACTCTATGATATTGACGTTGACTTGTTTGACGTTATTATTAGACGAATCAATCATCTCATCGACGATTTCTTTTAAGGTGGGTTCTTCAACAGTCAATAGAAAATTATCAACCATGACAAAATCATCCCAATTTTCTTCACCCCTTACATTGGTTGTTAAGGATGAATAAAACTTGCCCCATTCGATAAGTGGAATATCATCATCATCATCGTAGATAACCGCGTTCGGATCATCATCATTATCAACTAAAAAGAATCCAGCATGCCTAAAGCAATTTTTCATTGTCTGCATACTCACACGACTCCACGCTGTAGCAATCATTTCGACAGCATCTATCAAAGAAACGGTCGTATTGTTACCTCTGTCGACGTTTCTAACAATTTTTAGTAAAAGATTCTGTCGGTAATGGCCTTTAAGGTTTTTTTATCACACCCTGATCCATTGATTGAAGAACGGATGATGTATTTGGTGGCATAAACACTAATTTAATAGATTTTAAGTTTTCTACGTGAGGATGTGCAGCGCAATTATCCACCAGTAACAAAATTTTTTTATTAGTTTTCTTAACTCGATGTCCCATTTTCGTAACCAATCTTCAAAAATGTTGGAAGTCATCCAGGCGTTTTTATTTCCTGTATAGTCCACTGGTAGACCTTTAATATTTTTGAAGCATCTAGGTGACTTACTTTTGCCTATCACAAGCAGTTTTCGTTTATCGCTACCACCAAAATCTGGTACCATCCATATCTCATCTGGTGTCATTTTATAAAAAGGTCCCGTTTCGTCGACATTGTAAATCTCACTGGCTGTGTAGCCCTCCCTTATTTTCGGCCACACAGATGACAGCCATTCATCACGCGCACCTCCTTCAACACTCGCCGATTCACCAGAAATTTTCGCCAGAACAATGTTATGCCTCTTTGTGAAGCGAAAAATCCAGCTTTCCGTACACATAAACTCAGATTTTAACAGCAGTCCAATTTCCTTTGCTTTCATTTGTAAAATTAGGCCGGATGTTGCAACATTTTTAACTCGCTGTTGTTTGAACCAGATCAATAACGCTTCTTCAACATCGGAAATGATTTTAGAAAAGTATTAAAAAAATATGTAATTTTATTTTCTTTTTGAAAAGGTACTACAATTTAAATACAATTTTGAATTAAAAATTAAATATAATATTGTTTTTCAAATTTCTCTTTATAAAATAATTCACATTAAAGTGTCATATGTTAGCATTTTCAAAATTTTCAATTATAGTAGTTACGGCGTTTGCCCTAATAAAAATAAAATAATCACAGGTAATTCTCATTCGAGTTTTCTTCTTCATTAAACAACGAGATAATATAAATTATTCAAATTGAAAATGAATTAAGAATTTGCCCACCTTCCCTGAAATAAAATAAACGTATGTATTTTAAATCAATTTGAAAATAAATTAAGATAAATTTACGAAAAAATGAAATAAAATGTGCAATTTGTAGTTAATTTTGAATTTACTTTTTTTTTGTTGAAATTACTATTTTAAATTCAGGAAATTTAAAATATGAATTAAAGAAATGGAAATTTTTCATATAAATATCAGGTTTTTAATTTGCTTTTCTTAATTCAATTCTTAATTCAGGTAGCCGTTTATTAAACTTTTATTTTTGAGTGACACATTTTTATTGGTATGATATCTAAAATGAAAGTGTATCTTGTGCATTTTTATCATTTTTATTTATATGAGAACAAATTTCTTTACATGTAACTCGCACTACGTCCATTTTATGGTCGACATAATCGTCCATCAGAGCAGTTAATTCGATTTACTGTGGATCGCTTTCGCACCACTCTAAATGAAAATACTCGTCTTACAAGATTCAACTTGTGCAGGAATTAAAACCATACAACCATCATCCGCGCCGCCAATTCGGTCTATGACCCCCCCCACCCAACGTGAAAACGTTCAGTTAAGGCGACTGTTCGAGTGCGAATGTTTTTGCGAATATTTTGAATCACACTTTTCCACCAATTTATTGAACACAATGTAGCTCATAATTTTTTTTTTTTTTTTTTTTTTTTTTTTTAGGATTATGTCGATCTAATTTGATTAGTGAAAAAGTGTGATTCTAAATTTTCGCACAAAAATTCGCACTCGAACAATCACCTTTAATTGTGGTCGGTATAGAGGCATAAATGCATGATTACTAATTTTTCTATGCCGCAATTGGATGGTATTAACACCAGAGAGATTTGGTTCCAACAAGACGGCACCCCATGCCATAAAGCGTGCGATACATTGAAATTACCGAAATAAACATTTGATGAACGATTACTGTACATGGCCAAATTAATATGAACTATAAATTTTTTTAAATATCTTTTCAATAACTGTAAATTTCCATAGAACTAAAAAATCGTTTTGTTACATATTTATGTTTCTTTGTTTTGCGTAGAAAATTTTTTTTCCGTTACTTTTGTTTTTGGAGATATTCATTTTTTTCATTTTTTGACATTTCAATTGTGCAATCGTTTGTGATAACATCGTCATTTAAAAGTAGTGTAACAAAAATATTTAAATTAAAATAATTATTTTCTTGAAGTGTACTTAATAGGCTTCCTTTTTACGCTATTTGCCGTAGGCACTTGGCGAAACACACTTATACTTAATAAAGATATTTTTATTAATCACTTGTTTTTTGTTTAATATTCTGCGAAACAAAAAACAAGTGATTAATAAATAAGTGTTTATTAAGTAATAGGCTTCCAATTGCAAGTAATATTTATTTATTTAAGTTCTGTTTACATATCTAATTTTGCGTTTATTAAATCAAAGTCATCATGGGACGAAAACATGATACTTCTGACGATACAAAACGATACGAGTATATGTATATTACGACCAAAAGAGAAGACAGAATCGTTTTCAAAACCGTTCTCTATCATCGCAGAAAATCGCTAAGGACAATAAATAATGTTGTTAAAGAGCAAATCGTCAACATCTCTACCAGTGGCCCTATTCTGGTAATTCCCCGGGAATAGGGAATAATTTCTTTTTGTAGCAGCTACTCCCCAGATATTTTTCCCAATTCCCCGTTTTTTTTAAGTTAATTCTGGCGATTGGGGAATAAATTTACGGGAAAATAATTTAATTATTTTCGGTCGACACGCGATCGCAATATAAAACTAGAAAACAAAAGTCTAAAGATAGTTTACTACGTTTAATTGGTTTTAGTTGATATTTTAATCGAATTTTACTAAAAACTAATTTTGTTTTAAAGTAAAAATTCCATATTGATATTTTCAATTAATATTACCAGTTTCAGTATAAATTTGCAGTCAAAATATTGCTACAAGTATAAAATACAATAAATTTCCGTTCAATTCTATTCCCAGTTAATTTTTTCCTAAAATAGTTATGGAAAAATAAACGTCAAAACTGCTATAATAGGGAATAATTTTTTCCCAAAAAATTTTTTCCCCAAAAGCCAGAATACACTTTTGGAGAAAAGGGAATAAAACTGCTACAAAATTTAAAATTTCCATTCCCCGGGAATTACCAGAATAGGGCCACTGAACGCTAAGACGTCGATTAAAAGAATTCGGCATAAAAAGTTGCCGCCCGACGATTAAACAAAATTAAAATTTACCATGCTGGCCAAATGTGTGGCATGGGCAAAGCTTTACAAACAATTTTCGACAGTAGATTGGCAAAATGTAAATACAAATTTTAGGTTTATCGATTACTTAAGTCATTTTCAAATGTTACTGATTTTAATTGGTTTGTTTCTCGGGTGAATCTCAGATTCAAATTGTAGTAGAACAAAATATATTCGTTAAATGTCGCTCAATCGAAAGGTTTAATGAGGACTGCATTACACAAATGGTAAAGCATCCAACGACAGTAATGATTTGGGGTTGTATCACTATAAAAAGCCCGGGATCTCTGCACATCGTAGAAGGAATGATGAACGCAGAGAAATATATTCAGCTCCTGGATACAGTGCTGGTGCCCAAACTCCCAAAAATGTTCCGCCGTAATCAAAAATACATCTTTCAACAAGATGGAGCCCCCTGCCACACAGCAAAACGTGTCTTAGAGTAAGGAAAACGAAAAAATGTATCGATTCTGGGTTGGGCTGGTAATTCACCAGATATGATCCCGATTGAAAATGTTTGGGCTGTATTAAAACAGCAATTGTCGAAAAAAGTAATCACGACTAAATCAAAGTTGATTGAGGAAATTAAAAATATTTGGTACAACGACCCCTTTATCAAGGATACCATCATAAAGTCGATCAGCTCAAAGAGCAAATTATGAAGAGGATCCGGATGAAAACCAACAAATAAAACTTTGTCGAGATCAAATATTTGCGGAATATATATGTAGCTCCAGTATCAGATGCCGAAAGACATAATAAAATAATTAGCAATCTCAGTATCTCAACAGGTGTTCTCAACATCATTAGAGAAGAAACGGCAAAAGATGTAAGTTTTCAAAAGATAATTACATTAACACACAAGTGGCCAAAAAATATACGCGATATACCCGATGATATAAAAATTTATAATAAATGCAAACACGAGCTTTCCATGGAGAATGAATTACTTCTACCTTCTACGGAACGATAAAGTCGTGATTCTGTATAGTCTTCGTGAAAAGGTACATATCAGTCATAATGGCATCGAAACAACAGTAAATCTTGCTAAGCAAAGCATATTTTGGCCGGGAATGACATCCGAAATAAGAGAAAAAGTGAAAGATTATTACATATGTGTCAAATATTCCGATTCCCCAAATAAAGCCTCCAATGCTTACACATGAAGTTCCAAACTATCCATTCCAAATATTATCAAATAGTATCGATCTTATCAGAGGTAAGGCGCACAAATTTCTAATAACCGTCGACAATTATTCAGATTTTTTTGAAATAAACAAGTTAGATGATTTGAAACCAAACTCGACAATAAAAAGGTGCAAGATAAATTTCAGTCGACATGGCATTCCAAAGATGGTACTAAGAGATAATGGAACAAATTTTGTATCAAATGAATTCAGAGAATTTAAAAAAAATGGGATTTTTCGCATATAACATCCGCGCTTTACCATAAACAGGGTAACGGCAAAGCAGAAGCCGTGGTTAAAATCGCAAAACGAATCATAAAAAAATCAAATGAAACAGGAGAAGACTTTTGGTATGCTCTATTACATTTTCGGAATATTTCCAACAGAATAGGTTCCAGTCCTGTTCAACGACTGTTTGCAACGTTCAATTATCCCATCATCAACCAAGCCATCTAACTCAGTCCTTAAACGATGACGATACATCACTGGAATACGGCGCACATGTTGAATGACGGGTTTAATGCTTTCGTCAATCTCCAATTCTACTTCGCCGGGTATTGTACCATATCCTTCAAATATATCTGAATATTTGTTCACTATTCGCTCCGCATTCGCTTTTGACCTATGAATGTCTGCAGTTCTTTCAACTGTACTAGTTGATACCGATTCAATGAGGTAATCAGCTACCGATGGTACTGGAAAATTCTTCACCTCAGAACTATATGTAATCAGTTTAAGAGCTGAACAAGCGTTTGAAGATAATAATGGTTGGTGGTTACGTTTTATGATTTGAAAAACTATAGAAACTGTTCGGTTATCGATTTTATATGGAATATGCACCTCTGCAATTGATGGTATAGGATTTCCAATGAAATCTATCAGTCCTTGTTGTGTTGGAAAAATTTTTGGGTTAAGTTTATTCATGAGCTTAGAATATTATTGCCAGCCCATGAGACACGCGTTAGATCCTGTATCCAGCATGCATTCGACGTTTTTCCAAACTGAATTAAATTTTAAACTCAGAATTCTCGTAACTTTATTTTTACTGAATGATGTCGTCACTTTGCATATTTTGAAGCTTTCATCACTCGATCTGAATTGTTCTTCCTCTTCAGCGCAGTCAATTTGGTTAACTTTATTAGACCGATGAATTCTTGGATTCGTATCCGATTCTTTATTTCTACGTGTACAGCATGAATCAAAATGGTGCTTATATTTGCATATGTCACAAATATGGCCCAAGGCTAGACAACATTCTTTTTCAAACTTGTGTTTCGAACCACAAAACCGACGTTTTTTAAGAACGTTACTTGAAACTGCTTGCCCTCTTGTGTTCGAAATTTTATTTACTGGAACATCCGTTTGTATATTGGTTTCTGACGTCATATTTTTTACTCTGCACTGAGTAGCTTCACTAATTCTAGACGTGTTAATGGCATGTTGTAAAGTCAAATCACCTTTTTCCATAAAATGTTTCATCACTGACCCATTTCGAATGCCGACAACGATGCGATCCCTCGGCAACTCATCTGACAATTTCGTCGGATAGTTACATAATTTAATGAGTCGTTTTATTCGAACGAGATAAGTGTCGAAGCTCTCATTGTCCATTTGATTAGACGTATTGAAAATATATCTAACGTATATCACATTTGAATTGGCAATTAAATACTTTCGAATTGCCGCGAGATCAATAATATCAGACACTTTGTAAGCGTCTGTCAAACCAAATTCCATGAATTTTTCTTTGGCTTTAACACCAATCGCGGAAAGCATAGTGTTTGTTTTTTGTCTATTTCGCGATGCTGGCTAAAGACTCATACCAGTGGCTATAGTATAGCCGTTCCAGCTTGACTCAAAAGTCTCGAAATTTTCTCGACTATCTCCAAATTCAACATTCAATGGAGGTGGCTACGGTATATTGTTGGAAACTACTATATCCTCATCATTAGGGTCAACGGATATATTTCTGAGCTGTGTTACCATTTTCTCCATCATCTCCGACTGCGTTTTAATGAAATCCATCAATTGTTTTTCAATTATATGTGATATTACAAAGCAGACAATAAATTTACTTTAACCTCACTTTTTAAACTTATGCAAAATTGGTCTGCAATTTTACTTTAACTTCTAGATATTATTCTTTTACTATTAATTGAATATACAGTATTCAATTCACACATCTGACACCATGTTTTATGTTTATTAATAACACTTAATATATTTTAGATTATGTTCTTTATTCATGTCTTTCATTCTACATGTGTTCTTTATCATATGGCGGATTGTATCTACAACAAGAAGCGTCTATTTTTTGATCAAAAGCACGAATTCCAGTGAAAAAGGAACAACATTCCATTGAAAAATTAGAACAATTGCATGATGAGTGGAAAAATCTTCTAAAGATTAAAAATAACCTTAAAAAGTTTACCGTGAAAAAGAAATTGCCTTTAATAGTAAACTGGATCATATTTTCGATATCGCACATACCTTGATGACCAGTGAAGACGACATGCGATTGATCTTGTTACAGAGTGAGAAAGAGCGTCCCAGATATTTGGCTGGAGCCAAACAATATGAAATTGAAAAAGAAAAGCAGAAATCGGAGCGTATGAAGGCATACAAAAATCTTAAACGAAGATATCTTGAAGAAAAACGTAAATCAATTCCAATAGATTCACAAGCATTATTATCGTCATCGGAGAGTGACAGCGAAAGGATATCTGATAACAACATGAGCTTTGAAAAATTGATTTGCCAGGTGTTAAGTTAATACAAGATTAAAATAAGAAATTAATAAAAAATGAAGATGACATGCAATTTTTACAACAAGTCGTAAAGGACTACACACACATACAAGTTTTCAACGTATAAATTATATATTCAACGTATAAAAAATAGTAATAGGAAATTTGGCAAAAAAGTCGCTGTTTGTTAGCCAATTTATTTTCGATATCTTTGATGTTTTAGAAAGGTAATTATCTCCTCTATGCACCACTCTATGCACATAGGCTGAGAAAAAATTTCAAATAATTTTTCTGTTCGTTTGAAAATGAAAAATTGAACGAATACGATCGACCGACACCTTCGATCGACTCAATATTTTTTCTGTTTAAATTTTTTCTCACATTTTTAGGGGGTGTCCCGTTATACTCTCGATATTGGAACTTTCGAGAATAAGGTGTACACAGCTAAACGAATAATCACAGATACAACGATGACATTGGAATTATCAGAATTAAATTTTGTTTTAAGTTTTTAATTCAAATGAAAAATCTTTTTGATTGTCCGTGCTAATACTTAAGCTTTTCATAAATTAATTAATTCCAGGGAAATTTGCGAGATCGGTTTATTGAAAGAGACAACTTCTACAAGCAGTACACAGTAAATTTGCTTTTCCATACATGAAATATATGGAAATCTTGGAAACAGGTAGAATCTAGTAATTGATCTCTTAATTAGTAACTCTGTACTTTACTGGACTACTTTATTCCCTAGTGAGTAAAGTACATCAATAATGGCTGACTGTTTGTATTTACAATGCTTTAATAATGCAATTTACTCCAGATATTTGATTCAATAGATAGACTACTGGTTCCGGCCGCAGGAATAAACAATATGCTGTATAAGATAGCGGAAAATAAGAGAGTGTGCTACTCGCCGCAAGTGGCAGCACTATCAGTAAAGAGAATTTATTTTGTTATGTAATTACCAGCGAAATTTATTTATTTTTTTACTAAATAAAACATCTCAGCGGAATGAAATATTAAAAGTGATCCTTAAAATGGCAAATGATTGATCTCCGAAGTAAAGGAACTCGGTATATGAAACCTTGAAAGTTAACAATATTCCGTCTTTTCGGCATTTCTCCCACTAACAACCAATACTTTCGGTTTTTTTACTAATCTATCATATACAGCATGTAAACAGTATGTTTTCAAAATTACTACTGCTAGAAATTAAGTAATGTGAAACATACACACACTAATCGACTATAACATATCGTAATGCTACTCAATCAATGCTTTTGGAATATAGTACGAATAAGTGCTTGGTCTGTTATTAAATGTCTCAACGAAATTCCCAAATCTCAATTGTACCCTAGATAAAAATAAACGAAATGTTTCAAAAATGTAAGAACCCTAAGTCCGCAAATTAACAAAATTTAAAAATTTCTAATACGCATCAGACGTCTTGTTGGAATTCAATCTTATTTTTATCAAATATCTATACTGACTTACGAGTATTAGGTCTGAACAAAACTGACTAATTTAGATTTACTGCCTGTAGGGCAGTCAGACAAAGAATACTCCTCAGTAATCAATTGCAAATAAAACTGCATAGTATTAGTTAAGTGCCAAAAAATAATCCAACCACAGCTGTACATATTTTCATTTGCCATCGCATTGGCACGTATTACGTTAAAATTATCCAATCCCCCAACAGGTTAACAAATTAAATTTAAAATTTTCTATGATTTCGTTTTTACCTTCCATTTCTAGATATACAAAAACTACAATATAAAATTGTTAAATATTTTACATTGCTATTTGCTTGCACGCAAAGTCGCAAACTCGCAAACCGATCGATCGCGCTCTGTCGTTCGTCGTTTTAAGCTCGCCAAGATTCGTCTCTTTATTATTATTTTTTGTTTTATGAAACTTCGATCACGATTCACGTTACGTTTTTAGTAGTCGCGCGGCTTTTTGTTGACGGTGTTGTGCTTTTTGTAATATTAAAAAATTGAAAGAAAGTAAACTACATACATAACTAACAAAGGTAAAATGGTGAAGTAACAACGAGAAGAGAAAATTAATTTCGTTACAAAAATTTATTTAAGTGTTTCTATTGTGTGATATTATAGCTATTATGTTTTATTCTTGTGGTGTTTAGTAGCTACTTAGTTCTTTCTTCAAAATGTGGTGGTGATTAAATTAAGTTCCCTAAATTAAAATATATTGCCGAGGCCGACTAAAATGATTTTGTTAATTTAATGAAAAGAAGAGTTTAATTATAGAAATATAAAATTAATTAAAAAGCGTTGTTAATAAATAATATTTTGTTTGGTGTGTTTATCTGTGATGTGCTTTGGAATATAAAAAAGCTGGTTTAATAAGTGTTAAGTTTTGTGGCAAAAAATAATAAATCGAGTGTAACCCTTAATAATTTAAAGATACTTATTAATATTTGTATTTTCAATTTTATGGAATATATAATACCTTTCGTTTAGTGAGATGTAAGTGAACTTTTAAAAAAATTTTAGTTTGTGTCTTTGTTCATACCTACTTAGTTTTTGTTTAAGCATTATTGTAAAAATATAAAAAACTTGATTCTGTTCGAGTCGAGATTTGATGGTGTTAAATAAGTATGGTTTACCATGCAGAAGTTGTGTGCATTTTTAAATACTTTTGTAGTTGCAAAATTAAAACAATGTTGACCAATTTCCATTTTCTTTTTCTTAACAAACATAAGTATGATTATGGTTTCTTTATCAGGCGTAGCCTTATATATAAAATATATTTATATACTATATATTACCGTACTTACCCATAAAAAAAATTATTTATTCTAAATTTTGTACCCATTGCTATTCGTTATTCGTTTTCTATTGTTAGAAACTAGTGTACCGATATAATCTATAAAGAGCTTGCAAAAATGTTTTTTAGTTTTCTGTGGATATTTTCGTTTGAATTTTTTCATTAAATAAACTATAAAGTAATAAACTAAACGACATATGTTCCATTAAAACAAGTTCTCCATTTGAGAAAATAAATCGTTGTTGATGCAATGTTGCGCAAAAAATGATGTTTGCGTTTTTTGGACAATTTTATCTTCACTTTATGACCTTGCATCGCCCTTTAACATATTATAGAATTATAATAATTTTATTATAACTCAGGAAAAATTAAAAAATAAACTCGTAATTGTTGCAATTTTATGTACCTTGATGAAAAACTGTAAACATTATCATTTAAATGCTAGAGTAAAAAATAAAAAAATATTTTTTTTTATTTTATTTGGTAACGAAATTTACATTTAGATATTCAGTAAAGGTGCGATGAGTGCTAGATTTGACTTCGCATTTTTCTCTCAAATGGCCCGATTCTGAAAATGTAAAATTCTATACTGCAACTTTATAGAAATTGCTTACAGAGAAAAAGATACAGTGTTATAAAAAATGATATTCACAAACAGTAGACTTTTCGCCGATGTAAATCAATACGAGATATTGACATAAACTCGCTCTATAAATATAGTTTGCTATCTTCGTATATCATAAAAATATTGAATTTTATGTAAATTAATTAAGAAACAAATAAAAATAAGAATGTATTGTACAGTTGTGTCAAACAACATAGGACGGTTGGTGACATTCGTTTGTATACCACAATACACATTTGAACAATATTTTTTCTGTGTGCGTCGCAGAAAAACTATTCGTTTCGATTGCACGTGTATGTATTGCATTATCAACATTTAGGCGTATATAAGGAAAGTAATAAATCTTAAATAAATACATTTTTTCTAAAAGCTCAAACAATTTGCATTAATTTAACCAACTTTTGTTGGTATTGAGATGGTATTGGTAACAACCTAAATATGTGAAAACCGTTATCTGAACAAAACTTCCACTTACAGAGCCGAGTTACATTTTATGAATACCATTTTAATATATATCGGAAATTTTACAGTTACAGAGCTTACATACAGTTCGCACTTTCGCAGATAATTTTAGATAAAGTATTTATTAAAGAATGAACAGTCAGATTATTCTTGAATGAAATTAAAATCGACGTCAGCGCTGATTCCAACACTCTACACTTATTACTTTACTGTAAGTAAGCTTAAATGTCATGAAGCCATTTTCGTTATGTATGTTCACAATAAGTCGTGAAATTTTCATATAACAAGGCCTAATTAAAGCTTTACCGCTTGGTCAGGAAGGTACTGAGTTCGAGTTCCACAAGAAGCAAATTTTCTTAATTTATGACTAATCGATCATGTTAATAAAACACAACTAACTTAGTAACTTCGACTTTACCTACGGCTTCCCAACGTAGCTGCATTAGAAATAATTTTCACTTTTAATCGTCAATTGAGAACTATAAATGTCCGGGGTAGTGACATCTAGTACATTAAAAATAAGCTGATTGAGTCTTTTTTTACATGAAATTTTAGCACGGTATACTTTATGAAAATAAAAATTAACATACAAAAATAGACCCAATCAGCTTAATTTTTTTGTCGTCAGATCTACAAACAGTTCTCTATAGTGAACAGTCGATTCTTGAAAGTTACTCATATATTAAATCTGAAAATAACCGTTATTTAAACAAAATTAATAATTAGATAATTTTCATTGAGGTCCAGTTGATTGACGTTTATGGTTAAATGAGTTTTACATTTCAGTAATACAACTAAAAGAGAGTACGGTCACACACCAAAGTAATGCCTGTCATGGCAAATCTCTTACTCAATTGTATCTCAGTTGTCCATTATTAAATCGGATTATGATATGCACGTGCTCCAACTCTTTAAATTTCTCAAAATTCGATTAATTATCATGAATAAGATCTCATCAAAAGAGTTTTTGTGTTAAAATTAAGATTTTTTGTTTTCCAAAAACCTTATTTTAATTTTATTTGTTTTGTGTTAAATTTATAATTTTAAAGAGATTTAAAAAAATAGTAAAACTATGTAAAACCAATTTTGAAATAAAATTAATGCAATACAATTTGTAGCTTTAATCTTTATGTGATAATATTATTTTTATAGTTTAATATATACCCATTTCGAACACTTGTTCATCCTCAGAATTATTTTGCTACTGAATTTTTGATTAGAAATAAGCCGAAGTATCATGGCATTGTATTAACGCACGACATAGTCGTAATAACATTTCGTTAATTTTATTTGTTTTTGTGTTAACCTTTTCGTTTAGTAATAGTGGACTGTTTCGTACTTTATATATCTCGTACTCTTTAATTCTATCCATTGTGTCACTTTTCCTCATTCTGCGTATGACCTCTCTATAAGCTTAATTCTATGCCTGTGTAGGTATGTTTTTCCATAATTAGGTGTAGTGTTTTGTTTGAATTGATAGTTGATTTTGGTTGTGTGTAATTTACCTCTTCTATGTGTGCCCTAAATAATTATTGGGCGAAGTTTTTGCCTGTTTGTCCGATATGGAGTTTGTGACAATTGTCACTGGTTAATTTTAAAATCCCGCTATCCATTTTGTTCTTTGTTGATATTTGTAATTGTTGTTGTAGTTTGTTATTGGTTTTATGTGCTAGTATATCCATATCTGTTTAATATTTTCTTCATTAAATTACTGGTGATGTCATTGTAAATAACGGATATGTATTTTTTGGGTTTTTCTTCATCTATGTGTAGTGTTGTCAGGTTTCGTTCTTTAGTTTTATTTTTAATTTTATAATTTAAACACTATTACATGCAACGTAAATTTGAATTTTTTTTCTCACTATTTTTATTTCTGCACCAACACATTTAAACGTACTTATTTTAAAAAACAAATTATGGAAAAATAATTCCAATATATCTTTACTTAGTTATCGTTTATTTCATATGTGTGGAGTTAGCAGGACTTATATTTATAAGTATTACTTATTCACAGTAACATCTATTCATACTTATTCAACATCAGTTGCATGTTCTTTAAAATTTACCTTATTATCTAGTATAATGCCTAAGTACTTAAAACTATCTACCCATCCTATTACAGCATTATGTATAACAATACTTCCATTTACTACATTATTCCCTATACACTTACATTTTGTTTTGTTTACATTTAACATTAACTTATTTATACGAAGCTATTTTGCCACTTCACCTAACTCTTCATTCATACTACTTATGATCTCGACCAAATCATTTCCCTTTCCCAACAAATACAACAACGTATCATCAGCAAACAAGTGAATTTTGCATCTATGTATTTAGAATCTGTGGCATACTATAAATAGCAATGGTCCCAGCTTACTTCCTTGTGGTACTCTATACTTTACATCTACAAGATCAGAGCATACATTATTAATTTTTACATACTGCTTTCTATTACTTAAATAACTATCCAACCAACTTAATAATTCGCCCCTCACACCATATTTGTTTAATTTTTCTAGCAACCTTACCCTATCTATAGTTTCAAATGTCCTTTCAAAATCAAGGAAAACTGCTACTGTCGATTTTCCACCCTCCCGCTCTCTCTTCCAATCCTCGACCACCATCTGAACCGCTGTCTCTGAAGAGTGCCGCTCTCTGAAACCAGATTGGTGCCCAGATAGCATATTATTCTCAGTAATGTGTCCGAGCAACTTATCCAAAATTATTGACTCCAATACCTTGTCCAAGATTGGCAAAATATTTATAGGACGATAATCCGACATCCGACAACTATTCATAACTTTAGGAACAGGAACTACACATGATACTTTCAAACTTGTAGGAACTACTGCATATTCCAAAGACAAATTTACTATGCGGCTTACATATCTTCTTAACCCCCCCCCCCCCCCCCCAATAAATCCTTAAACATTTTACAGCTGAACACCCCTTCACACCCTGCCAATTTTAACGTTTTAACTATTTTATCTAGGTAGTCCCCCTGCACCATGCCCACATGCTCAATTACTCCTCCATCATATATTACAAAATTAAATACTTTTTAAGTAATTTGTTGTCTGGATATTAATGGTTTAATTATGTTCATCAAAATTTCAGCACAAAATTTAATTCAATTTGTCGGCCTGTAAATTAAACTTACATATTGTGGAAATAATGAAATTGTTATCATGAATGAAAGTGAATTGCGTAAGCACTTAAAGTGTATATGCCGTGTTATAATATATCAAAACAAAAAATATGAAAAAAATTCAAACAGATAATATTTTTCATCAATCAACAGATTTATGTTAGTCGCATGGTCAATTTTCATGTGAATTTTAATAAAATTCTGAAATCAAAATAGTAGTTTTTTAATTCCGCCTGCATCTCGTCCCCTAATAGTTTCGGTTGTGACGTTTCACTCACATACTTACTCCAAATTGTTTCCCCAATTTTTATTTACACACATACATAAGCACAATTTTATTGTATCGAGTTTCGTCAAGTTTCGAATAATCGCGACACTTTTCATACAGGATCTTATTCTAAGTCGAAAACAAAACTAAGTCAAAGACGAAACTAAATATAAGTTTTTACTTCGAGAAATGACAAAAAAGTCGAATTTTGTTATACTTGGGATTTCATTAAGAATGAGAAACTATTGCTCAAAATGAGATATGTTAGATTTCGAGTGGGTTAAAATGAATAAAAAAGTTTAATGTGATCAATAATTAATTAATTATAACTAAACTAAATAAACTGAAAAGGATGTTGAGCGATACTACACGTGATAATTGAAAATTAATATTTCATTTTTCATTTTCTCTTTCGGTGACTTAATTTAAAAAAATGGGAATTTTGGGACCTATTTGATGACAGAATATTCCTTCCTTAATAGAGAGTACATTGTAAAAGTGTTTTAATTTATTGACTTACTTGTGGGTGTACTACGAAATCCCGGTTTCCTTTTCTTCTAGTTCTAATTGCACAAAATAATAAAGTTTGTAATTGCAAGATTTGGTACTTGCACCATTTTGTAATTGCTACAATTTGTAGTTGCAAGATTAATAAAAAAAGCAATATTTTGTCAATGCAATATTTTGAAATGCATTAATTGTAGAGGCTAACGGCTTCGATAACTCTGACGGGCATGCGGGAGGTCGCTGCGCTCCTCCTCGCTTAGCCCTCCGAGGGGCTTTAGAATTCAACTTCGGGGACGTAGTAGCCGGGATCAGTGAGCATGTCGCACTGCGTGCCGCACGTATTAGCGGATTATAGAGAATCTATTAATGACACCTACTAAAAAGAAAATTAATATTGTACCATTTTGTTATGCGAGATTTTGTAATTGCAAGATTTTGTATTTGCAACAGTTTGTAATTTTAACATTTTGTAGTTGCAATATTAATAAAAAAGTAATATTTTGTTAATGCAACATTTTCAAATGCAATAATTGTAGAAGCTGATGGTTTCGATGACTCTTACGGGCACTTAGCCCTCCATCCAAATTCTATCCCTATTAGCAGAGCCATCTATGATTTTAAAGAGCCGTAATATTAAAAAGAGAGCTTTAAATAAAGGGGAAGCTTTTATTGAGTTACTATTAGAAACCATGGTAATTGGAAAATTTTAGAACATGAATTTATGAATAAAAAATTAAACAAATCATCTAAATTTGAATTTTATATTATTAATAAAATATTCAACAAACACATGTTTGAAAATCAGTTATCATAGTGTAGTATTTAATTATTAAAATTAAACTAAAGCGGAGCATAAATTTATTAATTTTCTATGAAAATGAGATTTCCGTTTAGTTGTGTAGGTTAGTAAAGTAAGTTAATAAAGGGTGCTGCCGCAGATTTCTCTTACATCCATTTTATAATTTAGTTTTATAAAAATTCAACTTCTTTATTAAATTCTGGTCCCATGCACATCAGAATTTTCGGGATGAACGATGGATTTAATAACAATATAAACACACATTTATAACAAAACTAAAGAGAAAACGTGAGCTGAAACAGATTTTATGAATCACCATGTAAAGCAATAATTATTATTCATTTAATAAAAAATTTTCATCAGAATTTTATTACTGGAAATGTTTACAACATCGTTGACATCGTTGATTTTCTTAATTAAATATTATTACAAAAATCAACAAAACGTAGAAAACTTCAATTATATGTGATTGAAAACCCGAGCTTTCTGTAATTTCAAAATCCGTTTACAGATGTCTCTATAATAAATTTACTTGCAATTACAGAAAAGAATAAAATAATTAAACTATTTACGAAAATAAACGATAATAAACGATTTATTAAGTAAAGCGCAAAATCTTTAATATAATAATTTAACATAATTAACAAAACTCAAAACAATTATAATTTTTATTTATAATAGGGTTGGCGTAAATAAAACTTTTCGTCGGAAAATATTCACCATCGTAGTTGCTGCACGCTGAAAAACAATAATAGAAAAATGTCACAATTTTTCCAAATTTTTTCTTTTTTTATTTCAATTCAATTCGCTCATGTTGGGTTATTTTCAGGAGATCTCCATAATCTATTGAACCAGGCAGTATACATAATAAATTGTTAAATTTTCAAAATAAACATTTAATTTTTAATATCTAGCTTTAATTTATACTTAGCGACATCTTTTGATTGGTTTAGTAATTGCGAAAAGCTCTATAAAATAATGTTTTTATTTTATGAAGCTCTGGTTTATTTATACTACAGGATGAAACAATATAGCCAGCGAATTTGTTGCGATGAAATTTTTAACAAATAACGAAAAATCAGTTTTCGAAGTTTGTTCATCAACAATGTTGAAATAGAATCCAGAACACAATAACCCCCATATTACATAGTTACTCAAAAACCATTTATAACGAACGTTTGTTTTGGGAAAGTAATGCTGACATGTTTTGATGGAACACTCTATACTGATTTCTTATTTTCTTTACATACACATATAAACAAATTTTTGTTTCTACAATAAAAGAAATAAATTTTGTGGTAGAATAATTTAAATATTTTTGCGTTAACTCGACATAATATGACTCAATTTTAATATATGCTTTTCCTGAATATTGAACTAACCATTCAAATTAAAAAATAAAATGAAGCATTAATGTTTTTATATACAAAACAGCTTTTAAAAAAATATTAAAATACACTGATTGGTATGAAAAAGAACAAAACGCTTCCTCTCTATGTAATGCTCATGAAAAAATGGCGGAATCTTACGGCTCTTCTATTTAGGAGGCTCTGCTATTAGCCATTTTCTAGAACTTTATCGCAAACTCATTTATGAATTTTGTCAAAAAATCATTTAACCCTTAAATGAAAAAATAACCTCTGTGATGTTAATAAGGAAAATATTTTTTCATGTACATATTTTGTGATGCAGATTAAGAATCTGAACTCTTTTTCAATTAGACATATCCAGATTTTCAGAAAATCTGGAAAAATTGGTTGTCCGTTTAAACGGACATCATGCACGAAACTAATGTATACATAATATAACTTGTATTACATCGCCTGAAAAGTTCCCGGTCTGACACATAGATGGTGCCACAAATTTAAAACCCATTGTATTTTTTAATTCTACCAACCTTCAAATGATACCTGTTAAAATTTCATGACATTTCGATCATTCAGTTTGCAAGTTACAGTTGTTTTTGTGACGCTACTTTTGTTAATTTCAAAACAATAAAAAAAAAGAATTTCACGGGTTGAATAAACACTGTTTTTTGATGGGAAAAAATAACATTCAAGCAAAGCAGTGGCTTTATAAGTGTTATCCGGACTCTGCACCAGAAAGATCAACATTGACTGGTTTGCTGAATTTAAACGGGGTCGTACAACTGGCTGTGACCATAAAAAAATCCACGAAATTGTTTTGAAAGATCGTAAAGTGAGATAGCTGACATTGTAAAGATATCTATGGAATGTGTTGGTCATATTTTGCACGAACATTTGTCCATGAGAAAGCCATGTTCGAATTTTGTACCGCATTTGCTTACAATGGCTCAAAAATGACAAGACATTATTGCACATTGAATTGCTTCCGCATTAACCGTTTTCGCCACATTTCACAGCGATTATTTCTTGTTTGGGGACCTCAAAAAACCTCTAGGGAGAGTGATTTGGTTCCAATGAAGAAGTGATTTCCGAAACTGAAGCTTATTTAGAAGATAAAGATAAATCGTTCTTCAAAAAAGGCATCGAAATGTTAGAGAAGCGTTGGACTGATTGTATCGCTCTAGAAGGAAATTATGTTGATGAAAATGTATTTTTCCCAAAAAATTGTGTTTTCTTTGTTAGGCCAGGAACGTACAATTGTGCAAGCAGATTTATTTAAAAATAGCCTTACATATATTATTACGCATATTTTTACTTACTTTACATATTTCCATGCCACTTATTTGTACTGACTTTTTAATTTTAACTGCACAAACGAAATAATTTGTTTGATATACTAAAAACGTACGATGAAAATATGTAATCGGCAACAAAAACACCTGAGCCAATAAAAATTTCCAATCTACCATACTAACTTTCTTTCAAAAAAATAAATATGTTAAACACTTACGGAAAACTCCACGACCGCTGCAAGGCCTTCCAGAGACTTGGTAGCTGTAAAATTTCCACCTTTTGGGTGGCTGATTTCTTCTTCTAATATATAAAAATCTCGTGTCACGGTGTTGTGGTCGCACTCCTCCGAAATGGTTCGACCGATTTTTATGAAATTTTTTATGTATATTTGGCAGGCATGAGAATAGGTCGTAAAGTATATTTCATACCGCTAGGTGATTAGGGTGTCCCTATCCAGAAAATTTTTGTCTTCCTACCTCCACCCTCCCATTTTTTAATCGCGATTTTAGTATTTTTGTATGAACAATATCCAAATATTTTAACCATCGTTCGTATTTCAAACAGCACGAAAAAATTTATGTTTTTGAATGACAGATGGCGCTACGTCTGCCTCATCGAACATTCATTCACATGGTTTGGTTCTGAAATTTTGTACGATTTATTTTAATTTATAAGAAATAAATACGTGATTTATGGTTGTAAAAAGGTTGGTAAAATACTAAAAAATACATTATCGGTATACCGTTTTTCATCAGTAAGTACAACAATTTTGTCTATTTGTGTGTGTGATTGTTTGTGTGTATTACAGTGAACAATGCCAGCAAGACGCAAATGAGCTCATTTGGGCCATCGAACGAATAGAGCAACAAATATGCGAAATAGTAGAGCAGAAAGAACAGACGAACAAATCCAGAAAGATAACGAAAATGTGCGTGAGAGCATGTCGCAATTGCGTGCATCTCAATCATAAGAGGCACAAGCTGAACGAAATCAACAACGACAATGGGAACGAAGACAAGCCCACCGGTTCGTAGTTAACAGACGCAGAGCAAAGACTCTTCCTTCCTTCGTCTCGCATTCGAGTACGAGCTAGATCTTGAATATTCCGCTCATTCGAAAATGCTGATTGGTGCTATGGACAAAGAGGACGAAATTTAAATATAATGTTGGGCCAAGCACACTACCTTGTGGTACTCCAGCCAGAATGTTTTCTCGTTCGATTTAGAGGCGTTGTATTTGCCATAATATCTGCGATTTGACAAATACGACTTCATAAGTAAATCAATTTCTGGCAATTTAAGATTAATTTTATGAACCAGACCCTCGTGCCAAACTTTATCGAATGCTTCAGCAACATCCAAGAATACGGCGGAGCAGTATTCTTTCTCTTCTTATGCTGACCTTATTTCTGCAGCTATACTCGGTGCAATTGTTCAATGGTTCTGTGCTCGGCTCTGAAACCAAATTGATGACTAGGGATGATATTTCGTAGTTCCGGTTTAATATTTTCGATAATAGTTTTTTCGAATACTTTCGAGACGATTGGTAGTAGGCTTATTGTTCTGTATGACGAGGCTTCGGTAGGATCCTTGCCAGGCTTCGGGATCATTTTTATAGTTGATAATTTCCAGCACTCGGGGATATATTCTGATTCGTAAATTGAATTGAATATTTGAGCCAGTCGTCCAAAGGCACAGTCAGGCAGTTGTTTAAACATTTCACCTGTAATTCGATCATACCCCATAGTGCTTTCTTTAATTGAATTTGATGTGCAATAATAAACTACCAGTGGTTTCTTTATCTTAAATTTCCTCATAGGTCTGATTGCTATATTTTCTGTCTGAACCACCGATAATGCAAGGTTTGGAGTGAATACACTTTCAAGGTGATCAGCAAAGGCTTTAGCTTTTTCCTCGTCACTTCTAGCCCGTTCACAGTTAGAAAGACGAATTGGCGGATTTGGTTGCTGAGGCCGTTTGAGGTATTTAGTGGCCTTCCATAATGAATAGTTTGTGTCCCAATGAGGAGATAATTCTTTAAGATAATTTTGCATATAATCCATCTTGTTTTTTTAGGCTTTGTAGTTTTCTTTTTGCCTGATTAAAGTTATATTTAGCATCTGGCAATCGATTAATTTGCCAGATGCCTCTTAAGCGACGTTTGTCTGTTAACATTTTCTCTATTTCAGCTGATGTTATAGTGAATTAAAGTTTTCCATAGCAATGTTTATATCGTTAGCCGTCTGTAGTGTAGACGTTAGATCGATATGTGAACTGATGTACATCTTGAATTCCAACAAGTTAGTGAAGGTGTTTGTTAGATAGTTATGTGTAGCACATGGCTTTTGGTCGGCCCAGTAATGTAGTAATACCGGAGAGTGGTCAGAAGATAATTCTAAAAGTGGTGTAGCTTGGAGTATTTCTCGGATTATTTTACTTGTGACTTCAAAATCAAGGGCGTCAGGGATTTTCCGACGATCAGTGGCCCTATTCTGGCTTTCCCTGGGAATAGAGAATTGGGAAAAACATTTTCATAGCATTTTTGTCAAAATTATATTTTCCTGGCCTACTGCGGGAATAAGTTTAGTGTAAAATATTTTAAAACAAAGTGAATTGGGAAACTTTTGTTCCACAAAATTTTTATAGGGAAAAATATTTTCCCATTTAACTTTGTTTCGAAAATATTAACACCAAACATGTTCCCTTAGTAGGCCAGAAAAATACAATTTAGATAAAAATGCTATGAAAATATTTTTCCTAATTCCCTATTCCCAGGGAAAGCCAGAATACGGCCACAGCAGGCCAAAAAGTTGGATGGTCACACGACGCAACATCGTAGTGATTCTTGAATAACATTCATTAATTGACTTCCCCTTGGAGTAGTCAATCTTGAACCGCAATATATACGTGCTCTGCGGGTATGATGACTGGATGTTTGCTGTCGTAATCACAATCGGCGTTGAAAAGCCGACCACCAACTCGAAGAACACCTGCTGCATCTACAAAAGGTGCTAAAGCTTGTATTTTGGAATTAGCTTTCGTTGTCTTGTATTTTCGTAGGCTTGTGATATTTTCATTAAATGATATACTCATGGTTGGACCAACTATTCAACCACCTCTGTGGGTTACGTTGATGCGATTCCGAAATAACCGTATAGCGCTAACCGCCGACATCGAAAAGATGTATAGACAGGTGGTTGTGTCACCTGAAGACACAAACTATCAAAGGTTGTTATTACGAGAAAATCCAAGCCAACAAATACGACATTTCAAGCTAACTAGAGTTACGTTCGGATTAGCCTGTTCTGCCTATCTGGCAATCCGTACTCTCCAAAAACTAGCTTTTGATTTTGGGGACAAGGTTATGGCACGACACATTACAAATGATTTCTACGTAGACGACTTTCTGTCTGGTGCCGAGAATGTGAAAGGCGCGGCAGAAATCAAAAAGAAAATCACAGTGATTTTACGAAGCGGAGGGTTCGCGTTAAGGAAATGGAGATCAAACTGTTCGGAGCTATGTGATGATCCCGGTGAGGGAAATGCAGCCAAATTATATAACGAGAATAATTCGACTGTTATCGTTCTGGGGCTACTCTGGCGTCCGTCTGACGATATATTCACGTTCAAAGTCAACCCAGAGAATGAAGGTCCTATTACGAAAAGGAAACTGTTGTCGGAAGCTTCGAGAGTCTTCGATCCGCTGGGTTTCTTATCTCCCTCCATCATCTTATTAAAAATATTATTCCAAAAGACTTGGTTATTGAAACTCGATTGGGACGACATACTTCACGACAACCACGTAATGGAATATAAGCGAGTGAGGGAGGAATTCAAATGGTTCCAAGAGATAAAAATTCCACGTTTTAGCAATCATTACGAAAATATCCAGATACACGGGTTTGCGGATGCCAGTGAAGCGGCCTACTGCGCGGTCATTTATAGTAGAATTATAAATGAAAAGGGAGAAATAATTGTTAACCTATTGACGTCCAAGACAAAGGTGACACCTGTAAAAAAAATATCTCTGCCCAGATTGGAATTATGCGCTGCACACCTGCTGGCAAAACTGATGTCTGCAGTCAAAGCGATCAACAAATCGACTGTGAAATACTACGCTTGGACCGATTCAACCATCGTGCTCGCTTGGCTTTCTACTTACCCTGCCAGATGGAAAACTTTCATCGCCAATCGGACGAGTAAAATTTTAGAACAATTTCCTAGGCAACACTGGTCATATGTAAAATCAGCAGAAAATCCCGCCGATCACGGTACCAGAGGAGTATCCCCACTAAAGTTAACGCGCTTGAGGCAATGGTGGAATGGTCCGGAATGGTTGAAATCACCAGAGTGGCCAAACTCGATTAATTTAAACACGAAACTAATCGAATCCGCAGTAGAAAACGAATCAAGCAAACATTCGAGGCATGTATTACTTAGCACCGTGGAGAATAACTGCTTGAGCCACTTATTCGCGAGGAAATCCAATCTGTTTAAAATATTTCGAATCATCTGCTACGTGAAGCGTTACATCGCGAATCTAAAGTGTAAAGATCGATCAGAGAGAGCCACGGGCGAACTGATTTCCGAAGAGGTCGAAGCAACAAGGATGCAGTGTATTAGATGGGTGCAAGAAGAGAAATTTAATGAAGATATCACAAGCCTACGAAAATACAAGACAACGAAAGCTAATTCCAAAATACAAGCTTTAGCACCTTTTGTAGATGCAGCAGGTGTTCTTCGAGTTGGTGGTCGGCTTTTCAACGCCGATTGTGATTACGACAGCAAACATCCAGTCATCATACCCGCAGAGCACGTATATACAGAGAGATTGATATGGGAGGTGCACAACAAAAATTTACACGCTGGGCCCACATTAACAAACAATTTAATCAGACAAAAGTATTGGGTGATCAACGGGCGAAACAAAATACGTTCGATGTTGAGAAAGTGCATCATTTGTGTGAAATATGCACACAAAACGAGTCAACAGCTAATGGGAAACCTACCCGCAGAACGAGTGACTCCAACCCGTCCATTTACGAACTGCGGAATCGATTTTGCGGGACCACTGTATTTCGCATCAAAAAAGGGTAGAGGTTCAACAACAAACAAAGGTTGGTCAACAACAAACAAAGGACACATATGTCTTTGTTTGTTTATCCGTGAAGGCGATCCATATCGAACCTGTGAGTGATCTGACAAGTGAAGGATTTTTAGCGGCCCTTAAACGTTTCGTAGCCAGAAGAGGTGTCCCAAAGAAAATATATTCAGACAATGGGTCGAACTTCGTGGGGGCAAGGAGAATTCTGAAAGAGGCTTACCAACTCATGCAACAAATTTCTAATAATTGTTTAATTTCAGAATTTCTAAGTAGCAATAACGTAGATTGGCACATGATCCCACCATCTTCACCTCATTTTGGCGGATTATGGGAATCCGCGGTGAAATCCGTGAAAACACATCTGATGAAGTCAACCAACAATGTAAATCTGACATTCGAAGAAATAGCGACGTTATTATGTTAGATTGAGAACATATTAAACTCACGGCCGCTATACACCACATCCAATGATGATCATTACGAAGTGCTCACTCCAGCCCATTTTTTGATTGGGACGTCAACGGGATCGATTCCAGAATTGGAGATTACGCAGAGAGATTCATCCTTGTCGAGATGGCAGCGAATTCAAGCCAGAATACAAACATTTTGGAAAAGGTACTCCGTAGATTATCTGAACACTCTACAACAGCGACAAAAATGGCGACATGCAGAGAAAGACATCAAACTTAACGACATCGTACTCATAAGCGAAGATAATACGCCTGTGTGTAATTGGCCATTGGGCAGGGTGATGAAAGTACATCCAGGAGATGATAATTTGGTTCGTGTTGTGACCCTGAAAACCGCGCATTCAACTCTACAACGTCCAATAGTGAAGCTTTGTAAGCTGCCTGTTTGTTGACGTAGCCAACGTCAACGGCGGGGAGTATGTTCAAGACTGTCAAATATATTCCTGAAAATAAAAGAAAACAAACACAAAGAATCGGGTGCGAATAGAAGTAAACAACAAACACTTATCTGAAACAACCGTGAACTTGGTGTACAAGTAAATCATCGCATTAATTACGACATAGATGTGAAGAATACACAAGGAATTTACCTGTAAGATAAAAGGGAAAGTTTAGATTATTATAAATATTAAAGTTGTATTATATAATTACTTACCTAAAAATTATAAACTCTGTCCAATTAGTATTTTGTTTATGTTTTTGGTTTTGACATATCGTTATCCAGTGCGGGGTTGTGTTCACGATGTTTACATTGTTACAATATCGTAACAACTGTCATTGTAGAAATGACGTAATAGTTAACAATGAGATTGTCCCAAGTGTCAAAACATTGTTAAAAACATAACCACAGAATTAAGATAATGAAATTTATTGTTAAAACTAGGATTGCAGTAAAATTTGTTAGATTTGCGTAGACAAAATAAATTATGAATTTTAAGAGACTGAAATGTTTAATTGTGATACGAAGGAGTTTGTTGTGAATTTTCAATTTAAATTTCTAACGGAGAAGCAATTGTGTGGCAGATTATTTTGAATTGTAATATTGGTTAAAAATTAATAATTTTTAATTAGATTAATCTCGAGGGAATCGGAATTGGAGACTAACTTTAAAATATTGTTTTTCAGACATTACCCGCCAGTCGTTTAGCTCATTTACCACCTGCCTTATAATCTGACAAATCATATGCACAGGAATATGTTCTTGCATTAGCCGTACTCCCGCCCGATGCAGACGACAAGACTGAGGCATGTCGTTCTTTTGCCCAAGTTGTTCTAAACAAGATTTTAAACTTAAATGTTGAGTATAAAATTGTTGCTTTGACCTACGCTACGCTATCCGATCCTGCCACTAATGTCGATGTCGGCAAAGCACATATTACAGATGGTATAATCCGTGTTGAGAGACGACGTGACCGCAAACTCGCCAAACCGGTAAGACAGAGCGGCCTTTATAAAATACAAGACTAGAATAAAAATTTTATTTATAGATTGAAGAATATCAAGCAGTTGAGGCAGCTGCTAAAAAAACTCGTGTCTCAATTTAAACATCACAGATGCGGCATTCGTTCACGATACTATTAGACCTGTTAAGATTCCTAACGATCTATTATGAACGTTTTATGATTTTGTAAAGTTCGATTTGCCTAGAGGACAATTTTTTCCATAAAGTACGGATCGTAACTAAAAAATATACGAATAGTAGGATCTAAGCGTAGTATTATGGAGCATCAAAATAATCAGTGTATCCATAAAACACAAACTTATTTAAAATAAATATATCAAAAATTGAATGTTGTTCTTTATGTTCTTTTGCAAACATACGCAATCATCATGTTGCTTCTGATACCTACACCATTAAAAATGACATTTGTAGAGGCAGTCTCGAGTTGGGTTGAGAATGACGTTTGTAACAATGTAGAGTTCGTGAACGAAAAAGGCACGTGTTCATTGTTACAATGTAGTTTCATGAACGGTGTTGAGCTGTCATTGTTAACAATATTGTAACAATGTAAATATCGTGAACAGGCTCCGGTGCGAATAAGAGTAATTAGAAAATACATAGACAAAGTACTAAAAATTGATAATCGATGTTGTTATACTTGCGCTAATCATGTTAAGATGGCACTTACTTTTGTTTTGATTCTTATTATAAATTAATTTAAATATTTTTTGGGAGATGGCACTTTATTCAAAATTTGTATAATTCTTTTTTTTTTAGTAAAATAAGTTTTGTCATGGAAAAAAACGTACATTGTGAAAATATATTTCAAGCTCGATTGTTTGAGCCTAAAAAATAATTACCTGTGATATATAATTTAAAATAAAGAAAAGTATATGTGCTGCAGTGATTGTCTTGGCTTTTCTGTTACCGCGAATTGTGAACAATATCATTTTGCTTTTCTTTTACTGTGAGCCGTGAATAAAGTGAATAAATAGTTTGGCGAGCACACCTACCGCGATTTTGAGGTTACGAACCGAACATTTATACCAGTAGAAATATTACCGTTTGGCATACCGCTACCCCCTGTATCAACCGAGTACAATAAATAGTTTGGCGAGCACACCTACCGCGATTTTGAGGTTACGAACCGAACATTTATACCAGTAGAAATATTACCGTTTGGCATACCGCTACCCCCTGTATCAACCGAGTACAGCTTTTCCCAAGTTGAAACGAGATTAACAAACAATACGTGAATAAGACGGTGAATACACATTTTTATACAAGTAATTGGACTGTCGGTATTGGAGTTACAACGAGGTTAATTCTGGTCCCAGTGAAACCACCGAGCCGCCTCATAACCGCCAACCAGGTCCAAGGGTTAGTCAGTAGATATGTTTGGCATTAAAATCGCCGGCGACCATTAAACGTTGAGCCAGGGTTGCAAAAAGTCTTTTGTAGATATCTGCCGAAACGTTATTATTTGGAGGGCAATATATTGAAGCGATGATTAAGCTTTCTCGGCGACTTCTGCCCCCTTATCATAAACTTCGTAACCATTAATTCTGAAATTGTATTTATCAGTTAAGTGGGTTTCAGAAACTATCATAAGACCAATTTCGTGTTTAGCTAGAAAATGTTCTAATTCGAGTTTGTGTTGGCTTATACCGTTTACGTTCCATCTTCAGATAATTTATCGGAGACATTCTAGTTTCTCATAGTGGTTTGATTTTGTAGCATTGCTTATAGCATATTTTGCATTGTTGTCATTAATTGCATCATCATTTGCATGCAGTTATTCAGGGTAGGTTCAACATCTGAGGATTCACCTTGGAGAACGCTTGCGTATGTTGGTTTGCTGGTTGGTATTCTGGGCGAACGAGAGTCATTTGGCGTATGCGGAGGTATATTATTCTGCGCATCTGGTGTAGTTTTATACTGCCTCCTGGGACGTGACAATTGACTAATATTTATGTGGACTGAACTTTTCCCTTTTACAAAATGCTTTCGGATGGATCCAGTACAACTTTGACCATTGGTTGTGGTTGCTTCAAGCAGTTCATGATTGTATATAAATTCTGTACTTATCTTAAATACATCATCAACAAGAGCAGCCTGGATTTCGGTTGTTTCAACATGGACATCGATACGTTCAATATCGACTGAAAGACCCTTTGAAGACTGCAATCGGTATGTATAATAGTTTCTGTTGTGAGTACCGAAATAATTAATGACTTCGCTTTAGTCGTTGACATCATGCTTTTGAATTTTTACTTCAATTGATTTGAGTTCTTCCACCACCTTTTGTGCGTATCGATTTCTCGTAAGTAGATTGGAGATGGCTTGTATTTTCGATTTGCCTGTACTTATCCTTTTCGATAAGCAACGATAAACGTTTCAAATTGGTTTTTCCGTTTTTGGACTATCCCTTTGGACTATCACCATCTACTAGAATAAATTTGAGCAATTTCTATTTCCCTCATATCGTTGAAGTATGGAAAATAAATTATTTACTGATAGAAATGGAGTTGAAATGTCAGAATGTGGTACTCTAGCAAGGTGGTAAATGATTTAAAAAATGCGGGCAGTTTCGAATTTTATTCTAGAGAAACGAGTTAAATTTCGGTAAATCATCGAAAAAGATAAACACCGTTTTGTCGTTTTTTACATGATATAGAATCGGACAGAACATTAAAACTATCTAATTTGCTTATTGTGTATACATATGAAGAACAAGTTCGAGAATTTTCATTCAGAAAATTCGAGTACATTGGTTCTTTATTATGAATTTATGATATTTTATTTTGGATTTAAGGCCAATTTATAAAATGTATATACTGTTGCTCGGTTCAAGACCTTTCAAACGATATGCCACATGATTATAACGTAATAAGAAACGTGTATCTGCCACCACTACGTCACTACGTAATATGCGATTCGTGTATATTCTATAACAAACAGGTGATTTATCACCATCGAAATTTTTAAGCGCCACCAAAAAACTGTAGAGTTAAGTTGTTTCGGCTAAATGTGTGACTACCTTCAAAAACTTTTCACCTATATGCGCGATGTATGTATTCTATTATAAAACTGTAATTTGACAGTAGTGTAAGAACGGTGATTGTGAGCTAGAGCGTTAAATTAATTTTTATTAAAAATCATACCATTCAAAAGATGATGATACCCCCTACTGTTATGATAGCAGCGCCATCGGCAAATGTACCTCATATTGTATTATGAATTTGCGGAGTACGTATAGCTTGTCAACCGGAGGTCCCATGATCTTCAAAACACTTCTTTGTGGCACTCCGGCTATGTTCTCATTAATTATCTTTCCTGTGGTGGATGTTAATGTATAATTCAAGAAGGTGACAGAATTATATTGGTAAACCGTTTTTGAATTCTTAAACGTAGAAGAAGATTGAAAAAACTAAAAAATCACGTGAGCCACTCTCGAGAGAGTTGGTACAAGCAGAAATTCATTTTTTTGTTTGAGTTTACTTATGGACTGACTTCTTTTTCGCGTCAACATCGAGAAAAGTGATTTTGAACCTAAATAATTTTTTGTCATCTTTGTCAGATTTATTATAAGAATTATTTGGCCCCACAGAACAAAGTAAATGGTTATCAAAAATCTGAAATCGTGTGTTTAGTTGTAAAATAATTTTAAATAATTAATTATTGATTTCAATTTATGCCATTTACAGAAAATAAATTCACAGAGCGAATTGATATAACTACGTCAACACTAAATTAGCTGACTGTGTAACAAACACAGAATATTTACAGTTTTTTTGTGAATTGGAATCCCTGGATCAAATCAAACTTTGTCGCGAATAATCATTATTAACTAGAAAAGGAACTAAAAGATATGTAACTCAATACCACGACAAAAAGAATAGTTTGAAAAGCGACAATTCATTATACGAGTAATGCTATTTTGGAGGTTTAGATTCGGCCATGAATTATTTTGTTAGAATTAACTAAACAAACTAGCATTATATTAAAAAAAAAGACTCGCTCGCCCCTTCAATGCCTAACATCAATGTATTTAAGTAGATTAAAAAATCTAATTATAAAACTCAATTTCACACTTTAAACATGTACCGCATATTTTAATATCATCATAAATAACTCAATGCGGCTGGCGGCAATGCGAGAAAATTCTTAAACAAATTAAACATGAAGTTCCTCTAATAAATTATGTGTTGTGGCCGCGGTTTATCGGGATAACAGCTCTTTGATAATACAATATAATAAATCAATTCACATTTATTGAATAGTGCTTAAGACCAGCGAACCGAGATACTAATTAAATAATATATGTTTGTATTTATACAGAACTGTATTTGGATCGCAATGAATTAATTTATGTTTATGAAATGGGATTTGTACGATTGGCGTGTCTAATTAAGATTGACACAACACTTTTATTTAAACAAGTGTAGCAAAACGTGTACATAAATTTAAAAATGCAAATAGCACCTTACATTGTATCGATGCGCTAATATTTTGAAATTCAAAACCGAATGGATTTACATATTCCAAACATTTCATTCATTTTAAATCGATTTAGTGTTGTTATTTGATGAATTAATTTTATAACAAAAAATTAGAATTTTATATTGAACTTCATTTGATTAATTTAAAATGCTCGAAACATAAAGTGAATTTCTCTAAATTTTAATATTCAGCTAGTATAATTCGAGTTATTGATTGACTGATTCATTGAACTGTGGGACAAGACACTGACCAAATGTCTTGAGTAACGCCGAACCTATTCTTACAGGCATACACGGGCCAACACTGGCCACTACTTTTTCACTTGAAAATAAATTATATAAATAATGGATATCAATTTTTTGATATATGTTTGGCGCCGTGGCTTTTATCACAATTTTAATGTACACGACATTCTATTACTATTTAAAGGAACCCAGCAGTCAACTAAATCACTTACACAATTACATCAATAACATATAGTAATATTCAAATCTCGCTGGAATTCTGACAGTACTCGCGCATAAAAAATATGGCGGAAACACAGTGATGTATTAAGTATTATAATTCATGTTTATAGTTTACATTTATATGTTGTGTATTTGTATTTAAATGGAATAGGAATTTTGGGATACTATTAAAACACAAAGTTTGGGCTTTATAAATTAAATTGTGTTTAATTAAAATATTTTTTTATTTGTGCCGAAAATAAAGTTTGCATTATATACATATTTCATAATAATTATGGTCTAAATAATCTAATTTAATTACATAAATATCAAAAAGTAAATAAAATCACATAATATACAAAAAAATACTTATTCTACATGATATTCAATATTAATTGTAATTAAAAAAAATTAATTAATTTTCTAATATCACAAAAAATACAATCACATTATATAAAAAAACTAATTCTAAACTAAAATTATATTTCTTAATTGCTTGAAGTGTCTGTGGTGGTTGTTCCGTTGATGCTCACTATTATCTCGTCGATTATGTTGTCCATTACGTGTTCTTGTTGAATACATTTATTTTCTTGGTCCCAAATGTGGCGACACGTATTTCTCCATTCTTCGGATGACACCTTATCAAATTCGTCCTTGATAATTTGTTCAATTTTCGATGATGTAAATTCAACGTTTGCTAGCGCAATACGATTTTTAACTATACCCCATATATTTTCTATTGGGTTTAGTTCCGGGTGATAAGGCGGTAATCTAATAAACAAACAAAACATTAAATTTCCTTATATATTTTATTTTCGAAATGTGTTACCTCAGTACTCGATGGCAATGTTGCTCCATTAATCTATCCAGTTTGAACTCCGTATATTTTTCCTTATTTGCTTTAATAATTTCGTAAAGCTCAGACTTTAAAATATTTTCTGGGTATTGAATCCCTTTGTCGTCTAGCCAAGTCCTCATGTCTTGCTTCAGCGAATTCGAATTTGGCGCTGGATATAGCTTTACATTATGGTATGGTGCGTTATCTATCACCAATACAGTCTTTCGTTTTAGAATTGGAATAAGTTGTGTTGTGATCCATCGTAAAAAATTCTCGCTATTCATATCGTCGTGGTAATCTCCCGATTTTTTCCAGATTTAAAACAAACGAAAGCTTTCTTAATGAATCCTTCTTCTGAACCGGCGTGTACTATGATGAAACGTTTGCCTTTTGACATAGGATATACAATATCTAAAATTTTTAAGTCAACAAATAATAATTGTAAGATAAAAACTTAAAATTGTCGCAAATCAAATACTCACTCCTGTTGCTATTATCACACCATCGTTTGTTAGCATGGTGGGTCATGTGGACGTATGTCTCATCCGTATAAACGATAGAGTATCCCTTTTCTCGAAACTGCGCTATTCGTCGTAAATATTGTACCCTCTTCAATCGAATGGGCTCTTTTTCCATAAGGATTCCTCGGTTGTCCTTTGCAGTTTTCCATTTAAACCCGAGCTTCTTAATGATTCGTCTTACGCTACTTACAGAACCTTTAAAGCACAAATCAGATTTTAGTTTCTCGTGTAAATTCTTCAAGGTAATATTCGATTTGTCCGATAAATGAAAACTATATGAATTATCCTTCGAATAGCTCCAAGGTCGAAGTCATCCAGGTTAGTGATAGTGCTGCATCTTGGTTTGGCTCGTTTTCTAGGTGATTCAAATTGAACTGCAGTGGTATATGTTGATCGCTGGTCATTTGGTGTGGCATATTCCACTACATCATCCTGCATCTGAACAACGGCTTCTTTTAAAATATTATACACAGTGCTAAGGGAAACACCTTTAGAGAATATTTTCTTTTAATAATAATAATATGGCAAACAAAATTTAATTTTATTAACTAACCCGTCGCACATGACACATATAGTTTTAATTCGGTTTCACCGCAATCCTTCAAGCAAACAACATCCGATTGTAGTTTTGTAAAAAAATTTGCAACTTTAAAGACACATTCGCGCACTTGACTGCGGTTTGCTTTTCACATTTTGTTTGTCTTTTATTTCACTTACAACAGAAATTTTCGCACTTGTTTACTGTATACGACTGTTTGATAATGTACACACTTTTAATCACAAAATGTTTTTATAATTTAACTTTATAAGATTAACTGACACTTGAAATTAATATTTAATTTGATACGCAAAGAAAATATTCAAAATTCCATTAAATTGAAAGCTGATTTTGCTTTTTTATGTTGCTGAGGTTTTGTTCGATATGAATGACATTTGGTTATTTATTTTCCCTAGTCCGTGCCAAAATTACATGTTTACATTGTTTCCAAAAGGCGTGCAATTTTTTTTATACCTATTACTTTTCACTTGAAATATGATTGTAATAACAGAAATACATAATCATTTTGAATGTTTTGTGTGTTAAAACTGAAATATGAATCTTTTTAATGGTTATTTATTATTTTATTTAGGTTTACTATCTAAGATAAATGCGACCCATCAAAATTTTTATAAAAAAAGTTTTCTACATCACTGAAAGCTGCGCAGAACAATTAAAAAAAAATTTTTTTTTTCTATACATGACGATGTAAAATTCACGCTGGAAATGGAGACCGTACAATCAATTAATTTCCTAGACTTAACCATAACAAATTTAAAGAACACACATAATTTCAAAATATAGAGAAAGCCCACTCAAACATGCCTCACAATACGCCAAACGTCAAATCATCCTACACAACACAAACTTGCAACATATAATTTTATGGTTAACAGGCTAGACAGTAAACATTATTCCCAAGACTGACGACCATTACACAAACAAGTACAATACAGTCGTGTATATCGCAACACAGAATGGATATACAAAGGCTATGATTGATCCAGAATCTACTTAAATATAAAATCTACTTAAATATAAGTAGAATATAAGTAGATTCTGATTGATCGGATCAACAACAAAATCACACGCAAAAAATATTAAATCAATCAGAATCTACTTAAATATAAGTCCTGCTTACTCTCTCATTGACAGATACCTATTTAAAGAAAACTAACAAAGAGTGTGTTAGTCACACTAACAATGCAACGTAAATTTGATTTTTTTTTGCTCATTTTTTTTGTTTCTGCACCAACACATTTATACTTAGTTATTTAAAAAAAAAAATACTATGGAAAAAAAATTTCTAATACATCTATACTTAGTTATTGTTTATTTTATATGTGTGGAGTTAGCAGGACTTATATTTAAGTAGATTCTGAATCAATACACGACGAGCAAAACACAATATCAATACACAAATCGGTAACGGGCAAACGATAACAACAACAAAAAATACATCACACTACAATACGATAAAGGTTCCAGCCCAAAACCGAACACAATCATATTCTATAAGCCGTACAATAATCGGCTATACACGCGGATAATGCCACTTTTTAACTCCTATTTGATAGTATTGGCGTATATTTTTAACTTCTATTTGATAGTATTTGTATACGGCCAATAGAAATCAAATATGACACATTTGTTCTAGATTTCTCTTTTATGTTTTTACAAACAACAAAAAACAAAATAGATTTTAAGATCAGATATGCGTAGCCACGCCTCATTTATGCGTAAAAAGACTAAAACAATAATGAAAAATAGAAATTAAAACAAAATTCGTGATCGAAATGCACTTTTGAATTATATAATAACAAACAAAACACACCTCCTAGTTTTTGTTTTTTCTGTTTTTCCCTTTAAACATTTTTTTACTTAAATGTATTTCCGAAACATATGCACAACTACGAGTAAATAGAAAATAAAATTTCATGTTCGTATACGCACAATACAATTAAACAGAAGTGAAAAATTACATGCGTGTCGCTACAGTACGGCCAGAATCTACTTAAATATAAGTCCTGCTAACTCCACACATATGAAATAAACAATAACTAAGTAAAGATGTATTGGATTTTTTTTTCCATAGTAATTTTTTTTTGATTAACTAAGTATAAGTGTATTAGTGCAGAAACAAAAAAACGAAGAAAAAAAAATCAAATTTACGTTGCATTGTTAGTGTAACCAACACATTCTTTGTTAGTTTTTTTTGAATAGGTATATGTCAATTGGAAGAGTAAGCAGGACTTATATTTAAGTAGATTCTGGTACGGCTTATAGAATATGATTGTGTTCGGTTTTGTTCCAGCCACATAGTTAACAAAATCTTAAACCAATACAATTATACAATTGCGCATAGTACATGCCAAAAATTACAACAAACACGTGTTATGATTGTAATAAATTTTATATCGTCCAAACCGGCCGAACATTTAAACAACGCTTTGAACAGCATGTAAACGAAATAAGACATACACACAATCAGTCATTTCATACTTTGATTCTTTCGTCGTGATTCTTTCTTCGTTTCCTTCTTCCTTCACCAACAAACTAACACCAGTTTGTTGGTGAAGTCGAAAGAAACGAGCAAAAAATCACGACGAAAGAGACATAATGTGGAATCCGCGAATGAACCTATCCACACTTTGATTCTTTCGTCGTGATTCCAAAATTATGTTTTTTGATTTATTCGTATAGTAAAATCAGTTTATTATTTGCTGCGAAAACTGCTTCCTTGTTTGAAAAAAAAAAAATGTTTACGTCTCGAAACAAAAATTAACCCAAAAACGACAAATAAACAAGGTGTCCTTGAAATATTTATCTTTGTAGCAATGCGAGAATCAGTTGAATCAAAAAAAATGTTGCTGAAAAAAGAATCAAAAATTTACCCGCCAGTAAATTAGTTTGTGGGTGTAGGCGACTGTTCGAGTGTGAACTTTTGTGCGGATATTTAGAATCACACTTTTCAACTAATCAAATTAAGCCGATAAAAGATAAAATATTTTTAACTTTAAGAAAAATATTCGCACACGATCAACCTAATCATAAAAAAAACTAAAATTGTGAGCTACATTGTGCTCAAAAAATTGGTGAAAAAGTGTGATTCTAAATATTCGCACAAAAGTTCGCACTCGAACAGTCGCCTTGAAGGGGATAGAAACGACGAAAGAATCACGACGAAAGAATCAAAGTGTGGAACGGCGGATACACAACATAGGAAAGAGTAAAAGAATGGGAGTATGTTTACGAGATTTACATTGTTACAATATTGTTAACAATGACAGCCCAACAATGACCTAAAATCGTTCATGAAACTACATTGTAACAATGAACACGTGCTTTTTCCGTTCACGAACTCTACATTGTTACAAACGTCATTCTCAACCCAACTCGAGACTGCCTCTACAAATGTCATTTTTAATGGTGTAGGTAATGCCTTCTAAACTACAGGCCTCTTACTACTCTCATTTTTTGCACATGACGTCAATTTATGTCTAAACCGAGACTGCGCATTAATAATATTAAGATATTTACACTAACAAAACAACTAGAGAAAGGAACAACAACGTAGACATAGTGTGTCGTCATCATTTGGTGTATGCGGCCTGTAGTTTAGGATTCATTGGTGTAGGTATCAAAAGCAACATGATGATTGTGTAGGTTTGAAAAATAATTTAAAGAACAAAATTCAATTTTTAATATATTTATTTTAAATAAATTTGTGTTTTATGAATACACTGATTATTTTGATGCTCCATAATACTATGTTTAGTTCGTACTATTCGTTTATTTTTTAGTTACGATTCGTACTTTATGGAAAAAATTGTCTTCTAGGCAAATCGAAATTTACAAAATCATAAAACGTTCATAATAGATCGTTAGGAATCTTAAGAAGTCTAATAGTATCTTGAGCGAATGCCACATCATCTTCTGTGATGTTTAAATTGCGACACGAGATTATTTAGCAGCTGCCTCAGCTGCTTGATATTCTTCAATCTATAAATATAGATTTTATTCTAGTCTTGTATTTTATAAAGGCCGCTCGGTTTTACCAGTTTGGCGAGTTTGCGGTCATGTTGTATCTCAGCACGGAATATACCATCTGTAATAAGTGCTTTGCCGTCATCGACATTAGTGGCAGGATCGGATAGCGTAGCGTAGGCCAAAGCAGCAATTTTAAACATTTAAATTTAATGTCTTGTTTAGAACATCTTGGGCAAACGAACGACATGCCTCAATCTTGTTGTCTGCATCGGGCGGAAGTACGGCTAATGCAAGACCATTTTCCTGTGCATATGGTTCGTCAGATGATAAGGCAGGTGGTAAATGAGCAGCTAAACGACTGGCGGGTTATGTCTGAAAACCATATTTTAAAGTTAGTCTCTAGTTTCGATTCCCTCGATATTATTCTAATTAAAAATTATTAATTTTTTAAAAATATTGCAATTCAAAATAATTATTTAATAGAATCTGCCCCAGAATTGCCACTCCATTTGAAATTTATATTGAAAATTCACAACAAACTCCTTCGTACCACAACAAAGTAGTGTCAGGAACCAACACTTGGGACAATCTGATAGTTAGCTATTACGTCATTTCTACAATGACAGTTGTTACGGTAAGGTAACAATGTAAATCTCGTGAACATACTCTGGACAGATTAGAAGAAATCAAAATATATAATCAAAAAACCAATCCGTTAATGCTGAACGACAATGATGACGAACGATCACGTATAACTGTTATAATATATTATCATTTTTGAACTTCAAATTAGTTATGTTAAAGGAACTGAAGATGGATGAATGTCCGAAACCTGGTATTCGTATAGTTTGTTTATATTTGCTTCCATTTTATTAAAATCTTCATGCTAAAATATACAGGGGGCGTGTATGGAAAGCATCCAAGATAGCTTATACATAAATTGGCGATCCCCCCAAAATGATTTTTTTGTAAGACATTGGACCTTCTGCGAAAGAAAGCTTGCCTTAATGCATGAGGCTAAAACAACAATTGAATTTAACAAGAAGGCGGATACTAAAAAGTGAGCATATATAGAATGCATTATTATTAGTAATGCTTTAGTCCCTCTTTACTAGTGATTGCCATGGTCAGTTCTAATGTATTTTTGGGTGATTAAACAATATTTTTCTAGACTTGGTACATGTCTCCAACACTACCGTGACGTAATTTTACATCAAATTAGTTATGTTACAGGAACTGAAAATGGACAAATGTCCGAAACTGATATTCCAGTAAGAAAATTTATTTTTTATTTTTTTATTAACATATAAAGAAAGTGATTTTATTTTGTTGTTAATGTTTTAATAATGTTAATATTTTATATATGTGAAATTTGCAAAAGTTTTTTTAGTAATAAATAATAATAATACATCGTGTAATATTTTATAATACAATACAATATAATAAAAATACTTTTTACACTATTTGCCGTAGGCAAATGCAATAAAAATTAATCTACGGATCGCGCAGGTAGGCGATGAGTCATCTTCCGAGTAACAAAATTCAAGGTATATTGAAGTACATTTAATTACCCGACGTATTAGTCAAATTATTGCGTACGTGAGAATAGAAAAGGGCGGGGTCTGCAATTGGTGAGAAACGGATTTCTCTCTGTTCGTTAAGGATATTTTGGTTAAGAAATATTGATTTTCGAATTTCCTAAGATTCTAAGGTATCTAACCGTCTGCCTTTGGGTTGTATATGTAATATGTCTAAATTGTTCAAGCTAGTAGCTGTATGATTTTCTAAAGTTAAATGGTTATGGAAAGTTGAAGTCCGTACAATATAGGAGAAGCTACAATCATTGCAATTAATTCTATAAACACCAGACGATCAACTCTAGGTTTATTGTTAAAAATCATTTTCTTTATTGTGTTATTATTATAAAAAGCAAAACTAATATTGGTATAATTGGACACGATGTTGCTAATCCGTTGGCCCGTTTTTAGAAAATTAATACATTTATTTGCTTCTTTTACCAACGTTATTTTTCCAAAAGATTATATGACGAAAACAAGGATTGTTATTTGATATGATCATTTGTTCGAAGAAATTCATGAAAATTTCAGCCAACAAAGGTAGACCATCAGCGAATTTGAAATATGTATTATCAAAACAGAAATAATTTTTTTTAATACAAGTCTCAAAAACTAACTTCAGTTCACGACGTAAGCTCTCATCTACAACATCCCTATCTAAATAATTACAAACTAACAAGCTATTTGGGACAAAGTATTAATTGGAATAGAAGTGAAACGACTGGCAACGTCAAAAGAAACTAGTTTTGAGTTCTTAACCGAGTAAGCCGAAAAGAAATTAGTATGACATTTGTTGCGAGCACAAAAATGTCTCGGGATGAGAAAAAATAGGTCATTCCGACCGAAACTATGTATAAATCGTAGTTAACTCGAAACCATATAGTTATGTGTATGCCCCGATCCATACACGACTTCAGCTTCTGGCTTCAAACTAAGTTGTAATAGATTTTTTATTGCTAATTTAAACCCTTATTTTATAGTAAAACACCAAATTTGTTTGTATTTTTTTATTTTGCTCTCTCGAAAATAAAATTTAAACAAATATCTACATCTCGAGATATTTCGGAGAATAATCCAGTATTGGTGTATTACGGTAGCGGTGTAAGTGTTTGAGAGGTTATTTCCCGTATTTTATTAAATATTCTAGAAAATGTGAGAATTACGAGAAAAGCTGTTGTAAACCGAAAAATTCATAGCGATATTCACAATCCAGTGATACGAACCGGACTAGATAGAAAAAATTCCTAAACATATCATTATATACGAGTACTCTTGAAAATGAGTATAAGTCACCGCAAACAGCAATAATAAAGTCATTACTAATTTGTATTCGAAAACAATAAAAAATAGAATTTTGTTATGCATTCACTTGTCTAATCACAGCTGCGCTAGATTTCTGACTTGAAATAATCAATATTAGGCTTCATTTGTTTAATGTGTTTAATGCGTTATTCAATTAAAGGAATATGCTACACCGGAAAAATACGCACAAACAGTTGTTTTCTTAAAGTAAGTAAGTCCTTAATTTCTTGGAGGTTCCTACCTGGACATTGCACAATTGGACACTGAAACATTGTAATTTGCTTTTATTTCTTAAAGCAACGATGAAAGACAATAAGTTTACCTGCGAGCTGACGAGTGATTATTTGCCTAATGTTGCATAAGTGAAACGCACGGTTAGCTTTGTAAGCAAGAAAAACCGAGCTTTTCTTTATTACTGGATTTATTGGTGACAATTTCGTAGTGTCGTTTTTCATATATCAATGCAAGAACACATATCACTGGCATTATCCAGCCGAACTTTGCTGCATGAGTAAGATCCATTTTAAAGCCAGTAATTTAAAAACTAGTGACATTTACAGTTTCTGATGAAAATGTTAAATTATCTTTCCACCTTTCAGGTGGAACATTTCTTTCTTCGCTCAAGCGAAAATACTAGTTTAGTTAAGGTTAATCTAGCTTTCCTGAAGGACTGGCATACACAAATGCGGTCCGTTATGGTATGACCATATTTATGCTATCATTCACTCAAAATCGCTCATTTAACTACTCACATAATTGTATACTTTCTGCGAGTTGAAAACTGACGTAGATCCGCCCGTACTTTGACGTGGAACATGGGGCTGCGATAAGATCTGTGTCCGTTGCCTCTGTGCAGAAATAGTTGTGTTTATTTAATACTTCATACAAAGATAATTACTACCAATAATTACTTCATACAAAGTCAACAACGAAGTACTGCAAAGAGTCAATCAGGTTATAGACTTAGGTGTTACATTTGTCGAAAACGCCAGTTTCAATAGGCATATTGAAAATTGTATTGCGAAAGCGAATGCCATGTTCGGATTTGTTAAAAGATGGACAGGTGAATTTAAGGATATTCAAACCTTATGTTCACTCTATTTCGCTTATGTTCGATCTCAACTGGAATACGCTGTCCCGGTCTGGAATCCATACTATGCTGTACACATAAAAAGAATTGAAAGCATTCAAAAGAAGTTCCTGATTTTTTTGTTAAAGAAAAGTGACTGGGATTACGACCACAACTTACCATTCCATGAAAATGTGGCTCGCTTACCTCCATACACAACAAGATGCACAGATTACAAAATATGCACGCTTGAAAATAGACGACTTCTCTTGGGAGCAGCTTTTATTGGTAACGTTTTGCTTGGTCACGTAGATTCAGCTTACATCTTGGAAAACATATCAATTCACGTGCCATGCAGAACATTTCGAAACCATAAATTTTTAGCACTTGAACACCATTCCACCAACTATGGAGAAAACAACCCAATTAATAGGATGTCTAAATCTTTCAACTTAATCGACGACCTATTTGACTTCAACTTATCAAAGGACAACTTTAAAAATATCCTTAAAGATTTTTTTCTAAATTTTTAATTGTTTAAACCAAAATTTGGTTTATATTTTTTTTTATTCTGTTTTAAAGTTTTTTGTTGTTTTAATATAATTTTAACTATAACTGTAAATAATCTGAAATCATACATGTATATTACAAAATAGATTTCTTTAAATAAATAAATAAAATAATAAATAAATATTTCATAAACGATCGTAATCAGATGTAAAAATGTCATTTTTACATTCTGCCTCTGGTGGGATTCGAAACTCAGTACCTTTCGGCCGATATGTTGAAGTTTTAACTATTGGAAGAACTGTCCGGTGCATTATATAGATCGGAGAACGGTTACTTTAACATGCAAACTAATGGAATAAATGCTAAGCAGAGCTGGAAACTTGAAAATGAAACACGGATAATTCGATCAATTTAATTATAAAACTTCCTTTATTTTATTGTATGATGTTTTTTACGTGTTACTTGATTGATGGTTCGTACAGAAGTGAAATTAGTTACAAAAGTCAAATACAATGGAACATAGGAAATGATTCAATGCTTATTTCCAATACAAACAAGCTGAGTGGTTTGGTTTATTTGCTCTCAAACGTGTTTGCTAGAACATTTATACATACGTACAGATGTATTATAGTTATAGTTATAGATGTACATGTATTATAGTTATCAATTAAATTGCTTTACAGCCTTAACCTATAATTATGGCCTTAGATTGCTGATAAAATATCTTTTGGTCTGATTAGAAACTTCCTTTTTTTCCTTCAAATTTAATATTTTCAAATTAAAATTAAAACCCAGGGTGGTGAATTTTTACCGAAAAATTTATCACGGAATTCCGGCAGCAACTTGAAAAAAAAAATATCGAAAAATATTTGTGCTTCAAAATATTTATCACGTAATTCGGACACAGTCTAAATAGTCAAAATTACATAATCTTATTTTACAACTAATTTGGCTTTAAACACCACTACTTCTGATTGATCACTAATTGTGTTCATCACATCAGAATAATCTGCTTCAACTAAATCTTAATGAAACTACTTTTAATGCTTAAATCTAGATGTCACTATTTTATAAATGTCATTAAAGAATGAACCATTTTTTTATAAACGTAATAATTTACTACAAATAAAATTGTGGGTCAAAAAGACTTCTTACAGTATTATTAGGAAAATTGTAAAGTTCTCTTTAAGAAAAATAATCCTTTTTCTTTAAGGTAATCCTACTTGTTTCTGTGAGATAATAAATTTTCATTCTACAAGCTCCATTTTATATCAAAATCTAACTAGTTTCTATAATAAAATTTTAAACATTATGGTAATGGTAACATTTAATTTATCAAAACTGTTTAGACTTTGTTCATTGGAAAATGTGTCTTCTACGCCCGTCGTACAAATTAAGCGATTTCGAACATATTCATATATTTTATTAGAATATAAAAAGAGAGAATATAATAATATATTAAAATATTATTAACTAAAATTGAAAAATTAACTGCCAATAGTCATTACTGTATTCGTCATAACACAATATATTCGTCATAACACAAAATTTTACAATTTTTTCATGATAAACAGTTACTTAACTGGTTAAAAGATTCAGTCGTCTCATCACGCTGCAGTAACCAAAATATTCTACATATTTTGAACTTATATTCAGAGACTAAACACAACGACTCGGGTAATTTTTATAGTTATTAAATCAATTTACATAACCACTTCTCTTAAACATGTGACTCTTGGTAACCTCACCTCGATGTAAAACCAACCAACATTTGGTTATCAACCACAAAATACTACAATTTTCTTTTCTTGCAATTTCTTTTATTTTCATTCATTTAATTTCATACATTTTGTTTAAAACGAAAGTATAATATCGAAACATAAAATAATTAAACGCTTAATTTTTTTTTTTAACTGTAAATGAAACTTGCAATTTATTTATCATCAACACAATATTAGGTATTATTACAACTATAGGTTTAAATGATCAATATGTCAAAGCTGTGAAGTATAAAAAATATATTAAAATAAAAAAATTAATCACAAAACAGACAGTAGTAAAAATCATAAATAAATAAATGTAAATACAGTAGAAAACATCATTCTGAAAATTCTGACTTGTAATGAAAAAAAAATGAATGAAATGTTTGTTGGTTGGTCCAATGCCTCCTAAACTACAGCCTCTTACTACTCTCATTTTTTGCATATGACGTCAATTTATGTCTAAACCGAGACTGCGCAATAATAATATTAAAATATTTACACTAACAAAACAACTAGAGAAAGCAACAACAACGTAGACATAGCGTGTCGTCATCATTTGGTGTATGCGGCCTGTAGTTTAGGAGGCATTGGTTGGTCAAAGGCAAAATTGATAGTATTATCCGTACACATAAATGACAAAAAGAGAATCCGATGGGAAAGTATAAATTTTTCATCAAAATAAATATGAAATAAATGAATTAAATATCGCTAATCCAAGACTATATCTTGAAAAAACAAAAGTAATTGTTCGCTGTTATATTGTAGAGTATTCTTCCTTTTCCTCTCTCTCTCTCTCTTTCTCTCTCTCTGTGACTGTGACTTTCAAATTTTTGAATCAACCTTAATTATGATATTCTAAACCGATCAGTCAAGTCAGGTTGTAACACAGAAAGCTTTAGAAAATCACTTTTTTGAATTTGGGCAAGTGGTAAATTACTTACAAATTGCCCAAATCCAAAAAAATCACTTAAGTACATTTCACTTCCATTTACGTAGTAAAATAAAGTAAAGCTATCATAGTAAATTTTGACCTCGAGATTTTTGAAGATTTACTATTCGCTATATCTTCGAAGTAAGAAAAAATGCTTTTCTGTGTGTGATGCCGTGCAGACTGACTGTATGTAGCTTCCCGACAGCTCAGACGAATTGACTGATTAGGACAATTTTATACTTAATTTCGACAATTCCGTTATCAATCCATTCCAATAATACCCCAAACTCCTATATCAGTATGATCTCGGAGATAATATCTCCAATGATATCTCATTAATGGAAACGTCATGCCAGCTTTTCATATTTCTTTTTTTTTTGTACATATTTATTTTTGGTCAAAGGTCATATTTATTCTTACTAGAATGCTTTTTGAACTTCAGTTCATTAAACGTAAGAATGTTTATGTAATTTGATTACAATTTTTTTTTCTCGTTGCACTTACCTACCTGATAAATGCAAGTATTCTTGTTAGATATAGTATAAGTAAATAACCTGTGCTATATGAAAGCGCAAACTTTGCATTTTGGGGTATATGTACGAAAATTAAAATATTATTTAACACGCGCGGTAATTAATGCTTATTTTCGATTATCATCAAAAATTTTATGAATTGGTTGAGATGTGAATTTCCAAAGTAAGTACTAAAAAATGTTATTTTTCCCCTCTCAACCAACTTTTTGATGAGAAAATCAAAATAGCCAGACCGTTTTTTTTAGTTTTTGGGAAGTCGGCAGTGAGTTGAGTGATAGACCAACGTGTGGTAGATTGTTTTTAGTCAGTTTTCGGATAGGCCAACGGATGGTCAAATAAATTTTAAAGTTCTTTTGTTAAGTAAATTTAAGTTTTGATTTTTGTTGTTGTCATTGTTAAAACTGTTTAAGTATTTTTGTTGTTTTGTATATTGTCGTTGAATATAATTAATAAAATTTTGAGGGTTTAAAAATTATTTTTTTTGTGTTCTGGTTGTTCTTGTTTTTTGGTTAATAAGAAGGGAAAGGCGATATTGAGTACCTGTAACACCTCTTTTCTTTTCACGGACCTTGGTATAGCATACTACTATCATATTTTCGTTTTTCGTACTAAAATTAGGGCCTATGGGCCATATAATTTTAGTTAGATTAGGTTAAGATACGGTAAAATGTTTGCTTGAAATGAAGTCCCAAAATATAACGAAGATCAGTTCTGCCCAATTGGTGGGCAGATCGTGAAATCTTCTTCTTCGGGGTCCTATACCCCAATTTCATTTTCCCCCATTTTTTTTTTTAATTTTTTGTTTTTTCTTAATGCGGTAAATTAGGCTGTAATTTAGATACCACACCTAACCCACACCGTTTTCTCTACCCGACCGAGCTGCGGGAACTAATGCCGCATGTGGTACCATGCAGATGATAGCAATTCTGTGAAATTAGGTTAGCTTTAGTGGTAGCTAAAGTTTCTTCCCTCATAAATTAGGCGATAACCAATAATTTTTGGCTGAGATCCGTTCATCGGAAGTGGCAGGAGTGGTAAGAGCTTTTTCGATGTTTTGCAAATATTTTTAAAACATATCAAGAAACACGATTAAGAACGATTCTAAATTAATTTTGAAACAATATCGGTCGAGTTTGGACAGAAATCTGTATTTTAACAAAAATTCGACGTCTGTATAGTCTAAACGGGATGGATTGATCGAAATGAAACTTCATACTTAAGCTTTTACAGTAAATTGCGTTGTCCCAGTGATGTTTGGCCGATATCGGTAGATCGGATGTGGCAGCTTCCATACGAGCTTCTTCATTGTATGCAATTAAATTTCCAACTAACAAGGACATTGTTCGTTTTTAGAAATTTAGGCAGGAATAATGCTTTTTTGATTCTACAAGATAGCTTTACCAAAAGTTCAGTAAAATTAATTTTTCGCTTTAGAAACCAAGTGTGGTGGTGTATTCAAGATCTATTTATACATTCATGGTAAGGAAAGTCGGTTGTTGCAGATCACTCCTCCATTTGTTTATTTTGTAAAAGACAGTACATACAACTTTCAACATTTATTAAAACTGCATTTTCAAAACGACATTTAAAAACTGTACAAGATAGAATGAAGTATTTTAATCGATTATGAATCTAGAATTATATTGTCATTAGTTTCTGGAATATGGCAACATATTCCAGAAATTAATGAAAAAATTTAGAATAAAAATGATGATATAAAATTGATCATGACAAATTTCTTACATGTTTTATATAAAAACTTTAGTAAGTATGTCATAAGAAAGGAACCTTCATTGGAATTGCAAATTATTAGAAGATTTAGTATGCATATAATATTCTCCTTCAGCTGAACTTCGTAGCTTCGTAGTTCTAGTCTGTCTGGCTGATCGTGGACAAGACCATTAAAAAAATAAAAATCCGCAATCAAAATTGTAGTGACGACGAAAGCTAACAACGCTATATATTTTGAAACTTATATATGGAATATATAAGATTGGAATATATTTGATTTAATATATTCCGCCTACAAAATAAATTAATTTGAAGATGAAATGATATACGTGTCTTCAAAAAATATTCCTTCACCAAAAAGTTATAAAATACAATAAAATAAAACAAATCCTTCACCAAAAAGTTATAAAACTTGTAAGACGATCGCGTTATAGGAGGCTCACATGTAACAAATGCATACATATTTTATTATAAAAAGTGCACGGAATGTTTGTCAACAGGACGTAAAATGGAATAATTACTCACAAATAAAATGTATTATGTACTTTAATTTCCATTACATTAAGGTTGAAGGAAGTTTGATTAATTGTTAAAATATTAAAATGATTTAATTGAGTGAGTTAAAGTTCAGCTTTTCCTGATAAAATTCGAGTTACTAGTGAAAATTGTAAATTCTATTCTTCTGTTCACACATATTAAAACTTATTTCTTGTCTACTAAATTACTTTCGTAATATTAAAAAATTTAATAGTAAACCTTTAGACTATGAACTTGTTCATAAGTATAACGAACAAATTCATATGGTCTGAATTTTAACGGCAAATTTATAAATATTATGCTACGTAAAATAAATTTAATAAAAGTTAATGATTTGAATTCTTAATTAACGCAATAATCTTTACGAAAATTTTTATTTATTTGGTTTTGTGCATTAATGCAATGAATTAGACATAAATAGTATGAATTTGATTTAATGAACGAGATTCATAATTATAATGCTCAAGATTTTTTTCAGTGTATCGTTATGAAAAATGTCATTTTGTACCTATGCCGTTTTATACCTTATGCCGTTTTGAAATATGCAGTTTGAGAAATGCCGTTTTAAAATATGCAATGTCGACCCGGACCCAAATAAAATATATATGGTTAAGTTAGTTTATATATAACCCATTTGGATAGGCTATCGGATGGTCAAATAAATTTTAAAGTTCTTTTGTTAAGTAAATTTAAGTTTTGAAGTGTTAAAGTTTTTTTGGTAAATTCTGTTTTTTTTTGGTTTTTGTTGTTGTCATTGTTAAAACTGTTTAAGTTTTTTTGTTGTTTTGGATATTGTCGTTTGAAATGAAAATACTCTTTGTATTAGGTGCGTGAATATATGACTCCGCCCTTTATAATTAAAATAAAACACATTTGCTTATTTCGATATATCTGCAGCTACAATTTTCCCTCATCTTCCATGCAATTAACGGACTCCCTCTCTGAAGAAATCCTGGACGTTGGAGGCGATCCAATCAATAAGCCAATTTTTGATCTCTGCACTGCAAAAAAAATTATTTTCCATATCGATATATTAATTTATCTGCAACATTTGACCGATTTGTAAATAAATATAGAAGCAGGTGTATTAAAATTAACCAAGTTCAATAAAAAATAAAATACATATATCTCAAATAGCATAATCGTATAACTCGCGAATTTTATTGCAATGACGTATTCAAATTCTTACATTAACAATAATTTTATGTGTTTTATAAATGCATATTTATTCTATATAGTCATAATTAAAGGCCCTTTTTATGCTATGGTATTTGTTTTAACTTTGATTCTCCTCAAAGTTAGTTTCACTTAGCTAAGAGAGATATGTTTATGCCTCTAAACGTTATAAAAAATTAGATATATTTTTCGTTTTTACAGATATAAAACATTCTTTTTACAGATTTAAAATATTCTTGTCCCGAAACGAAACAGTAGCTGTGGGCTATAATACCTCTCAGTAATGTGCGAGAACTAAACCGTTGTTCAGAGAAATACCACTTCATCGACCAGAATAAGTAATCAATAAGTAATAAGTTTGCAACATGTGGTTTTGCATTGTCGTGGTGAAAAATTAATTTATTTTAAAAACATCGTTAGTGATGAAGTGCTGGCGTGTGGGTCCGATGGAATTGTAGCTTATTTGGTGTTCGGTTTGCTTATTTAGTATATTTTTATTTTCTCAACACAATGTTTTTGTTGTGTCTCAAAAGTGTAGCGGCAATGAACCTCCTGATAATCCACTGACGCCTACCCGTACGTAATGTGTTGGCCGACTATAGAGACACGTAACAAAATGGCTCATAACCATAACTAAGACTCATAATATATCTATAACAAAAATTAGAAAATTAACTACCCCCAACCCCCAATTTTTAACCCCCAGAGCCATTGTGTAAAAAATTACACACAACCCTTAAAAAAATATAATGAGACCCTCCTCAAGTTCTTCTTGGCAGTTTGGTTTCGTACTGTAATGAGTGTGAACGAGTCTTTACATGCGGATGTGAATTAGTCCTTACTTTAATATGTCATTGAATATTATACTTCTCTTTATTAGATAGTTCAATGGAGCATTATACTTGATACAGAGAAGACGAAGAATAAATAACTATTGTTTGTAACGATTAACAGTATTGTGTTATTTTTTTTATTTATAATAAGCTGAGCTTATCACATGGTGTCAGATGTGAACAGATTAAAATAAACATAAAAGTTAAATTAAAAACTAAAAGTTTCATCATCGGATCGTCGATTAGTAATATTATTTCCCGGATTTTCTAAAATGGCATCAAATGAGCGTGTATTAACGGAGCTGGATTGTTCTAACCTAGCAAATGACTGGCTAAATTGGAAAAGGGATTTCATGGTGTATATGATTGCTAGGGTAAATCGGATAAATAAGAACCAATAAAAATTGCGAAGTTAATTTGGTTAATCGGGACAAACGGTGCCAATATATACAACACATTGTTTCCAAATGATGGAACACAGAATTCGTTCCTTGGTACGGTTACAACCGGTGATGTAGTTGTACAACTGAAATTAAATGAAGTATTAGAAAAATTTGACCAACATTGTTGCCGCAACGAAACATAGCTATGGAAACTTCCAAATTCAACACAATTTTGCAGAAGGAAAGACAAACATTCATGGAATTTGAAACGGAATTACGAACACAGGTACGTCACTGTGTTTTCAATTGCAAATGCGGGGAATCGTTTGAAAATCGTATGTTGCGAGATCAAATCATTGTTGGGGTTTTCGAAAAAAATTACAATTGAAATTATTGGACGGGCGTGATGATAAGTTGGAACGCGTCATTGACATATGTAAAACATACGAACGGCAAATATAAACAAAGGAATCCTGGATTCAAAAAAAATCAACGATACACACAGCTAAAACAAGTGATCAATCAACATCAGTTGGGGCAATAAACCGTTTGTGCTTCAACTGTGGGGGCCAATGGAAATTTGGTCATATGGAAGAATGCAAAGCAAAAGATATTATCTGCCGTTCATGCGAGAAAAAAAGTCATTTCCAGAGAATGTGCCGTAAATCAAAAAAACAATCATCGGAATCAAAACAAGTGTCGGAAAAAAATATTAATAATAACAACTGCGGAAGTAAAAATGTCGCTGAACACGTTTGGAGTGATATGCGAGGTAATATTTGTAATAAATATAAATATTTGAGTGGTCTATTCAGTTCTAAAAATATTACTATGCTAAGCTCAATAGAATCGAAACACAAGCGGTGGACAAAAGAATTCATGATAGGCAATGAAGTAGTAACATTTAAACTGGATACTGAAGCGGATATAAATTGAATTCCATTGAATTTAATTAAAAAATTAAAAATAAATTTATATAATCAGCATGACGATTTTAATGTTTTTGATTATAATACTAATAAAGTTGAAATTTTTGTAACTACTCAACTTAAATGCTCGGATTTGAATTTGAAAAAGGAGCGTTCAGCTGAATTTGTCGTTGTCAATGACAGTTGTGAACCGGTGCTGGGGTTGGAAACTTGTGAAAGTTTTGGATTAGTAAAACGTTTGGATGTGAGTGGTATTGTGTGCATGACATCAAAGGAAACATTCATTGATAGATATAGGGATATTTTTCAGGGACTAGGTAAATTCCCTGGAACATTTTCAATTAAATTAAAGGAATATTCGAAGCCAGTCCTTCATTATAAGAAACGGATACCAAACTCATTGATGTACAAACTAAAATTGGAACTTGATAAGATGGTACAGGCTGAGATCATTTCACCTGTTGATTACCCAACTGATTGGGTCAATAATTTGCAGATAGTAGAAAAGCCTAACGGAAAACTTCGAATTTGCCTAGATCCAAAGCCACTCAATGAATGTATCAAACGTGAACATTTTTTAATTCCAACAGTAGATGACTTAATTCTGGTTTAACAAGGAAACGGATTTTCTCGGTTCTTGATTTGAGCAGTGGTTTCTGGCACATGGAATTGGAAAAATAAAGCTCGGAATTAACAACATTTATGACTTCTTTTGGGAAATTTAAATTTAATCGTGTGCCTTTTTGCCTGAATTGTGCACCGGAAATGCTTCAACGAAAGATGATTAAAATTGTTGGTGATTTGCAAGGAGTCGTTTTATATTTTGATGATGTAGCTGTGTGTGCGGAAAGTGAAGAGGAACATGACCGAATCATGAGTCTGATGATGGATAGAGCTCGGATAAATAACATTAAGTTTAACTAAGATAAAATTAAATATCGACAACGAGAAGTAAACTTCATGGGAAATATTATATCAGAAGGAAAAATTAAAGCAGATTCGTAATACAAGGAAGGATGCAATTGTGAAATAGAAAAAACCAGAAAATAAATCGGACGTTCTAAGATTTTTGGGTCTTCTCAAGTACTTGGCAAGATTTATTCCGAATTTGTCAAAGCAATCGACAGTCTTGCGTAATTTGACTCGAAATGATGTAGATTTTATTTGGACAGAAAAACATGACATGCAGTTCAGGAATTTACTTAACATCGTAATATCGGAACCAGTACTGGCCATTTATGATCCAATGATGCCTGTAATCGTACAGACTGATGCATCAAAGGATGGATTGGGTTGTGTACTCGTACAAAGCGGCCATTCTGTGGTGTTTGCTTCTCGAACCCTCAGAAAAAGTGAACAAAAGTGGGCACAAATAGAGAAGGAACTTTTAGCCATTGTTTTTGCGTGTCAAAGGTTTCATTTCTTTTTATACGAACGGGAGTTTACTGTAGAAAGTGATCATAAGCCCTTGGAAATACTGGTCAAGCGTGGTATTGATGATGTAACTATGCGACCTCAACGCATGTTCATGTTTCTTCTGAAATATTCGCATATGAAAGTAATTTACAAACCTGGCAAGGAAATGCTTGTGACTGACTTTCTGGAATAATTCACTCAGTAACAAAATCGATTTGTTTCACGGAGGAAAACTATAAATTTTATAGGAAAACGATTGATAATGATAAAGAATATACAAGAATTAGTGGCTATGTTCAAAGTGGTTGGTCAGGCTTTCATCAACTTGATGACATGGGTAAGCATTTTTATAAGCTAAAATCGGGATTGCACGTTGAGAACGGATTGCAGTTCTTGAATCGTAGATTAGTCATTCCATCAGAGATGCAATGTAAAATAGCAATGTGGTTACATTTGTCTCACCTCGGAATAGAAAAAACGCTTGCACGCGCAAGAAGGTTATATTATTGACCAGGAATGAATACACAAATCAAAGAATTGGTGACTTCATGCAGCGTGTGTGAGAAATTCAAAAGAAATATTCAAAAAGAACCACTGGTTTAGGAGGAAAGTGTGAAGTGTCGATTTCATATAGTGGCAATGGACATTTTCGAGTACGCGGGTCGTAATTATATTGCAATTATTGACGCGTATTCGGGTTATCTTATGGCCGTCAGGATTCAGAATAAATCATCAATGCACATTGTGGGGGTGATTTGTCAACTGTTTGTCAAACTGGGATATCCGACAATCATAAGGTGTGAAAACAGCCTATTTGGATCTGCGGAATTTGAGCGTTTTGCGGTTGAGTGTAACGTTCAGACTAAATTTTCAAGTCCTAGATATCCACAAAGCAACGGTCTAACGGAAAAGGGCGTAGCCATTACAAAGAATGTTCTTAAGAGATGTTATGAGGCTAATGATGTCGATCAATTTCAGTATCGCTTATTGGAATATAACACGACACCAGTGATGGGCATGAATATTACTCCATCAGAATTATTCTTTGGCAGACTTGTAAAGACCAAGTTGCCTGTGTTAGACTCGCTGTTAATCAGAAACAAGTTAAGTGAATCGGAAATTCAAAATAAATAATAAATAAAAAAAGACAAGCAAAAATATTACTATGATCAGAACGGTAGGTCATTGCTGGTACTAACCGAGGGTGATTTAGTTATTTAAAAAAAACGGAAGGGAATGGCACTATGGAAAAATTGTTTCAGCATTTAACGATCGGTCATACATTATCAAGGATAGTTTTGATGGTTATTTTACACGTAATAGGCGTTTTATTGCTAAGACTAAAAATGAGGATTTTGATCTGTTGTTTGAACAAAATATTAGCAAGCAGAACAACTCCCCGGATTCGTTAAGAGAAAGTCAAATTGTAATTCCATCACACAGTAATCGGAACGAAAATAATGTTAACACGGACAACTCAGTGATGGTGGAGATCTCATCTAATACAAACAGTTGTGATATTGATGAACCAGTTCTATCCAGAAGAAGTGTAAACCCTGTAGCTGCATCTACCAATACGGCGAATGTAACACCTGTAGAGCCAGTTACAACTAGAAGTGGTCGCGTCATTAAGGTGTGAACTCTTATACCTTTTAATATGTCATTGAATATTATACTTCTCTTTGGTAGATAGTTCAGTGGAGCATTATACTTGATACAGAGAAGACGAAGAAAAAAAATCTCTTGTTTGTGACGGTTAACAGTATTGTGTTATTTCTTTTATTTATAATAAGCTGAGCTTATTACACGTACAGATAAAAAGTTGGTCTACTCATCAGGTTGCAACAACCAAACAGCAAAAATTCAAATCTTCTTTCATACCTTAGTAAAACACAAGAACATATCGATTTGGCGACCAATTGAAAACAGTTGAAGAAAAATACCTTTTGTATCCCTCCCCTGGCGCATACTGTACACATGGGATGTCAAAGCATGAGCTTCATCTTCGTCTTATTCCCCGTTTTCCTATAAAACCGGTAAATTTGTTCGGTGAATCAAAAATAAGGTTGTATAGTAGTAATAAAAAAATTCCAGTACACCCATTCTTGGTATATAGTTTTTAATTTTATTTTATTTGGGGTGATATTGTGATATATTAAATAACGGTTTCAAAGTAGTAATAAAAAGTAATTACAAGTACATTTTTGACCTGTATTTTTTAATTTTATTTTATTTTTCGAGTGTGTATAAAACTTAGAATATTATCAATTTTGTAATGTTTTTGTTTTGACATATTTTTGGAATAGAGAAAGAGAAAGCAATCTTTTGTTAAAAGCGATAAAATGTTCATTAAATGAAATCAACGAAACAAATGCGAAAATTTTAGTCACCTCTAAAACAAACGACTATGACAATATTTAAACTTCATTTTAAACTTTTTATGCGCACATATTTTATTGATGATGCGACTACGTTAGTGATTTTAGAGCGACTACTTTTGCAAAAAAAAGTATATAATGTTCTAACAATTTCGATCATTCACAAATACATAAATAGATAAATATAACATATAATATTTAATTAACAGTGATCCAAAAACAATAACGGTATTAATTGAATACATTAAAAAATAAGTAATGAATTATGGGCAGAGTCAAATTGGGTGAGCGCGAACATACTGCACCCACAGTACTCCATTCTGTCAACCTGTCTTGTCATCTTCTTCTACTGGTAATGGTGCTAACTTTGCGGTTTGCGACGAAAGTGATAGATGTGCTGCTAACCAATTTAGCGCGATTTCGGAATCAGACCAACAATACGATGTTATTCTTTTGATTTTAATGCTGGACTTAATACGATCCATCAAATTTGCTAAAAGAACTGCGGAGCAGAGTTATAATCACGGCAAGGAGATGGTTTTGATTGGAGCAACACGAGACTTGGTGCACAACAGTCTGATTGAAACTTCTGATTGTTTCGTTCTTGAACGAATGTAGATGTAAAATCCATATGCTGTGATTGATGGGTCTGAAAATCCATGAATCTTAATTGCGTCATGATTTGGCGACAAAACGAAGCAAGAAACTTTGACGTTGTTGACAAAGGTAACTGATTTTGAAATTTAACCCCTTGCGTGATGTATTGTTCCGGTAAAGGCGTATCCCACTCAATTTTCAATCTCCACATGTGTTGCACGATAATCGGATTGATTAATTCCAGTGGATCAAACAAATTGGCGATGTCGGATAAAACTTGGCGTTTGGTTATGTTTACTTCGATATATTTCTGTGTGTATACAAACTGGAATTCATAACCGTCAGGTTTCCACGAATACCCACAGTTTTAATACATTTGCCTTATCGATATTTTTGAATGTCTTGCGGTGCGTGTCCGGAACATCTCTTAGCAATCGTTCATCATTTGTTGCCCATTTAGATAATTCGAAACAGCCACACTTTAAAATCTCAGACACCTCTTTCTTTAGTTTCAAGGCTTCTTCGAATGTATCACCTCAACTAAGCATATCATCGACGTATAAGTCGTTTAGAATTCCGGTCGATCCGACAGAGTGACTTATCGTCTTGTCGTGACCAAATTGATGCAGACAATGAATTGCAAGAAACGGTGCGGCGGCTGTACCGTATATAACGGTCTTAATCGGCATCATCAACCATGTATTTGGCGGTACATTTTGATGACGTCGGCCGTGATTGTAAATCGTTTGAACCGAAATGGAATTAACATCGAAAACAGATCATTCTGTATTGTCGGTCCGACCTTTTGAATTTCATTCTGCGACTTTCCAAAAGACGTCTTACAAGACGCGCCAAACACAACTCGTAGTTTCGTGGTCGACTTTTGCGGCTTAACGCAGTGATGGGGCATAAAATATTTACATCTTGATAGCTTTGCTGCTGGAACGACTTCCACGTCGTTTAAAGAAATGTACTCATGAATGAAAATTTTGTACTGGCATTTGAGATCTGGATATTTCAACAATTTGCATTCGAGATTCAAAAAACGATTTTTAGCGGTACAATACGAATCACCTAGTAATGAAATATCTTCCTTGAACGGAAGCTTGACAACGAATCTTCCGGACCCCAATCATTTGTGATTTTGAACGAAATGAGCATCACATCCAGCCTCTTCCATGGTAAATTTTGATTTATTCTCACCATAACTTTCAACAGTCCAAAACCGTTCGAGCAGTTCATGTAATGCCGTGGTATCTCCTGGTATCGTGGTTAGGCTCAGCAACTGCAGTGCAAAAGTTGTAATTATTTTTAATGTTACCAGACACGATCCATTCGAACTTCGTCTCTCTCAACCACGGAAGATTCTGAGCCAATTTTATTTGGCCGGTTTCAAGTAACGCATAGAAAACTTCGGCACCGATAAGCATATCGATACAATGTGGCTGTTTGAATAACGGATCTGCGAATACTATATCGGATGGAATATTGCAGCCTTCATATCAACATATCAAAAATTTACGTATGATCCCCCAAACGCGATTTAATAAGAACTTTAACTTGTGTGCTGATATCGTTTATTCCGCTGATCGAAATGTTCACTTTCCGTGCTGACGCAACAATGCAGTCAAACACTCGGTAATAAAATTTAGTTGAGATGCCGAATCTAATAACACACGGCATTTAACGAATTGCCCAGCATAATCTCCACTGTTTTCAGCTTGAACTTCTTTATTATAAGAATGTAATATGATCGAACTTGAGCCAGCTGCCTCTTGATTGCGTTCGAGTGAGTTAATCTTAGAGACAACATCTCTGGGTTCGGTGACAACGCAGTAACGATGGATTAGACGTTGGCGATGGTTGAAGATTTGACGACATATGCGACATCTAACCCCATGACAATCACAAACTCGGTGGTTATTACTGAAACCATTACTGCATAATTGATGTTGTTTCACAGCACTAAAACGAGATAGAGGTGATAATTCAACAAAATTAGAACATTTATAAATTAAATTACCAGATTGATCACAAAAAACACAGTGCAAATTATCTTGATTATTGACGGTTGTGTTTAATGAAGCACTTCGAAAATTTGACGGATTAGACGACCTTTGATTTGTTTGCGGACGACTGTGTGGTATCGAATTCAATTGGGATCGATTGGCATTTGAATTTTCTAACATCAAACATATTTTGACTAGATATGCTTCCAATTCCTTCCAGGTCGGTACAGAAGTTGTGGGTGCATCTTCCTCCCGATTGATTTGAGTATAGCATTATTCGGTTTTTCAAATACGATATGCAGCAATAATGCGTTCGCAAGCTTTTCATGATTATCTGGAAGATTGGCGTTGACCGTATCGATAAGCCTTTGCAGAGATGATACTGATTTGCCAGCGGCTGGAATTTCACTTATTTCTCGAATGTGAGCTTGATAAATGAGCCGTTCGTTGTCGTAACATTTTTTCAATAATGTGAACGCCTCAGCATAATTTGCGTCGGTCAACTCCAACGACACCAACATACTCTCAGTAGTCTCAGTGTTTCTACCTTTCAGACATTTGCGAAAATAGTTAAATTTCTCTAACGGCTTCAAATTATCGTCTGCATCAATATACGCCGAGAATTTTAGTCACCACTAAAACAAACGACTATGACAATATTTAAACTTTATTTTAAACTTTTTATGCGCACATATTTTATTGGTGATGCGACTATACGTTAGTGATTTTAGAGTGACTACTTTGAGTTCCAAAAAATATGTATAACAATTCCGAACATTCACAAATACATAAATAGATAAATATAATACAGGAAATCCTCCAAGAACACGATTAATTCGTTTCGTGTTCTTTAAAACCGTGTTGTTCGAAACTACAAAAAGGAAAATAGAAAAGGTTACGTTTTATTTTTTATTTTTTGTTATGATACACAAAAAATAAAAGAAAATAACGAAAATCGTGTTGTTTGAAACCGTGTAATTTGAGGAAATGGGTATCGGTGTTCTACGAAACCGTGTTCTTCGAAACCGTGTTCTTCGAATACCGTGTTCTTGGAGGGTTACCTGTATATAATATTGAATTAACAGTGATCCAAAAACAACAACGGTATTAATTGAATACATTAAAAAATAAGTAAATGTAATGAATTATGGGCAGAGTCAAATTGAGTGAGCACGAACAATACTTTTCTTACTAAAATTCATAATTGATTTTGAATATTTGTAATAAACCATATATGAATATATTGCGGCCTTTACACTATCAGTAATACTGTCATTACTCAAAACATCATTACTTAAAAAAAAAATCGTGTTTGACAAAATTTTCGTTCCATTTGAATCTGGCACATTATACCTAATGAAGTAAGGTGAGTAAGAATAAAATATTATAAAATTGCAATGGAAATAGGATATTTTAGGTAATGATGTTTTGAGTAATGACAGTATTACTGATAGTGTAAAGGCCGCATATTAGTTTACTATATTTGGATCTAAATGAATTAAAAAAGAAAATCAATCACAAAATTTAATACAACTAAATAGCGAATCGCTGCCCAATAAAAACTAAATATAAAAAATTTAGCAACGCCATTGGATTGTCAATGACAATTTACGATTTTTTACTGTATTTTATAAAATGAAGAGCTCTTTTTTTCGTTTTTGTTTTTAAATCCGAATTGTTTTGAATGAATGTTTTGAAATAAATCACCTTTTTCATTGAACATATTTAATTATGCATATACATATGTATATATTATAAATTTGTGTAATATTATTAAAATCAATTGAAAGCTTAATCAGAAAAAGGCAATTAAATAGTTTGTAAACACTTTCAAAAAACTTACTTGTGAAAAGAAATATGGCAGCACACCTTTTTCTCAGTAAAATTTTACTGACAACATTTTCTTGCTTTTATTTTTACTGACAGCTGACTTTTCACATGGAATAAGGCCTTTAACATAAATAATAAAAGGCGTTTAATGCGTTAGGTACCTAGATATATGACAATATCCCTTTTTCAACCAAGAAAAAAATAAATTGGCTCAATGTTAGTCCAACCCACACAAATGTGTGAATGGCCATAGTATGTAATGGCGTTGTTGATAAAAAATTTCGCTTTATTTGAAGTACAGTGTTTTTTTCGGACGAAAATAAGTTAAAAAGTAATTCACAAATGTGTAATTTGGTGTTAAAAACATACAAACCTAAATTTTTGACATGGTACTTTTGCCCTACCCGCACAATTGTGTTAGTAAAACACAAAAGGGATATACTAAATTCAAATCTAGTGATTGGCGATGGACAAAGGATTGTTAGGTCTTCATATGTATAAATAAATATGCTGTCGAATCTTTACGAACATGTATCCCTCGGGTTAGAGGGACTAGGGTTGGGTGTTGCGTAACAGATTTGTGCAGCATACGATAGATGACCACTGGATTTATTTTATTATTTGTTCCAGACGTCTACGACTGAAGACAATAGATACATATGATGAAATTAAGATATCCTATTCATAATCACAACATCATAAATTAATAAATTACCAAATCTTTTCTACAAAAAACGTATGTATCTGTAAATAAATACCAAATCGTATATATAATTTATTATCAAAGTAGTTAGATCTGACTTGCTGCGTGGCACCCTAGTCATTTCTGTGATTAACTAATTCTTTCCGTCTATTACAAGAAGGAGGAAGTGTGAGAATACAAGCAGGGCATATTCTGGGCTCGGTCTATTCTGGAGTATGATTCGTTTTCACATACGCTTTTGTTATTGGATTACGCCTACTCCAGGAATGTACCTGCCAATTATGTTACCTGTAGATCACAAAACTTTTGATCATTGTATTTCATCCAGGCTGAGTAACCATCAATTCCGCGTTTGGTTTTAAAAGCTCCAAAACAGTTTGAGATCTCCTTTAACTTTATACTCTAGGTTAGGTTGTGAATATGTATATGTTATGTATTTAGGTTCAAAATAGTATTCAAAATTTTGGATACCCACAGTAAATTTCTGAGGAGATAGTTAGATTCTTTACATGCCTTTTTGTGTTTGCTTTTAAGACTGATAAATTGATCATCGTACCGTGGAGGATATTTGTTGGGTTTGCTCATAGGCACGAGATCGAAAAAATCCTAATGCCTTTAAAGAAGTGTTGATAAATTTTTCCACGTTTACATCTACATGTCATTGCTGTTAAATTCCAATTTATTTGTTCAAAATATTGTTGTAAGTTATTTGGATTGGCTATTTCTCATAACTTTATTTAATTATATTCATTTATTAACTCATTTACAAATCATTTAGTAATTTATATTTCATAATTTATATTGTTGTTTGGAAGGTTGTATCCATTTGGCTAGTCCTCTTTACAGTTTTATTATATTTGTATAAATGATCCAGATTGGACCTAAAAGATCAATTTGTTTCTTTCTTCTCAGCCGACTTACTGGGTTTGAATTATCTAACATACGATGTATCTCAGCATTTTGGTGTAGACTAATACGTTGCATGTGTTTTCTCGCGTGTTTGCTTATTTCTTCACTGACGCGAAGTCCATCTTCAGATCTCCATAGAGGTTATCATTTCTTAGGTACCATGATGCATTAACTATTCCACGTAGGACTGTTCTTTGGAGTGACTGGATGATGTTGACATAGGTTTTCTCTGTAAAGCTGCAGAGTTGGATATCCTAAGTTGACACAAACAATTTATTATGTAGAGTTAGCTCAGAATTTATTCGAAAGAGTCAATCTATATTTCTGTATTTAATGTTTAACCCTCCTTTTTTCTTTCTCGACATGCTCTTTCCATTTTAGTTTTGCGTCTAGAGTCATGCCTAGATATTTTGCCGTGTTTGCATAGGAAATTTGCTGAGAGTTCAGTTCTACTGGTATCCAGTTGACCTTTTTGTTGGTGAAATTTTTGTGAACATATTTTCATTCGGTGAAATTACTTCCGCTTCGCTTTGGTGAGAGTAGTTCATGTGTGATGTGTAGTAGTTCGTGAGAGTAATTCATCGTAGATTCGTTAATTAAGGGTTACAATTAAGGGTATCTAGGTTTAAGTAGTGGATACATCTAATGATGTAGTTTTATAGCAGATTATGTAGATTGGTTGCGATTGTTCCCGGGTAATCTAGAATACTCGCACTATATAAATACGAGTGCGACGAACATAGTGAGTGTTATACATAGTGGGTGAGTATTGATTAAGATGCGGGAAGCGGAAAGATATATGGTACAAATGTGAAATTAGTGGTGTGAAAAATAATTGCAAATGGTAAATGTCGAATTAATAAATAATCGTGGAAATATTACAATAGATATGGTGTTTTAGTATTAGTGGATAGTAGCGGGGAAATTTGTGTTTGAATATTTCGGTAATATTACAGTGGTGTAAGTATTACGGTAGGTGTATTATGTGAGAGATTATTTTCGGGAATATTTCGGAAGTACGGTCCCTGTTCATTGAATTATGAACACTATTAATACAGTGAAAAACTCCAGTATTTTATCAAAATATAAATAAAAACAAGATTTGTTTTCATAAATATTTTAATTATTTAAAATTAAATAATTTTGAGTATACATAAATTGAAAAACAATTAAAATTTGTTTAAACTACCTTTATTTTTAATCGCAGGTTTTATTCTTTCAGACATGCAACATATACAACTATTGATCATATTGCGAATTTGATCACTATTTCTCTATTTTTTTCAATATTCTTTTTCTGTAGGATTAAGCGTTTTATATACGTTGGACTTACGTAAAGCCCAACAGTTCTCGATAGGGTTTAAATCCGGAGAATTTCCAGGCCAAGAGAGGATGTCAATATATTGTTTAAGGAGGGTATTCTCTACTAAATTTGAGGTACCGCAAGGAGCTACATCTTTCATAAAAGTGTAAAAGTATTGGCCTTGAGGTAGCGACCTCATGTAAGGAAATAAGACATCTGTTGACACCTTTTTATATTGTTCTTTTCTCATGGTTTCCTCCACGAAGTATATTGGACCAGGTCCATCTCCACTAATGCAGCTCCAAACCATTACTGAAGGTAGATGTTTTATGCTCCTGAATTCGCAGTTCTCCCTAAACCTCTCTCTTGGTCTCCTTCTGATGAACTGGGCCGATTCTGTAACGGCTTCTAGCTTGCATTCATCTCTAAATGCAATCTATAAATTTAAAAAACTCTTTAATATCGGATTTCTTTTATTTAATTTTTAATATAACGAGTACTTAAAAATTCGGTTTACCTTCTTCCAATCGTCTGTTGTCCTGTGCTTATGAAATTTAGCCCAAATAAGACGTTTTATCGCTAATATCTTTATCCCTTCTTCACTAAGGTGCTTTTGTAGCTCGCTCGTCATTGCTTTGCGCTTTTCTAAGGCTGATTAAATAATTGTCCTAGTCTGTTTTGGGCATTGCATTCCTGATCCCCTTACAGTTTATTCTCCTGGTCTCATAAAATGTACCCCCAGATTGAAGAATCTTTGCCAAATTACTTACTGATGAGCAAGAAACTTTTCGATTTTTGCGATCTCGCGGTATGAATGGTTTTTGGTTTTTTGTTTTTATTCTGATAGTATGTTTTTTTCACTGCTTAGGTCCATTTTCCGAGCCATTTCTGAAAATAAATGTCTCAGTCTAGACACACACACAGTCCTTTTTCAGGTAATAATTTTATTGCGGCCTTTTAAGAATGTCGTAAAATAATCTTAATAATTTTAAAACAATAACAGATGCATTTTATTTTTTTTCACACAATTAGTCGGCCTTTTTCATCACAATTTTCGTAACATTATACGTAACATTTATACTGATTTACTTACATTTATAAATTAATCTATGGCTAATTGTTAACAGATTATTGTCAATTTTTTTTTCTAATTTAAATAATACTTTACATCTATAAATTTGTACATTATTATTATTGTGAGTTTTCATTTTTTCCGTACTTTCTAAATAATACTTTTAATCTTGCTGGAAAGTTGTCATTCATATGCCACAAAATATATACAAAGTAAAAGTAAACCTATATCAATCCTTTTTAAATTTTTTTTATTATGATCTACACAAATCTATTTTATCGACTACTATGTTAGTAAAATCAAATTATTATTCATAGAGGGCGTTAAACGAAATGCGTCTTGTTATTTAACTACCTTATCCCTACTGATTTGCAACTAAAATCTGTATGTGTGATGTGTAGTGTTGTTATTATGTGTTAATTATAGTTGTGAATTTTGACATTGATAATCGATTATCAAATGTCATCATTGATCTATTTAACGATTTTTTGTAGATTTGATAATCCCTATGTAATCAATTCTGGGTCCAGTGTTATATGGGCCATTTCTTACATATTCAAATAAAATATAGTCTATAGAAACCAGCTAATTAATAAATAAAGATATAAAGATATAAAGAAGTTATATTTTATTGCTTTGAAATATTTTAAAATATAAAGCAATACTTAGCAGAAATTAGGAATATCCAAAAATACTAATAGTGTTCATAATTCGATGAGCAGGGACGGGACTGTAGTGTAAATTACAGAAATTGGTATTGTTACCATCAAATTATGTTATGGTGTTCACAATCCAGTGATTACGAACCACATTTGGCAGGGCAAACTCGTAACAATGCAAAAATTAAAAGAGATTAAAAGAGCAAAAGGTACCCGACCGAGTACCTCGTCACCCGAGTACCTCGTCAAGGTTTGTACAAAACAAACAAGTTTTCATTAATAATAATAGTTGTTTTTTGTTCAAATACTTGTTCTGTTTAAGACAACGGTTTAAAAGGCCTTTTCGAACTTTTAAATTCCCGCAAATGTTTTTATATTATATAATGGTGTTGATGATTGGATAGTCACGGATTCCCGGTAATGCATGTATATTTTGATCTAAAAATTTGCTTTAAAATCGTTGTTAACATAAAATATATTCGTTTACAATAATTTATAGAAATTTATATTTGTTGAGAAAAATTTGTAATTGTTTCCAACATTTTCATGTATTTAGATGATTACTCTACTTTTATACAATATTTTCACTAAACTACACTAACTAAACTACACTAATGTAATTTTATTTGAAAATGTAAAACTATAAAACAATACATAATATTAAAATAGACCACTATACAAGTTTACAATATCAAAAAACGAAAGTTCTCAATTCAAAATACATTGGATCGCTTATACCCACCACTATATTTGACACCACTCTACAGACACCAAACAGCTGCTTTTAATGTTATTCATTTTCGAGTATTTTACAGCGATTTGGTATATAAATTAACCAGTTGACTGTTTCGACCTCGTTGAAAAATGTGTCTTCTACGTGCGTCGTTAAATTAAGCGATGACAAACATCGTATATTTTATAGGAATATTCATATATTTTAACATATTCATATATTTTATAAGAATATAAAAAAAGAGAATATGAGAATATGTATAATAAAATGTTATTAACTAAAATCGCAGAATTAGCTGACAATGGTCACTCTGACGAATATATAGGCATGACGAATATATTCGTCATAACACAAAATTTTACAATTTTTTCATGACGAATATCTTCGTCATAAACAGTTAACTGGTTAATAGATAAACTATTAGAACTGGATAGTGGATATAATACGTTAATGATAGTGGATTAAAAGTAAATCCGAAGACACGTAGATGTACGAAAATATGTTGTGCTAAGAAGGTGAAGGTGTGGCTTTGACATGTACTCATTTGTACATATTTTACGATCATTTCTTATGATTATAAGTATATACAAAATAAATAAGAAATATACAATTTAAGTTCTATCTGTTTATTTATTGATTTACTTTTGAATTTATATAAAATAAATATTCAAACAGCGAATTCAATAAGTATTACTCACTATGCAAATACAACAGTTCCCATTGTCTTTCAACAAAGTTCTTATGGTGCACACGGGAATACATCATCACTTATCGAGCAAATAAAGCCTCAATTAAAATTACTATTAATTACATATACACTGAGGTATTGGAATTAGAGATCTCCGATATATGATAGTTAACCACATATTATGTATTAGCGTAATTTACTACCCTTGTAAACAATCAAGCTATTTACGGGTTGCTTCTATTAGAGCCGATCATGCCGACCTTCACAATTAATGCCCTGTAATAATTATTTATCTAAACCCTCGCAAGCTTCACGAATTTAATAAATACAATATAATAACGATGAAAAACTCTCTGACGCTTCCTATCAATATTTAACTTCGGTTTGTAAGACCAAGTTATTAAAATCCTGATAAAAATGATGCAAAATGACCCTGGTTCAAAAACTAATTTTCTCGACGTTTTGAAGGTCTCTGATCTAAAAAATGTAAAAGATTATTTGTCCGTCCGTCTCGATGTCTAGATGGATTATAAATGGATGTCTGTATCGATGATATCTCAAGAACGGCTTATGCGACTAGAATTTTTTTCGCTAATTTTATTTATTTTTAATTCAGAGAATTGATTGGCTTTTGCGATCTCTACCTCAAGGGGCCGGATACCTGCCATGTGAAATCACCAAAAATTCCACCCAATTCCACGATATTGCTTTACTTTTTTTCCCATATACTCCCATATAGCAGCTACAATTGTTCTTATTCCCAAACCATGTAGTATTTCACTTGAAAGGTTTTTGTTACTTGCGCTTTAGTTGGTAAACCCACCGTTTAGGCGCTGGTAGTTAGTTTTGGGATATATAAGTGTTATTATGGAATATATAAGTGTGACATGACAATTGAAAGGTTTGAAGAATGTCGCAAATTTCGCTGAAGCATATACTCCAAAATACCATTTTGGAGGTGATTACAGATACATTTTTTCTCATTCTGATATGATCAAGTGGCATGTCGGTTCTAAGACTTTGGACGAAGAAAATTTTGTTATTAGCAATTTATTTCACAAATTCAGAGTTTTAGCCCTAATGGTAAATTATAACTTTAATATAGAATATATCGTATCTCATATAGCTACTGCGTGATAAGTTAATCAAATAAAAAACCTCTTAACGAGGTAAATGTTCTAGTGACGAAAGCCAAATTCAATTCACAAAATTTCTGATATCAAGTGTGTGCCGAAAAAAACAATTGCATTCGATTTGTCAACGATTTTTCGGAATGGTAGTGCATCAGCGCGTTGTTGTTGAACATTCCGAAAAATCGTTGACGAGTTGTTGTTTTTGACAGCTAGAAAGAGAAATGTAAACAAACGCGCTGAATGCACTAACATTCCGAAAAATCGTTGACAAATCGAATGCGACAGCGTCGGAAAATGAGTTGCAGTAAAATCTGATCCGCGGCGGATATTCGTATTATGAAACATGTATTTTTACACTCGAATTTTTCAGTATATACTCGTCACATTTAAATTTGATTAAAATAATTTAATAGAGATATGTATTTACATTTAAAAACTTATTAAATTTTTAAATAATTAAATAACTTTAAAAAGTATGAACTACGATCTATTTTCCGCGTGTATACTACAATATCCGTCACCTAACTAGCTGTCGGATTTGACAATTGAATTTTGTCTTAAATTCGCTAACTCGGCTTTTTATTTCATAATAGTATAAAATTCGCGTGGATCGGATTTTTTTAGTTTCATAATATGAATGTCCGACGCGAGACATAATAGGGCCCGGTTCACACACACTCGATAGCACATAAGTGGCCGCTACGTGTTATTGTGCATCATACACAGACACGCGGCATTGAAATAACGAATAGCGACAGGCGATCAACGAATTACGCATACTCTCACACAGCTGTTGCCTGTGTGTTACGGAGTGTGCATGATTCGTTCTTCTTCTCTCGATATTCGTCACTCCAGTGGCGTGCGTCTGTGTATGAGGCACAATAGAAATAATGCTTGCTATGCTAATTCTGCTTTTCAATCTTTGACATATATTCAGTGCATTAAAGACTGTGTTTTGAGAGGTTATTATTATTTTTGAACTATTTTAATTCTTTGCTATACTTGGAACCAATTTAGATATTACTGATTTGCGCCGCAAACATTTCAGTGACTTTGAGCAAAACAAGATAGCTGCAAATTTTTGAGACTTTTGTTGAATTCGGGCACATCAAGTTCAATCAAAGATCTATGCGAGCATGATCTTACATTCCATATCGAATGCACTAACAGCAAGTGCAAATCAAAACCGCGTGTGTATATAGCAATCCAGATTTAGTGTGCCCATTGTATATATCCATCGGAAGAAAATGTAATTTATCCGATTTGATTAGTTTCAATTTTGGTATATGGGTGAGAAATGAAGATAGATCTTGCAATAAGTGCAACAATCCACTGAAAAGTCAGTGTTATCTTGAGAATACGCTTCGCGTTCTCATATTTTCACTTGTCATTGCCGATCAATACTACGTGAAAATTAATAGTCTACAATTTTCTTCTGTACCTCAGACAGAATTAAGCTTTGGAAATAAAAAATATGTTTTGTCAAGTGCCATTTTCCATCATGGCACAGAATTAAAAGAAGGCCATTCATTACAAAGTAATTTTGAGAAAAAAATGGAAACTTTTTTTAGACAGATGAGGGCGTCATCTCACCATGCTCTTGGCCTTGAAATAGTAAAGACTTATATTATCTTTTTTATGTTGAAAAGTAGGGTCAGGTCTCATTATTAGGTTCAGATAGGTAGTTTTTTTATTATGTTCAGCACGATAGCCTACGTTCTGGTGTACTGTTTCTGGTGTGTGGTAGACGATTCTATTTCTTTATTTTGCATGCATTTTTTTCAATCTTCATTTTGTAGTATTTTAGTAGATTTTATTTTAGAATCCTATACCACATGCCACAAACAGGTCATGCCGGGTGTGATCTTATTACACACCCGGTTCTCGTAAACTGTCGGCTGAACATTTGTAGTTTAGTTTTTAGTGCATATTACAGAGTAATAAAAATTTAGATCAGATGCATGTGTTTTTGGTAGAAATTCGATTGAATAATTCAACAACTTTTTTGTATGTTTCTTGCTGTTTTGATACTAACCGCATGCAGCTTCCATTCATTTTTGATTCCTTACATGGACTCTCCACCTGCTATTGCTATCTAGTTATGCTAGAAAATTTCGATCAAATGGCAAGTGGAGACACGCAATAATATTTATATGCTATCTGTATGCTATGAATACATGCTATGTCGGCAGAACTCGATAGCATGTATATAGCATGCATATTTTGACGTTTCAATATGGCGATATATCAATATTCAATTTCAATATTGCGTCTACTAAATTTTTTCGCTTTCATACTGGTGATACATACATATTTCAATAAATAAAAAATAAATAACCAAATAAATTTAAAAAAATTATATTAATAAAATTATATAAATATTTTTTAAATATTTTTTAAGAATGATTTCTAAACGTCAAATTATAGCAAGTTTACCACACCAGACTCCATCTTTGCAAATTTTGATAGAAAGAGAAAGTAGATTGCAATAGCATTCAGATAGCAGTTGCCCTATTCTGTCTTTCCCTGGGAATAGGGAATTGGGAAAAATATTTTCATAGCATTTTTGTCTAAATTTTATTTTTCTAGCCTACTGAGGGAACATGTTTGGTGTTAATATTTTTGAAACAAAGTGAAATGGGAAAATATTTTTCCCAATAAAAATTTTGTGGAACAAAAGTTTCCCAATTCACTTTGTTTTGAAAATTCTTGCACTAAACATTTTCTTTCAGTAGGCCAGAAAAATACAATTTAGACAAATATGCTATGAAAATATTTTTCCCAATTCCCTATTCCCAGGGAAAGCCAGAATAGGGCCACAGGTGGAGAATCCGTGTTAAACAATACAATAAAATATACATATTTTAGAGTGTTAGTTGGAAACGAAAATTAATGGTAGCTACCCTCTCGCTAATATTCCATCTTCATGCGATGGGAGGGGAGATAAGATCTATTTTTTAAAGAAATCATCATAAAGATTAAAAAAATATAGATTTTATGCAAGGAGACTGTCAAATGTTCAATGTTTTTGGTGATTTTTTCGATCACATCAATTTGTCAGTTTTTTTTTTTTTTATTATGAAAAAAGGGTCACTGGTAAAAATTCTCCTAGCAATGATAATAATATGATGTATTTATATTTGTTTCATTGTTATACGTTGATCCACTATCATTATGAACCGCAACGGACCGATATTAGAGTGCATTTGAGCCAAAACATGAAATTTTGCAAAAAATTAGGGTGGCTTTTAAGTTATGGAGGTCAATGTCTAAAATATACGAGTTTTCTGGGACAAACGATAGATGTCATATTGTAGGTGAGGTTTGTGGCTAATAATCCTGAAAATATGAAACAAAAGTCTTGGGCTAAGTTTTAGCAATTTGGCCGAATGTGGCCGGCCGATTTAGCATTTTTCAGCTTTTTGGCGAAAATAACACTCCACCCGAATTTTGAGAATTTTTTTTATATGCTATTTGATAGCTGGGTCAATACCTTTCCAACGATATGCATATGTCTGGAGTATGTCAAATAGGTTCAGCGCTGTGGGCGTGGCCAAAATGGCCGTACAGAGGCCGGCCGCGGCCAACATGGTGGCCAAATCAAAAAGTTGTAGAACAAAATTTGCTTAGTTTTTCAAGTACTACAAACCCTGAAAATATGAGATCAAAAGTAGAAAGTACGGACAAACAAACATATACCACATATGGCGAAGCTCCACGTGATTCACGACACATGGAGCCGAATTCTAATAATTTCTCGTTACTAGAGCCAACTTAATCGAAGTCGCAATTTTCAATTAAGACCACAAAATAATTTTAATGAATTATTAAATGTTATTTAATTTTTTATTTCTTTTCAAGAAAAGAATCACTCTTTCAAAAAGCCAGTGCGTATCGCGAGGCGCAATTTGGCCATGTGTGATATATACCAAAGCAAGATTATATGGTGACGTTATAGAAAAACTTCCAAATGTCATAACTTTGGTCAAAATCATCCGTTTTGGGCGTTTAAGGTGTCGTTGAATTGGTATTGACGTCTACAATCTTTGCTAGTTAAAAAATAATTGGAGCACTTATTGGAGCAGTTATACCCGAAAAACTGATTTTTAGGGCAATTTTCGGAAGGTCATATCTCCACTCAATGTTGGTAGAAATTCATGATTTTATACATTATTTGGGTCTTTTCAAGGCCTTTCCAATGGTATATAACATGATCCTGGCGGCTTCAAAGGGAAAAGTTCGAAACTATAGCTGTATATATACGAGTTCGACTTCCAGCACAGTAGGTGCTTTCGTCACTCGTTTTGACTGCCGTCCAAAGTGATCCTTTGGTACAGAATGATAATACTATAATATAACATGATATTTTTTAAACATAGTTTTACAAAATCAATGAAAAAACAGAAAATATTTTCTGTGTTTAAGTGAATTTTTCGGGTTGGTGCAAATGTGCAATGATAATTATATTATTAGAAAAAATTTTCTTCACATATATACATGTATTTCTTACCAAATTTTAAACTAATCAGAACTGTGAATTTTGCGATTGATGATGATCGAAATGATGATATCGTATGTTTTACTGAGACATTCTGCGACCAATTTTCTTACTGGAAGCTTGCTTTGGTTCCAAATATCTAGTGAATTTTTCGGATCCGTCAATTTCAATTAATTACTATAAACTTGTAAACTTTGAACTGAAATGCTCCATCACCTGTGCTTTCTTGTTACATGACATGAAACGACCCGTCGATTTTCGTCTAAATTTACTGATGGTCTTATTCAAGTAGTAAAAAATAACCAATTGTTATAAAAATTATTTTTTATAGAAAAAAATAAAACTACACAACTCAGCTATATATTGTGAATTTCAAAAGCAAGTGAACCTGAAAAAGCAAGTCAACCTGAAAAAGCAAGCTATACAAAATAAATGCCAATTTAATTCAGGATTAGAAATTTCATTCGAGTTTCAGATACCTCTAACTACATGGAAGACAAATTAATTGGTGAAACGGTTTTTTTTTTGTAAAGCATTTGATTCTATCTGCCATCATAAAGCACTCCAGAGTTTATTCAATTTTGGGTTCTCTCTCGATTACATAAATTCGTTTATTTATTTATTTAAAGAAATCTATTTTGTAATATACATGTATGATTTCAGATTATTTACAGTTATAGTTAAAATTATATTACAACAAAAAACTTTAGAACAGAAAAAGAAAAATATAAAACAAATTTTGGTTTAATCAATTAAAAATTTAGAAAAAAATCTTTAAGGATATTTTTAAAGTTGTCCTTTGATAAGTTGAAGACAAATAGGTCGTCGATTAAGTTGAAAGATTTAGACATCCTATTAATGGGGTTGTTTTCTCCATAGTTGGTGGAATGGTGTTCAAGTGCTAAAAATTCATGGTTTCGAAATGTTCTGCATGGCACGTGAATTGATATGTTTTCCAAGATGTAAGCTGAATCAACGTGACTAAGCAAAACGTTACCAATAAAAGCCGCGCCCAAAAGAAGTCGTCTATTTTCGAGCGTACATATTTTGTAATCCGTGCATCTTGTTGTGTACGGAGGTAAGCGAGCCACATTTTCATGGAATGGTAAGTTGTGGTCGTAATCCCAGTCACTTTTCTTTAATAAAAAAATCAGGAACTTCTTTTGAATGCTTTCAATTCTTTTTATGTGTACAGCATAATATGGGTTCCAGACCGTTACAGCGTATTCCAGTTGTGATCGAACATAAGCGAAATAGAGTGAACATAAGGTTTGAATATCCTTAAATTCACCTGTCCATCTTTTAATAAATCCGAACATGGCATTCGCTTTCGCAATACAATTTTCAATATGCCTATTGAAACTGGCGTTTTCGCCAAATGTAACACCTAAGTCTATAATCTCATTGACTCTTTGCAGTACTTCGTTGTTGACTTTGTATGAAGTAATAACCGGATTTCTTTTACGATGGAAAGACATGATTTTGCATTTCTTAATATTTAAGTATAGTGAGTTCCGATCACACCACTCACTTAATCTATCTAAGTCTTCTTGAAGTTTCTCCGTATCTAACAATCCATTAATAGTACGAAAAATTTTCACATCATCTGCAAATATGAGCACGTCTGAGTTTTTGATTATCTCGGTTATTCGGTCTATGAAAACAATAAAAATCCAAGGCCCGAGGTGTGATCCTTGGGGAACACCAGATGTAACTTTAATAACGTTTGATTTCTCATTTCCCATTATTACAAATTGGCACCGGTTTGATAGATATGACTTAAACAAAGCGAAAGCGTAAGCCAAAATGTTGAAAAGTGGGTTAGAAGCGGACAAAACTACGTTTCTACAACATAGTAAGGAATTTGAAATTTATTTCAAATCAAAATTCAGGTCGTATCTTAATCAAATTAAATGGAGTCGTTTATTAATGGAGTCGTTAATTAAATACACAACGAACGAACAAAAATTCGTTCATGAACGTATGAATATTGTTCGAATTCGTTCTCCCAGATAAGGGAAATTTACAAACGTATCAAGTAGATACGAAATCGTATTAGAATTGCATGAATTCGTATTTTCAAATATACCAACCATTCGAATTCGTGCATTTTCTGTTCGTATTGATATTGGAATAGCGACCGCTTTGATTGATTGTTTTTTTTTTTAATCCATGCCATCTGTTTTGGGGCCGAAGCATTCCCTGCTCTTTCGCGTTTTATTTTTCCGTCTTACTTTACGCATCATCTACCAAATCGAAGACGTACGGCTATAGGGCCGATTTAAGTTACCATCTGCGCATTGCATAGCTCCATGCCAGCCAATACTGGACATGGAAGATGGGTCGGCCCATGAGTTTTGCACACCGATAGGGGGTCGTAGTTGCGTTCCTTTTAATCACAGATCGTGATCTGTTGATGAAAATTTCCTTTTGCATCCAACCCCTATCGGGATGAGATCGATTGTTGATTTTTATATTTATTTTTCTTTTCGGTAATTTTGTAATTTCATTTGTTTTGATCCTGTGGTCACTTTTAGTAAACAAAAACTTTTTTTTTTAAAAAAGGAAGTATTAATTGTCCAGTGGATTTAATGTCCTTTGAAGGTCAATTAATACCCCCCTTTCATTCACGTACAGACCACCCATTCACACAATTACAGTATACCACCTGCACGTTGCAAGCTCCATGTCAACCTGTACACTGACATAGACGGTGGGTCGGCGTTGAATTCTGCACTCCAACAGAGAGAGGGTCTTAGTTGTGTTTATTAACATTACGTAACGTAATCGATGACGAAAATTCGCTTTGCATCCAGCCTCTGAAGGGATTCGAACTCAGTACCTCCCGGTCCAAGTGCCGAAGCTTTAACCACTGCACCACTTGTCGGGTAACGATGAGCAATGTAGTTCGATTAACAAATTTTTAATTTAAACGAGAAACCAACAATGTCAAAGTTTAAAAGCATATCATCAACTACATATTAATGCTGAATTTTATTTTATTTTCCAAATCAATTCGAAATTTATGGTTTAAATAGAACAAAGAAACAAAATTGATGTCGTTTTATGTATGTCTTGTAGATATTAAATAGGATTTTGAGGTTTAGAAATGTAACGTCAAAACGACATGATATGATATGAAGTGTTTTGGGTTTGGTGTGGGAATTTGGGATTTGGTGGATGAGGGTTAGTGTGAATGGTGTGTGTAAGAGGAGTGGGTATGGAAGTGTTAAAGGGTGATGATATGGGTGGTACGGTATAAGGTGGTGCGGGTGAGATGGGTTTTGGGGGTTTGAATTGAATAGTGGGTGGGGGTGGTAATAATGTTTAGGTGTGGTGGTTTGCGGTTGATTGGGGTCGGTTGGGCTGGGTGTAGACGTGATTAGGTGGGTGTGGGTGGGTGTGATATTTGAAATACTTAAACCACACTGCATAGAAGCTTCCTTTCTTGCTTAAGGTATAATAGTATAATTAATACTATATAGGCAACAAAAATGCTTTCCCGTCTTTGTCTATTGGGGATGTGAGTTAGATATTACTGATCATTTGAACGTGTTTTTAGTCGTTTGTTATTTATTTAGCCTGGCCGCTCTTTTACATATATTGCTGGCGCCCTTAGCGCGGTCATCGCGGTTTAAACACACAAGAAAATTGAAAATGTGTGGTTTTAAAACGGCTAACCAAAATTATATTTTTTCTAGATTAATAACGTTTGCAGGATTGAATAGTATGTACATAACGTGTATTATAAAAATAGTTTAAACATGAATTGACTAATGCTAGGACAAACTATGTTCAGAAAATTCTAATATTCGAAATAATATTAAACAGCTGAGTGCCGTCTGTCTTTTAACTCTTTTTGTGAAAGCAATTGCAGTCATGACCATGAAGTATTAATGCGAATTGCGATGCAAAAAATTGTTCTTCTTTTAAAATTTCCATATTGAACTTTATCTTGACCGCTAAAAATTTATTACATTGATTTTCTTATTTATTTTGCTTGTGTTTTTTAAATGCAATAAAACATGAAAATTGATGGTAAAAAATAAAGTATCGATTCATTTAAAATTATCATTGCTTAGGTGCTTGCTGCATTTCGTTGTTGCTGCTTTTATTGATAAATGAGTAATAATTATAGGCTGTAACAATAAGATAATGTAATTTGTAATAGCACAACAACAACCATATATCCGTACACTTAATTTATATTTAGTCAAACATCTAGATGGAATATTCATTTTCCACAGCAACCATGATCATCTCCCATTACATAACATACGTCAGACAAACACCCAATCCATACAATAATAAATGATTTTTACCCCAAGACTGAAAAAATTACAAAGATTTGCTTTCTAGATAGTATTGTAAAATTAATCAATCCGACATAAAGCGTATGGCCATATATGGAAATTATTCTATCCTCAGATACGTGCACAATTTCTGATATAAGAAGTGTAATAAATCACAAAATCCATGAAATACAAACTACCAGTTCACCCTACCATACAATGGCAAATGCAATCTAGCCTACCATTAATAATAAATTGTCAGTTTGTTAAATATGTATATAGAAATGAACAAAGATTTCTGATCTTAAACTTAAAAAATGGAGGGATTAATATGTTGTGGCCAACACCCGACTTTCTTTTACTTCGAATGCAATAATATATATAATACACCACATTTGATTTCTAGACCAAAAAATTAAACTTATAGTAATTTTCGGTAAAATTATCTAGTATAATCAAAAAACATTATCCCTGCATAAATTTTAGAAATATTAATCTTTTCAACCCCATTCCAAAAATGTAAAAACTCCCATTAAGGCTGTCGCTTCCGGTACACAGATTTATACAATTTTGTTTAAAATTTAAATGGTAAATGGTATATATTTTTCAAAATATTTTCCAAAAACGAAACGCTTCTATGAAAGCGTACATTTTCAAGAGACCGATTTTGACCAAACATCACATCATTGGACCCCCAATTTATGGTGACAACTTAAGTACGAAGTTTCATCCCGATACTTCTATCTGTCTAGGCTGTACAGAGGTCGAAATTAGTTTAAAATCATTTTTTGTGTTGAAACGAATTCGACATAAATTTTAAGTAAAATTAGTTTAGATCATTTTTTAAATTTAACCGGAAATGACGAGTTTTGAAAAAAAAATTGTATCACAAAAATTAGCCAACTCTTCGGTCCAGTGTATTGGCTATTTGGAATACTTCATACTTAACCTTTTCCATTAATTTAGAGATTCTTGCGATATTTGCTGGAAATCTGTGTACCGGAGGTGGTACCAAATTTTGAAATTTAACTCCAATTTTGAGAATGATGTTGAAAAGTTTAGCATTTACAAAAAACGAAAAAAAACTTCAAAATTCAAATAGATTTAAAGATTAAATTTTCAACAAGGGTTAATCTTACTACGTAAAATAAAATAAAAATATACCAACCAAACGATACAATGGTTTAAGCTTGGCGTTTGAATCGGGAGGTACCGGGTTCGAATCCCGATAAGAGCGGGATGCAAAAGGGATTTTTAATCATCAGATTACGATCTGTGACGAAAATAAACAGACTGGCGTGGAGCGATGCAATGTGCAGATGGTTCTACGAAAATCGGACCTATAATCCTCGGCTGGCAAACGGCGAAAAAGTAGGACGGAAAAAGTGAACCGCGAAAGAGTTGGGAGTGCCTAGGCCCCTTAATAGGTTAAAGATAAATAAAAAAATAAAAAACTTAATAACCACATTTTTTATTAAACACTTGTTTTTTATTTCGCAAAATTATATCTTTTGACTATTTTCAAAAGGTTTAAAAAATCACTCGATCGATTTCGACTTGTTAGGTCATCATCATTCATCAGGAGTATCTACTGATTTGTAAAAATAAAAATTTTGTTACATGTACCACTTTTTTCACTGAATAAAATATCTCAGCGGAATAAAATATTAAAAGTGATCCTTAAAATGGCAAATTGATTGATCTCCGAAGTAAAGGTATAGGTTTATTGTTAAAAATCATTTTCTTTATTGTTTTCTTTATTTATTGTGTTATTATTATAAAAAGCAAAAATTGGTATAATTGGACACGATGTTGCTAATCCGTTGGCTCGTTTTTCCTATATACTCTAAGCGACGCCAATTTTCCCGCGTTGGACTATCCGGTGGATAAATGCCCGTTAGAGTCTAGCTTTTTATTTAATAACTTTAATATAGTCCTAGTTGCATATCCGTTATTCGTTGCTATTTGAAGAATTATTTTAAGCTCAGTGTTGTAATTTGAATTTGTCAAAGGGATGTTTATTAGTCTATCTGTGAGTGAGTGGAAAGCTGACATTTTAATATTTTGATGATGGTATGAAGAACTAAGTGTAACAACGTCTGTATACGTTGGTTTCCGATAAATTTTGAAGTCTAAAGATGAATTAATATTAAAGTCTAAAGATGAATTAATAACCATCAGCGAATTTGAAATATGTATTATCAAAACAGAAATAATTTTGTTTAATACAAGTCTTAAAAACTAATTTTAGTTCACGACGTAAGCTCTCATCTACAACATCCCTATCTAAGTAATTACAAACTATTTGGGACGAAGTATTAATTGGAATAGAAGTGAAAAGACTGGCAACGTCATGGTGAACTGAAGTTAGTTTTTGAGACTTGTATTAAATAAAATTATTTCTGTTTTGATAATACATATTTCAAATTCGCTGATGGGCTCCCCTCTGTCACCTTTGTTGGCTGAAATTTTCATGAATTTTTTCGAATAAATGATCATATCAAATAACAATCCTTATTTTCGTCATATAATCTTTTGGTATAGATATGTTGATGATATATTATGGCTATTAACTGATAGACTGTTAGACTCTTTCCTTACTTGGATAAATTCTCAATATTCCACCATTGATTTTACATTGGAAAAAAAAGAAAATAAATGTATTAATTTTCTGGATATAACTGAATATATTTTCTGGATATAGACTTCAAAATTTATCGAAAACCAACGTATACAGACAGACGCTGTTATACCTAGTTCTTCAACCATCCCCAAAATATTAAAATGTCAGCTTTCCACTCACTCAAAATGTCGAGAAAAAAAGAGGTTTTAAAAACGAAGAAAGTTAGTTTTAAAATGTATAATACCGGAATACCTATATTTCTGAAGTATAGTTTGTCCTGCATTGCATGTCCTATCTATTTTTATCATAATAAACGGATGGCAGCCAACCGTGGATGTTTAATGTATCACTCGTGGCATTGATTTTTAAAAATTAGTTTATAACTTGTTAGCAATAAATAAAAGGGAGTTTTATTTTATCCGTGTCTTATTTTTCCGTTAGTAATATTCGTCTGTGCTTGACTGTTTACTGGTTTTGTATAGATTCCAAAAATTTTCAAATATATAAATTTGGCCAAAACTTACACACCAAACCGCAAATTTATTTAATTTAATTTATTGGTTTTCATAACTTTATTAAATTCTCTATATGAATTACCGTTCAACCTATTACCCCTAATCTAACTTTCTCTTCTGAATTGAGAAAAACATTTTCGTATAATTTTGATTTGATGTAAATATTTTCGAAACAAATTGGAAATTAATTTTCCCTATAAAAATGTTATGGAATGAAAGTATTTATATCATTTCACTTTATATAGAAAATATTTACACCAAACTTATTCAATCAATATGCTAGCCAATTCATAGTAAACGCCAGAATAGTGTCAAAGATGTGTTTGTTTCTGATTGGCAAGATATACAATAGGTCCAACAAGAGTGTGTACTGTGAATATGGGCGGGGCTTAAATTTGTTTTCTATTGATTTCTCTTGGACGCTTTAATCTCTAAAACAAAAATGAGTTTAACTGCTACTGTTTAAGCGGATAACATATCGACCGCTTCGTGACAATAATTCCTATCTGACAAAACTGAATTGTTCAGGAAATTCAAAAACCTCGTAATCATTTTATATGTTTTCTCTGTTTTTCATGATTTAGATTCGATTTAATTTTTTTTTCTTGTTTAACAAACTTATTTTAATTATTTGTAAGCTTGCGTCTAATAGTGCGTCAGAATTTCATATCAAAATCTCATTTTCACAAAATTGTCAGATAGGAGGTATTGTCACAAAGCGGACGATATTTGAAACAAATTATTGCGATTTATAAAAAATGATTTGAAGCGATGTTTTTCAGTGCTGATCCGAAAAGACCAAAAAAGTGCAGCAAAATATATAAAAAAAATCGAAAACATTTGTACTGGATTACACATAATTTAATGTATGAAAATGATGACAAGCTGCCAGATAGAGGCAAAACCCGAACCACTACAAAAAAGTAGGATTACGCCATCATACAGTTATTTGATGAAAATTCTTCGCTTATGCTGGATGCCAGCTATTAAAAAATTGGAGAAAAAGAATATTATTATACCAAAAACAACCATACGAAATGGAATTATGGAACATGGCTACGCATATCGAAATACTTTGGTCAAACCACTGCTCACACAAAAACACATTGAAAAGTGACTACAGTGAGCGAATGAACATAAAACCAAAGATTGGACGAATGTTGTGTTTATTGATGAGTCATCCTTTTGGAGTTTTAATGCTAAATGCGTGTTTGATCAACTATAAGCAACAAAAGGATTATCCGAATTGTGAAGCACTCGCCCAAGCTCCATGTATGGGGATGCTTCACCAAGTTTGGTTTTGGTAAATTAAACGTGTAAATTCACTTTTCATGAATGAAATTTATCCACGTGGTTTGTTACCATCTGTCCGTAAATGGTTTGGAGCGGGAAACTCTTAAATGGATCTTGCAAGAAGACAACGGTCCAAAACGCCGTATCATACTCTGTGCGGAATTTAAACCCAAAAAAGCACCACAACATTGGATTGGCCATATCAATCACCTGATGCCAATCCGACGAAATTTATGGGCACTCATCAAGATTAAGCTGAAAATGTACCACATAAAAAATTTGAGCCGCCTAACGCGGGTCGTCCAAAAGATATGGAAAAAAATTTCACCACAGTATGCAGCAAATGTGGTAAATTGTATGGACAAAAGGTACCAGGCAATTATTAGCAGTAATGGTGACTTTACTATGTATCAGTTGATAGCGTCAAAGAAAATACAATAAACTTGCATAATAAAAATTAAAAGAAAATCGTAGTTTTACTTTTACTTAGATTTTCGCCGTACACGCTCTTGTTGAACTGTAAATTAAATAATAAATTAATTTAATAAAATAATTTTTTATCCCGATAATTATATCCCGACAATTGAATTGCCACAGAAAATTTATATTGTGACGCTTTATATTGTGACGCTTTCTAGGTATTATACTCATATAAGATTTTTTAGAATTAGATTTCCGCCCTATCAACAGGCGGATATGCACGGTCAGACTTCGCACTAAGAAATTTAACATCACGATAATGTAAATGCACCCACCAAAGATAAATATGATGACATAAAAGATCTATCCTTTGTCGAGCTGAAGGAAGTCATCAATAACATACCGCACCACGACATTAAAATCATCGTGGGCGACCTTAATGCAAAAATCGGTAGAAGTGCAGAAAATGCATCGCCAATCGGTCCTAACAGCCTGCACCTAACTACTAACAACAACGGCCAACGCGTCACCGACCTGGCAATAACGTATAACTTAGTTGTATCAAGTACGTTTTTCCCATGCATAAGAGAATCCACAAAGTAACGTGGACATCGAATGATGAAAGAACGGAAAACCAAATCGATCACGTCATGGTGTCTAAGAGACACCTGTTGCATATCTGTTGTTAGATCTTACAGAGGTGCAGACATGGATAGCGATCATGTGCTTGTTATATTTAAACATAAGTGCAAACTGTCATCTACGTTCAATAGACCAGACTTACCAATCAGCTGCCACTAACTATTTAGAGCGGCTCAGCAACAACGAAGAAGCTCCTTCTAACATCCAGGAGCAGTAGGACGCAATACAGTCAACCATAACCAACCGCGGTGCAAAACACTATCGGAAGAAGACCTCCGAGATCCCGTAATGATTGGTTCGATGATCCATGCCGCCAAGTCGTCGAAAATAAATGAAAGCTTTGTGAAAAATGGTTGGCTCGCAACACTAGAAGCACTCAAGCAAAATATCTCCGCGCCAGGAAAGCCACGAGTAAATACCTTCGACAAAAGAAACGCAATCATATATATGAGATCATGTATTAAAAACATCAGCTCCCAAGCGGAACTAGGAAATTCAAGGGACTGTTTTGCTAACGCCAGGAATCTCACTAAAGACTTCTACCCAAGAAGTACAACCATCAAAGACGGGAATGGAGAATTGAGAACAAACATGGCTGATATTATCTCAGTATGGCAGACCCACTTTCAATATCTGCTAAATCGGAATGACGACGTGACCCCCATTAGAGCAATAGCTTCTCCAGGTGAAGAGGTCTTTGCCAAATATCCCACAGTAGAGGAAGTAGACTCAGCTATTAGTCGATTGAAAAATGGTACGGCACCCGGTCTCGATGGAGTCCCCGCGGAATTAATTAAGCTCGGAGGCGCTACTCTTGCTACAAGTCTATACGTTCTCATCGTCCCTATTTGGGACCAAGAAGAGTTGCCAGAGAATTGGTAAACCGCGCTCATATGTCCATTGCATAAAAAAGGCGACCGTCTTAAATGTGGAAACTATCGTGGTAAATGTGGAAACTATCGTGGTATCTATTGAACACTGCTTACAAAGTGTTGGCTAATGTTGTACTTGCCCGACTCATCCCTATTGCCGAAAGCATCATTGGCGACTATCAGTGTGGTTTTCGTCCCAACTGATTGACCACTGACCAGTGTTTGACCATGAGGATGATCTTAGAGAAATGGTTGGAGTGCAACATAACCATACATAAACTATATATATAGACTTCCGACAGGCATATGACAGTATAAACCACGACAACCTATGGGCCACACTCATATGCCTAGAAATCCCAGAGAAACTCGTTTCCCTATGTAAATTAACGTCTGGGTCTGTATGTAGAATCGTAATTGAAGGAACTGTGTCAGACTCCTTTGAAATAACATCTGGTGTTCAACAGGGAGATGCACTCGCCCCTGTGCTGTTCAATCTGGCGCTCGAGTACGTAGTGAGGAAAAGCAACATCGAAACTCTGCGCTGTATATTAATCAGGCCAAATCCTTAGATATGCAGATGATATCGTGCTGTTTGGTTGAAGACCTAGCGATATCAAGGATAGTTTCAAACCGCTCGCTCGCTGCACAAGAAGGCTTGGTTTGGAGGTGAACAGTATAGCAAAACCAAATTTTTATCAACACCCAGGAACAACTAGATGCTAAATCTTCAGGCAGAAATAAAAGCCTGAATCGCTGCCGGACAACAAGTTTTCTACACCCAATCAAAATTATTGCGATCTAAACATCTATCGCAGTCATGCAAGCTCGCACATTATAAAGCACTCATAAGACCTGTGCTGACTTTCGGAAGCGAGAGCTGGACCATTGTAGATTATTATCTACCTTCGAAAGGAACGTCATTCGCTCAATCTTTGGTCCAATTAAAGTTGCGGACAACGAATATCGGATTCGTATATGAACCACGAAATAAAGCAACTCCTCGGAGGCAGCGATATCATCGGATTCATCAAGTCCAATCGAGTGAGATGGCTCGGCCACGTTACAAGGTCCCCACAATAACGGATGATGTATAAAGTGTTTCACCAACAATCAGCCGGAGTGCGTCGTAGATTAAAACCTTCATATACTAGCATGTCGAAACTGGAGGACGAGAGCGATTGACCGAGACGGATGGACGACCATAGTGCGGGCGGCAAAATCCCTTCATGGGATGTGAAGCTAGAGAGGAAGAGAGATCATGATGATTTTAGTGTGTTGCATTTTGTACACGGGTTGTCAATATCGTCAAACCACTTTTCAAGTTAATATAATGCCACCAACAAATGGACAAAGCTATAAAGCAACAAACCTTGCAATACAATAATGTGCAACAATTTAGAAATAAACAATTTAGTTTATCAAACAATAGAACTCAGAGTCAACATTATAAGTAACAATAACAATATTGTAGCAATAATTAATGAGAGCTATGCTATTGTATTTTAATTATGGCGCGTGAGTTTTTAATTATTGTTAATAATTGTGTGCTATTTTGCAACTCCATGCTAAATGTACACATTTATACGAGCACACAGAATCTCTTATGAAATTCTCTTATAAAATAATTTATAGTATTTGCTTATTTTATTATAATTTGTTTGTACTTATGTACAATATTGATTGTTACATTGACCTTCTTTAAACCGCAGCCACACGAATGGAAAACGCAGCCAGTCGAGTACAAACATTTTATTATGAACTTTTAATTTTTTCGATACATAACATAGCAAATATAACAAATAGTTAGCTTATCTGAAACCTAAGAGTCTAAACTATGTTTCCATCAAAAAATATTTACTAACGTAAAGAAATTGTTAAGAGTTACATTGCACAGTAACTTGAAAAAAAATAGAATTCTTAAAGTTTTGTATAAATTTGAAATAATTTTTAGCTAGTCATAATTATTATACTTTATTTAAAAGAGAATATTCTTAGCTTTTTAATGAAATTAGTACTTGAAAATAAAAATTATAGATATTGAAGTTTCTTTAATACAAGGTGCTAGGTGTTGGAAGCCTCTTTAAACGTATATTACTTAATATGGGGGATTTTACGTGCAAAGTGATAGAAGTAACCTCCCATTCGTTTTGATAAAGGATTCCAACGGTACCATTCGTGTTTTAAGAACACCCTATATTATATATATATATATATATATATATAAATATATATATATATATATATATATATAAATATATATATATATATATATATATATATATATATATATATATATATATATATATATATTTATATATATATATATATATATAAATTTTTATATATATATATATATATATATATATATATATATATATATATATATATATATATATATATATATATATATATATATATATATATATATATATATATATATATATATACGGGTCAATTTTGTAATAATTAAATATGCCTTTACTATCCCTCGATCTGGTTATATATAAAAAAGTGTGCGGATGGGCTTGGTGTCAACCGGGATTCTTAAAGGTTTGGCCACCCACTTCAATCAATGAATTAATCATATTATAATCAATTATTAAATATAAAATATAAGCTAATATGCTCAATAACAAAACCAACACACTCACTAAACTAAATAACTTATATTTTTAATTTATTTATTTTGCAGATCAAGAAATTAATTTAAGACATCAGTTCACGCAGTATAAGCCATAATCGCAGTGTTTAAAAAGTCAAAGAAATAACGGATGCAATAGAAATGGCTGAAATGCAACGAGCTAACATTGAATTCGAACGACAACGGCATCTAGCAAATTGGTTAATCAAATCAAGTGCTCATATGGCAAAACCTTCACAAAAACAACAAATATTAAATCCGCCCTCGTCACAACTAAAAGTAAATATAACTGCGTCCAACAATAAAAATACACCGGCTTCCATTAAAACAGGCACGTTAACACAGAATCCAATATTTTTTGCACCAAAATCGTCACTAAGCAAACCAAGTATATTTACGTCACAAACAAATTTACCGCTGCAAATTGTGACACAATCGTCAGATGGACATAAACCAAAACTAAGAAGATTTAATTCGCACGATACAAGTACCAACATGTTTTCGGTTGTGGACTTTGAAAATGCGCGACTAGCACGGCGTAACGAAATCGAAAAACAAAAATACAAAATGAACTCATTAAGCTCGGGAGGTGATTGCTCCACTGGTGATAGTAAAGGTTCAAAATTTAGTAATGAATCAAATCCAGAACCATTGCCAGTCAATGTATTTCTGGAACGATACTCTCTACCACGTGTAATACGATTGAAATATGACGATAAATTTAATACGCTACTGTCTTCAAGTTCGAATGATTCAGGGCTCTCGACCGATCATAAGAAATCGGATAAAAATGGTGACCTGTACGGAGAGTTATTGTTCTTGTATCGACATGTAAAAAGCAGGAATATTTATCATGGATACAATACAAGGAGCAGCGCTAACAAGAAAAAGGTTGTTAAAATACCTCAAGAATATCAAGGTAAGAATTTATTTTTGCATTTAAATAATTGTAAGTTCAGACGAATCTTTTAATTCTTTGCCATTTTTAGTAAATGTTAAACTTTTCAACACCATTCCAAAAAATTAAAAGCTCCCATTGAGGCTGTCATTTCCGGTACAAAGATTTCTACCAAATTTTTACCGCCAGGATCTAACAATTAATGTTTAATTATGGAGCTCTTTTCCGAATAGTCAATCCGCCTGGACTGTAGAAATGCCGATTTTGGTGAAATAAAGTTTTTTTTTTATCAAAACTCGTCATTTACAATTACTATTTTAAAAATTATCTGAACGAAATTTGTTTGAAATTTAATTTACGATCAGTTTGTTTTTAATCAATTTATTTTTTCGCAAATACTATATACTTTTCAAAATATGTATTTACAAAAAAACAAAAAAGGTTCTATGGAAGCTATCACTTCCAGTGAACCAATTTCAACCAAACATCACTGGGCCCTCTCAATTTCAAAACCTCAAGTATAAAGTTATTGGAGAAGATCTCCGACCTCTCTTAAACAATTATGATGAAATTTTTCTTGTCACATTTTAATGGGACTCTAAAATGTATTTTAGTTTAGGCTTTCGATAGTAATGGTGTAAAGTAAACTACATAAAGTAAAATATAAAATTCGTAAACACGAGAAGTTATATGCAAGAATAGAATATAGATGATAAAAGGAAAAATAATCGAATTTCACAGTACTCTACACAGTAATGCGCTAGTAGTACAATATATGGTATTGCTCTATTTATATAGACAATAGTCCAATGTAAATAATACAACTTCAGTCGTTGCTACCTGATGAGAAGGCCGATTTTTTCAAATCAGAAATCTCTTCCGTTCGAAACGGATTGTTGTGATTCTTACACATTTTCCATTTATAAATCAAAATTCAAATGTATTAGACTAAAATATCCTAGCCAGAGTAAAATATCTACCAAACAGTGACTTTCTCGAGAAGCCTTTGGTGCTGGTGTATCTCCCTGCTCGAGTGGTATCATCGTCCCAAATCTAACAATATTGCTTGTTCACACATCCATTCATCCTAAAATGGGCCTCGTCGATAAAAATGATTTTTGGTGAAATTTTAGTCAACTTCCAACTATAGTATACTCTAGAGCCCAATCAGCGAACAAACAGCGATGTCTATGGTCATTTACCTTAAGTTCCTGGGTCAGTTGGATTTAATGAAACAATTTAACGAAAAATTACAGATACAATCATGACATTGGACTTATCAGAAATAAATTTTGTTTTAATTTTTTTGTTCAAATGAAAAATCCCCTTAGTCTCCTTGTCTGTGGTTGTCCTGTGTTACCATTTCTACATTATTTTATTCCACCACTATGTCTACAAAAATTACAATACTTATAAATTGCACATCTTACATACTTAGTTACTAAATTTTTTTATAATATTTTCAACTGTAATAATCAGTTCGTTATATTTACCATTTTGCTTGAATCTTCAAAACTCAAATGACCTTATCATGCACAAGCAAAAATGTCCCATTCAAGAAGATATACAGCATAAATCTTGTACCGATTTCACTCGTTTCAATTTTTGTGCTATCATCGGAAACAATACTGGTTTCAGGGGTTTCTCCTGGTTTTTTATATCCCTTTATCAACCAAGAAAACAAAAAAATTGACTCAGTTTTAGTCCAACCCACACAAATGTGTGAGTAAAAAACCATAGTATGTAATGGCGTTGTTGATAAAAAATTTCGCTTTATTTGAAGTAAAACCAACACAATTGTGTGTATAGATATAGTGTTTTTTTTCGGACGAAAATAAGTTAAAAAGGAATTCACAAATGTATAAGTTGGTTCAAAAAACATACAAAACTAAATTTTTAGCATGGTACTTTTGCCCTACCCGCACAATTGTGTTAGTAAATCACTAAAGGGATATTTAACATTATCCTCTTTCTTATTAAACTAATAATTTTTTGGTAGTAAAGTATCGAAACTATTAGTACCTAAATACAACTCCTGACTCCAACTGAGAGGAAATGTTGAGCCAGGTATTATTGATATGAGCCGCCTTACTTAAAAAAATAATGGTACACATTTTCATTGGGATTAAAGCAGTGTCTAAAACCTGATACTGCTTTTTCAAAATGACGTTATTTACAGAAACAGATTACGGAATGGAGTATAATCGAATTTCAATAACAACATGACAACACAATATTGTGAAAATGTTTTTCAGAATACGATCGATTGTAAAACACAAGCTGACATACGTGTGCTAACAAAAATATAATATCAATCGGCCTACGAGAATAAACAACATTCTCCAATAATTAGAATTGAAGTCCACTTGTATTTATTTCTCCATTTTTAAAACTAACCTATGTTTCCTTAAACAATTCATAATTTCATTGAAGCATCTATAAGGTGGGCCCCTATTCTTGAAATCGGTGCAAATTTTCGTAATCGGAATACAATTTTCTATGCAGTTCATTATATTACTAAAATTTTCCGCCGGTTACTTTAATCATTTTTCAAATTTGTATGCAAGTTTTCTATTATTTATTTACCTACTAAGCGAATAATTCAGTATCGATTTACCCAGTCGGAATTTTTCCCTAATGTAGGGTTAAAAAATTATGCTTCTTAATTTAAAAAAAGATAAGAAATTTAAAAAAATGATTAAAGAAGCCCGCGAAAATTTTTAGTAATATAAAGAATTTCATAGCAAATTGTATTCCGATTATGAAAATTTCCACCGATTTCAAGAATAGGGCCCCAGGTCCTCCCAAAAAATGATTCGTTATCAAAATACATATTCCAAATAGAAGTAACTCGCGTGAAATAGTTACATATTTCATTCATATTTCTCTGATCTATTTGTAATTTACAGTGAGATTATTCCCCGGGTAATTCCCCGGGAATAGAGAACTGGTGAAAAAATGTATATGTAATTTCTGTCCAAACATATTTTTTACGGCCTACTAAGGATAAAAGTTTGATGTAAATATTTATAAATTGGAAATAATTTTTCCATATCTTAATTTGCAGGGAAAATTAACCCCACTTAATTTTGTTTTCAAAAAAATTAAAACTGACCTAAGTATGCCAGAAAAAAAAATGTTTAAATAAAAATTTCTTATAAATTCTTTCCCCAATTCCCTATTCCCAGGGAATTACCAGAATTGTGCCACTGTGGTATCATAAATTTTAAATTAATATTATTTGTAATAAAATTGTCTGTATTCGCAGGATATTTTTCATTCGTAAACGACCGAGGCCAACCGACAGCCACGATGTACACCACTATGATTCAGTTAGTGCGCGAACGTGTTTATAAATTTGTGACAGTTGAAAATCTACCGGCTTATACCGAGCAACAAACGGATACGTTCCCAACAAAATCACATTATGTGAAAGGTACTGTCAAAGCGGGCCACATTTTTCGATTACTGGCTGTATTTCAGGACGGGGGTATGAATTATTCTAGTGTCCATCAACATCAACAACATCATGATAGTAGTAATAGTAGTTCGGCTAATCAAAACGATGGAGTTGGCGTTATAAATACCACCGGTCGAGATAAAGAACGAGGTCGTTATGCGCAGCTCCTTGGTGAAAACCGTCAAGTATGTTTTAATTTTTTAATATAATTTTGGTTTCTTTATTTTTGAATATTAATTTTTAAATATTTGATTATTGTTTAATTGTTAAAAATTTAATATAAATCAATAATATTTTAACTAACACGCAGATTGTTTACGTCTCGTTATCAATGAAAGGAAAGTTTTTTGAAATCGAGCAAAGTACACCACAAATTCTGCAGCGCAGCAGTAGTCTGGGCAAACCGGCTGTTCCAAAGAAATTAAATAACGAGTGCATCCATCATATTAGTAATATTATAACACCTGAGACTGAATTGCCGATTACATTAAAATTTATATCGAGCATATCAGGATGTGGAGATGCAATTCCAGGTATTAATTTTACATTCTCTATTTTTCTCCTATGTTTATTTAAATTATGTATTCTGTACTATGTATTGCACCGTCATAAAATTTGAAATTATCGGAAATATTCAAATATATCTGCTTCCGGAATATTCGCGAAAATACCTGAAATAATTTCTGAATATTTTCCTAATATTTACTGAACACTTCCGACTATTGGAATATTTCCGAAAATACAACAGCATTGAGAAAAGTGGTGTGATTAAAAATATATAATTGTACATTTTTAATCACACCACTTTTTCACTTTTAAGACTATTTTTTGGTAAATTTTGTTTTATTTGATTTTGTTGAAATAGTAAAACCTAATTATGTATTTTGTATATTGAAGTATGTACCTATAATATATTGTTATGCGCCTTGGTCCTATGTACTTCTTTGGATTCGCTTTATATCTAACATGCGTTTCCTTTTGTCGTTTCTTAAATATTACATTTCATCAGGGTTTGGGCCCAAATATTAAAAACAATTAAATAATAATATTATAAAGTGAACCATTTGTATTCCGCAAATAAGTACAATATAAACCAGCGAGCTTTCAATTATATTTCCGAATAATTTCTGCGCATTTTGGTGTAAGAGTTCTGACAAGTAATTTACCATCAATCGAGAAATTGAAAGGTCGTGAGAATTACGACACGTGGAAATTTGCAGTTCAAACCTATTTAGAGCTGGGAGAACTGTTCGATTATTGTTTGGTAACCGGAGAAGATAAAAAAAAAGGATTTGAAAACCAAATCGAAAATTATTTTGCTAATAGCCAAAAAAAAGTAAATATTAAAAACATTTTGTACATCAATGATTTATGTGCAAATCTCTTCTCCGTAAGTCAAATGGTCAAGAATGGAAATAATGTTAAGTTTGGCATGACGGGATGTGAAATTTACAATAAATTTGGCGATCTAGTTGCAACCGCAAGTGCAGTGGGAAACATGTACAGACTAAACCAACCACAAGCAATAACGTACATTGTTGAAGGAATTCCCAAAATTTATTTATGGCACCGAAAACTTGGACATTTAAAGTTCCAGGGGCATGAAAATATTAAGTGGTATTGCATCTGAGGTCAAAGTTAATCATTCTAACAGCCATTGTTTGACGTGCATAAAAGGTAAGCAGACACGTCAAACATTTAAACAATCTGAAACACAAACCAAAGAAGTTCTATAACTTGTCCATTCAGATTTGTGTGGTCCTATGCAGGTAGACTCTATAAGAGGAAATCGGTATTTTCTAACATTTATTGACGATTTTTCTCACAAATTGTTCGTTTTTTGTTAAAATCAAAATCCGAAGCCGCAGGAAAATTTGAGAAATTTAAGAGTTTTGTGAAGAACCAAACCGGGAAGACTATAAAATGTTTGCGAACAAACAATGGAGGCGAGTACATTAACCAGGTGTTTATCAACATTTTGCTAAAAGCTGGGATATGTCACCAGACCACAGTTCCTTATACGCCAGAATAAAATGGGATCGCCGAAAGAATGAATCGGACAATTGTTGAGAAAGTGAGATGTATGCTTATTGATGCCGGATTAGGTAACGAGTACTGGGCGGCAGCATTATTGACGGCATGCTACATAATCAATCGATCTCATACACGAGGTATTAGCGGCGACGTAACACTCGAAGAAATCTGGACGGGACGAAAACCCAACCTTAAACATTTACGTGTTTTTGGATGCGCGCAGCGATGGTTCATGTGCCGAAGCAAAAAAGGAAAGAAACTAAGTCCAAAGTCTGAGAGATATATATTTGTTGGTTACTATGAAAACTCGAAAGGATATCGTTTACATCAACCACAATCAAATAACGTTATTGTAAGTCGTGATGTTATTTTCCTTGAAGACCAACATTTAGGACAGATTACACCGAGTGACTCGAATAGTCACGTTATTTTGTTCCTGGATGAAAAAATAGTTAAAGAATCAATATATATCGATGAAATCATAGATACTGTTAATGGTAACAATTCATCAAATGAAATTAGTGATTTATCTTCAGACAATACAATCATGTAATATAAAAGACGTAGATCAAGTGTGGTCGGATGACGAATATCTTCCAGCAACATCGACAGAAGAAATATCTGTGGAAACAGCACAGAGAAAATCGTCGCCTAAACCAAAATAAATGGAAGATTTTGTTTCTTACATATCTCACCACATTGAATTATATGATCCAATAACCATCGAAGAAGCTTTGTCAAGCAAGGCCTGATGCATTAATATGGGAAAATGCAATGTAAGAAGAATATGAGTCTCTTATTGAAAATGACACGTGGGAACTCACAGATCTGCCACTTAACAAAAAACCTATCGACTGCAAATGGTGTTTTGAAACTAAACGAAACGCTCAAGGGGACATATATAGATACAAATCGAGATTAGCTGTGAAAGGATGTTCACAACGAAAAGGAGTTGACTACGATGAAACCTATGCGCCAGTATTGAGGTTTACTTCCTTAAGATATTTAATATCACTTGCAGCAAAATTCAATTTGGACATTGAGCAGATAGACGCTGTAAATGATTTTCTTCATGGTGAGCTTAAAGAAGAAATTTACATACTTCAACCCGAGAAGTTTACCAATGGCGTTAAAGTATGCAGACTTTGGAAGTCACTTTATGGACTTAAGCAGTCTAGTCGTGTATAGAATCATCAACTTGATAAAGTATTAAAGCAACTTGGACTGTTACAATCTAAAGTTGATCCTTGCATATACTACTAAATAGAAGGGGATAAGATGATGTTTTTGTCAGTATATGTCGACGATTTCTTATTATTTTCAAATGACCAACAACTCAAGTCATCGGTCAAAACCAAATTAATGGAAAATTTTAAGATGAAATATATTGGAGAAGCAAGGTATTGCCTTGGAATACAGATAACACGGGACCGTGCGGAAAGAAAATATGGATTGACCAGGAGAAGTATATAAATGAAATATTGAAGAAATGAAAAATGTGCCATAACCGCAAGCAGTGGGAAGCATTTTGTTCGCGTCTCAAGTTTTTCGACCACACATTAACTATGCAGTCTGCAATGTCGGCAGATTCAATAATGATCCCGGAAGAGCGCATTGATTGGCAGTGAAGAGAATACTGCGATATTTAAAGAGTACTGCTAGTGCAAAATTAGAATTCTGTAAACTAACAACTTCAAGTATCACTGGTTACTGCGATGCTGATTGGGGTAGTGATGAAGACGAACGCAAATCCATCATCGGTTATTTTTTTATGCATCAAAATGGAGCGGTATGTTGAAATTCTAAAAAACAACCAACAGTCACGTTATCTACATACAATGGACGCAGAATACATTCAGGCTACACTCTGGCTTAAATCATCGAAAAGGAACTTTTGACGATGCCGGATCCCGTAGCTGTCATGTAGTGCGACAACAAAAGTGCAATTGATCTGGCATCAGCACACGTTTTTCATGCAAGTGCAAAACATATAGATATCAGACACCATTTTGTACGAACAAATGTGGAGTCTGGTAGGATTAAGATAAAGCATATCTCAACGAATGAAATAAAAGCAGACGTTCTGACGAAGGTCCTTAATGAACCACAGCATTTCACTTGTACTACCGGGATGGGAATGAAATTGACATAGATTAAGTAAAATATTAGTTTTTCGTGGGAATGTTGAAATAGTAAAACCTAAAATGTATTTTTTATATTGAAGTATGTACCTATAATATAGTATATTACCTATAATATATTACCTATAATATATAATATATTGTTATGCGCCTTGGTCCTTCGTCTTTGGATTCGCTCTATATCTAACACGCATTTTCTTTTGTCGTCTCTTAAATATTACATTTCATCAAATTTAACGTAATCTACTATACAGTAAAATAATTACTTTGACGTTTTGCGGGTCCGTTAACATTACTCAAGTAATTTTGAAGTCATGGATACTTAAATTTCACCCTTGTGTTCATTCCAGTGGTACATGTTGTACCTTCACTTTGTTTCGTTTCGATAAAAAAAACATCACATCGAAAAAAACGACAAATGGTATGTTATAACTTTTTCATTGGATAATAAATATTTACAGTTGATATCACATTTCCGGCATGCTTTCGGAATTAAAATGATGTTTAGCATCCATTTCTTTACCATAGAAATATATTATACATATTTGTTTTCAAAAAAACGCAAAATTTAGTTTAAATATATTTAATTATACTATAAGTTCAATAAAAAAATATTTCATATTTTTAATTCAACAAAAAAAATCACTTCTTTCACAAAATCACATCTTTTACAGGCGTTCGATTAAATGTTTGTTCAAGCACGTTTCAAGCAACCTTACTTCGATTTCAACTCATCGAGAATTCATATGTTGCTCTGTCGCATTATTCTGGAACGATTTATTTGCTGCTCCTTGCGCTTTCAACTCATCCAGCATTTTTGACGATGAAGTACGTTTTGATATGTTCAGATTTTCCCCATTTTCATCACAGATAGTATTTTTAATATCCTCCTCGGAATGGCCACAACGATAACCGGGCAAACCAAAACCCGTGGAGTTCATATTTGTTATAGTTGTCGCTCGCTCTTCAAACGAAGGTAAAGTGACACTATGAGTCCTACCTCCCGTTTTATTTGTGTCGGTAGCATCTTTTCGTCATTTTTTCGTTCATTTTTCTGTCAATTAAAATATCTTAATATGATAATACCAGAAATTTATATGTAATTTTATTAACATACCTATTTCCAATAATTACAATTGTATGTAAATAAATTTTCAAAAATGAAGATAAAATTGTATAATTATGTAATGTTCTTACATCGCACGCAAATAATAATAATAAATAATCACGTCGATTATAGAACCCGCGTGTGTGGAACGGCGGAATAGGCGAAACCGTAACAATAATAATGTAATACATATACATTATTAAACTCCTTGTATTTTGTTTTTTTCTTAATTAATGGTACATTCGTACATATTGGCCTTTGGTACATATTTTAAATCCCGGAATTTGAAATTTATGAATCCCGGAGTCCCGGGATTCATAAAGCAGTCCAGGATTGCAGTCCCTAATGTAGCCGTTTTTTATTAAATCGTGTAGGCGTGTAACTTTTTTTGTTTTGATTAATTTTGGGAATTTTGGACTTTTGTTTTATTAATCTTTTTAGTAGTGTTGCTTTCGCAAATCCGCTTAGCTTAGCCATAGAAAAATAAGTTTAACATAGATTTCTCATTTGTATAAAACGAATTAAATTCCAATGTCTTGATTGTATTTGTGACTTTACATTGCGCACAATGTAAAATCACAAATACAATCATGACATTGGAATTTCATTTTTATCGTTCGTTTTATACAAATGAGAAATCTATGGTAAACTTATTTTTCTATGGCTTAGCTAAGAAATGTGAAAGTAACAACGTTTGGCTTTAATTTTTTAATGCGTTTTAATTTTTCTGTGTTGGTTCAATTTATTATTATTTATTTTATTTTTTTTATTTTATGAAATAGAACAAATTAAATTCGGTATTTTGCTATCAAATAACAAATGCCAAATTTTACTACAAGATAAATTTTTCGAAAAAAATAGAAAAAATAATGCCTTGCGGTAAACACCATAACTATAAAATGATTTTATTTCCCCTAATCCTAAATTTTTTTTCTTAACATTAAAGACAATCGGCTTTAATACAATGCAATTGTTGTTGTAACCTTTTGAAAGCAACACAGCTTTTAATATTGGAAATAAATGAATGCTTACAATATATTTTTTTTTTTCAGAAAATTTAACAATTTATCGTGTTTCAACTGAAAACTCATTGATCGTATGTCCAATTGAGGAGACTGACAGTCGATCAACTCTTTACCTTCGCAAAGTTCCAATTCAACCGGATATGATCTTAACAAAGTGCTTTTTAGGATTTGAAAATGAACAGCGCATGTTTGCTAATCAAAATGTACAGAATTTATTAAAATTTTGCCAGTGCAAGTATGACAATTTCCAGCGTTTGATTGAAATTGAGTATAATGGTGTACAACACAGTGACTCCCATGAAAATGGGTTAAAAATTTTGCGACCACTTAATTTCACAAAATTTTTAAGTCGCGATAAAATTGGGCACGAGAAGGAAGATTCTATTATTTTCTTAACTAAAAATGATTTGGATAATTTGGAGATTCATCAGCAACAGAAACAGTTGCGAAAAGAAGAAGAGATAGAAATTCAAACATCAGCGACCACTCATCGCGATAATCAAGAGAATCAAGCAACTATATCCGATAAAATGAAAGTGTTTCAATCGAATACGCACAAAAAGAAATGGTTTAAAAATTTCAATTATAAGAATAGTACGACGAATTCGACGAGGATTGCAGCCAGTTCATTTACTAGTCTCGATGATTTTATGGATTTGGAACAGAAAAGGCGAAGTATGGATCGATATCAAGATATGTCACGATTGATTCAAGAGCGATTTGGTGGCAACATTGAATTCGATTCGATTAATCATGAGAATATAAACGACGAAAATAGCAGGCCAAGCAGTGAAACAGGTGTTAATCCGTCATTAGTTTCTAATCAAACAAATTTAACGAAGAAAAGCATGTCGCTACAGGACGTGGTCGATCGTAATTTAACAACTGGCAATTTAAATGATACTCAAACAAAGTCGCTTTCAAAGGCGCGCGATTTGGTTAAACTCGAACGAGCTATTTCCATTAGTAACACTATCGATGATAGTGAAAGGGATTCTTTATCGATGTCAAACGGTCAACAATCGTTTATTAGTCAAAAGCTATTTAATGAATTTCATGTGAAGACAAAAAATCACAGCAAATCATCATCGAATTTGCATCAGTTGCTGCATTTTGCGATACCTCAAAAAATGTCTATTAATCAAATGTCGAAAAAGAAATTGCATAAATCAAAATCCGTGACAATTCCATTACCACCCCCATCCAATATATCACATCCTATTCCTTTGTCAACTTTAAGTGCAGCTCCACCAATTTTAACCGTTGAAGATGACCTACCATATAGTAACGTTCGTGATTCACTTCTCGCAGATCAAACAAATAAAAATTGTATCGCTGAAAATGCTCAGATTGAAAACTCATCACATTTATTAAATTATCCCTTCGAAGAAATTCAAAATGAAAATATTTACGCTGAAATATGTAACGATTCACCAGTGTCATCGCCATCAACCAATTCTAATCAGACAATTGCGAATCATGACACAAACAGCAGTTCTATTGGTAGTGGTGATAGCATTCGAATATCAATTTCAGCAACTCATCACGGTCATAATGTTGATAATATTTATAATACAATCAAATGATTTTTTTTTTTTTTGAAATTTTAATTATGTGTGCCTTATATTAATTACACTGTATAATATATTATTTTAATTAAAGCAACCACAAAAATAATGCATTGTTAAATAACAAGTTGAAATTAAATTTAAAATAAAAATACAACCAAAGTATTACCGGAATATGTGATAAGAATTTAATTAAAAAAATATTTCTGTGTTTTCTTCGCAATTAATTTAATAACTAGTTTTGTTAATACGTTAGTATCTCCAAGTTAATTAATTTTTTTATTGTTTTGCTTCTATACCATGGGAAAAAAAATATCATCTCAGTAAAACTAAAACGAGACAAAAATAGAGATCGACTATTTGGGAGAATGGTGACTCCGATTATATATTGCTGAGCAAATTGTTGTTATGTTGCCATAATTTTTCAAAAAAATATCAAGTTTAGTATTTTTTAAGGCAACCAATATAAAAAAACCACCCCCACTTCTTTTTAATTTTATTTCAAAAATATTTTTATGTAGAAAACATTGCACCCCACTCATTGCATATGTTATTTTGTAGGTTATATTTTTTATAGCAGAACACTATTTATTTTCGAAAATTGAATATAGAAATGAAATATGTAACATGATTCTGCCAATCCCAAAAATATTATTTAATTTATTACTAATTTTAAGGATATAAAATTCATTGTCAAAAATTAAAAATAAAGATTTTTCCTTTTTTTATATAATAATGCGTGGAAGGAGAAAAGAGAAAATGTCGATGTCGAGTTAAAACTGGGGTGGGATGTTGTTTGTAATATCACTTTTATCGATACTTTCGACTGTACCATGTTTCCATGACAGAGTTAACCTAAGTTAACAGGTTTACGTGCATGGAAACGCAGCTTAAGTTGAGTTTCGTTAAATCTGTTTTAACTTAACGAAACTAGTCCTTTACCATGTTTCCATGAACCAGGTTTGAGTTAGGTTGAGTTGAAATTAGGTTTTCGTTAATTCCAAAATGGCGTTGATCGTTTCCATGGAGTAGAGTTAGGTTGAGTTGAAATTTTGATAACCGCTTGATAAAGTTAATTTAATTTAAGCCTAATAATACTCTAGGTATACTAATACTAGTAGTTATATGCCCTGAAAATTATTTTAAAATACTTTTTTGTTTTAAATATACATATTTGTGGCTCAAAATTTTTAATATACATAAATTCCCTTGACATTAATAATGAAAATTTTTCCTTGCCGCCATTTTGATTTTCAACTCTACTCAATCCCACTAGTTTCGTCGAGTTCAAAATAATTTAACGAAAACTCAACTCCACTCTGTTTCCATGAACGCTAACTCCAACTCAAGCCACTTTCAACTCTGCATGGAAACAGGATACTTTTTTTAAATAATAATGCGTGGAAGGAGAAAAGAGAAAATGTCGATGTCGAGTTAAAACAGGGGTGGGATGTTGTTTGTAATATCACTTTTATCGATACTTTCGACTGTACCATGTTTCCATGACAGATTTAACCTAAGTTAACAGGTTTACGTGCATGGAAACGCAGCTTAATTTGAGTTTCGTTAAATCTGTTTTAACTCAACGAAACTAGTACGGTTGGCTTAGATTCTACCTGTCAAAGTTGTTTACGTGTATTTTAAAATGTCGCGGTTCATTGTAAACTATTAAAATACAGATTTTGAATTAAAAAAAATTAAAATTAACCTTAAAAATGAGTTAACTATCGAAATAAATATTAACATATGTAGCTGTCAACTTAACTCGGTTTCATGGAAACGGTACGAGTTAACACCAACAAATTTTCAACTCAACGAAACCTAAACCTGTATTAACTTGGTTCATGGGAACATGGTACTAGTTTCGTTGAGTTAAAACAGATTTAACGAAACTCAACCCTAATCTGCGTTTCCATGCACGTAAACCTGAGTTAAACTAGGTCATGGAAATATGGTATTTATCTACTATAAAATAAAAATGTTGTCTCAGTCGCTCTAATATAAATTTTAGTTCTTGTCACGAATTTTGTGTTTTTTCCATGGCATATAAGCATTTGTTGTTAAATGATTTTCTTATTAGTGAAAAGATAGGTAAATTTAATTATTCAAAATTGTGTTTGTGCAGTTTTACTGAAGTTTTACTGCGATTTATATAAATTAGCCTTTAAAAGAATTGTAAATTATATTATTATAAATTAATTTTAATTAATAAATTAAAGAAAGGAAAACTTAATAATAAATAACTCCATTTATTGTGTTGGATAAGTGTTTAGAAATTTAAAATGATGTACATACTACAAGAAACAGGTAGGTGTAAGTAAAAAAAATAAAAGTTTAATAGATAAAGGTGTTGTTCCATTACTACGGCTTTTATTTAATTTTTTTGCATAAAAACCGAAAGAGATAAATTAACAAATCCCTATGTGTGTGAGCGACCCAACCCTAAAATTGTTATATGTACTTAAAATTTATGTTGTTGTTGCGGTTTGGTTGCCATAAATATAAATAAAAAATATTAAACAAAGCATCTCCCACAAACCAAAATGAAAAATAAACGCGCATCCCCAATATAATTCCTTTTACTTTTACTTTACAGAAAAGTATGAAAAAACAAACTTGAGAAAAACAAATTTTGTTTTCTCAAATTTGTTTTCATACTTTTCTGTAAGGAAAAAGTAAAAGGAATTGAAAAAAAATTTAATCCCATTTTTGAGATGTAGTTTTTTTGTTTAAATTTTATTCTTGAGAGAGCAGAATAAAACAATAAAAAAAATTTGGTGTTTTAATATAAAATAAGGGTTTAAATTAGCAATAAAAATTCTTTTACGCCTTAGTTTGAAGCCAAAAGCGGGCTTCAAGTATGGATCGGCCCTATTGGGAATGCGTTATTACAGCCGATCCCCAATAGGGCCGATCCATACTTGAAGCCCGCTTTTGGCTTCAAACTAAGGCGTAAAAGAATTTTTATTGCTAATTTAAACCCTTATTTTGTATTAAAACACCAAATCTTTTTGTATTGTTTTATTCTGCTGTCTTGAAAATTTAAACAAAAAACTACATCTCAAAAATGGAATTAAATTTTTTTTATTTTCATTTCTATTTTTTCATTTCGGCTTCAAGAACAAAAATTTTGTTCTTGAAGCCGATATGTTGTTAGTTAGAATATGTTAGTTTTTTGTTTAAATTTTATTTTCGAGAGAGCAGAATAAAACAATACAAAAAAATTTGATTTTTAATATAAAATAAGGGTTTAAATTAGCAATAAAAAAATCTATTACGCCTTAGTTTGAAGCCTAAAGCAGGCTTCAAGTATGGATCGGCCATAGAATTCCTTTTTCCTAGAAAAAAAAAATGTTTGATACTTTTCTGTAAGGAAAAGGGAATTTTATTGGGGATGCCACAGAAAAGATATAACGCTATTTTACTGATATGATGATATGATATGATATGATATGATATGATATTTTACAACGTAGGGCAGCTGTTAAGCTGGTTTCCTATGATGATATGATATGACATGATGCAATGACTACATGCAATTTAGTATGTCCATGTCTATAGTTCATACATTCCTTTGATGACGTAGCAACTGAATGGCTTGAGCACATGCACTACTACACTACTACTATTGCATTCGATCACTTTAAGGCTGTATGATACTGAAAAACAAATTTCTTTTTTAGTATCGATATTTAAATGTGTCTAAACTGGTTCGTTTCTTTAATAAATATGAGTACCAAAATTTTATATGATTCGGTTATTAAACTTTACTTATATTGTTTATATGTGTAAAATTAATTAATAAATTTACTATTTTTCATTATTTCTGTTCTAAACATTGCATATTATAATAAAATTGATAACCAATCTTGGACACAATTTTTATTTCGTGATTTGCCATCTAGCGACAGTAAATTTTTCAAAAAATAATCAGCATTGCTGCGTAAAAACAAATAAACTTATCGTTTGACGTAATTTTTCGATCGATAAGAATCGAAATTTTTATCATTTTTAAACTAATTTTCCATTTTCTACGTCATTTCAAGACTAATCTTGATAATCTTGTATTAATAGCTCGATTTTATGTTTCTTATATTGAAAAAATTGATTTGTGCGTTTCAAAAAAACGATAAACTTTAAGACTTAACTGTAGACAAACTAAACATTTTATTGAGATAATCATGTATTAATCGCTCAATTATACGTCTAAGTTCATACTAAAGAAAGGATTAGGTCAATTGGTAATATTTTATGTTCAAAAACTGATTTTTAGTAAACATCGTTTTTGACAAGCTGAGTATCATACAGCCTTAATCACCCAAGAATTGTATCAACCTGAGGCAAAATGCGGTGACCGAACTGACTAGGTATCCTAATCCTACGAGGTTCTCTACAGGTTAAGGATATGTATGTTATATGTTCTAATAATAGAAGAACCATAAGAACAAACTGCCGTTATAAAACGTACCCCAGTTCGATTTCTTCTTCTTCTATAATTACCAATTACCAGTTTTCTAATCCCCGTTAGTATTTTGACCATTCATGGTTTGTGAAAAAGTAATTAGTTTGTTAGTACGGATAAGTAACTTTCTTAGGTGTGTTAAGTGGTGAGTTTATGGTCTCTTTTTATCACCATGAAGATGAAGAAGACATAAGAAATTTTGTTGGTTTAATCTATCCTTCCAATCACCTTAAACATGAGGAGGGTCAGCTTTCCTACTTTCGGAAACTCTCAGTCCTCACTTCCCACTTTCGGAAATTCTACAGGCCTAGTCACACTGGGCGCATACCGCAACAACAATTCACATCCATGACACAATCCATATGCACTCGCAACCCACACACAGCGTGACTAGACACTCGCTCTACCTGCCGGGCCTGTGGGACTGTATACACAGCTTCCTGTCATCCAAACCTCAATGTAGTCTCATACTCTCATTTGTGTAATCCATGAGCAAGTCCATATCGCATTGCTTTCTCTGATTGTGTTCCTATTCAATAAATAACATATTTGATTAATACTACAATACCACTACAATAATAGGCCATTTTTCTATATAGAAAAATTCCATGAGTTGGTATAGGTAAATCCAAACAAAAAAGGGTGCCATACGAGCAAATAAAAAATTACATGAGACAGAAAAAATTCTTTATTTATCCCAATAAATCAGCTTTATTATCTACAAACATAAATTATCTGGAGGATCACGATAAATATGGATATTTTGAGAAACATTTCCAATAAAAATAATTCCCTACTGAGGAACTTTTCATTTACTAATTTACTGATAAAGCAACTACACCATTTTTTAATTGTTTGACGACATACAGTACCGAAAAAAATAATGAAACGAGATGTTCTAACTTAATTTCACACATTTTATTTGTGTAATGAATTTTACATTAAAAGGTAGATTTAATATTTTGTATGTTACAATAAAAATATCATTTACATTCGTTTGTGTTTTGTATTTTATTTGGGTAACCTGCTATGTAGTGTGCGCCGTTAATCTAAAGAAGCCCTATTTTTTCGGTACTGTGATATAAATTGTATACAAGTTGACCAAAGAATTTAAATTATTTATATAGAATGAATAAGAGTAGCTGTCAAACGAGTCAAATTCGGAGGGTAAAAGCACAAACGTAATATATACAGACGAATTATTGCGAAAGAAAGTTTGGTCGAATACTGTGGCTCCACTTTTCATATTACATTATTTTTTGTAATCTAATCGAGGAACCCCATAACCCTGCCATCTATATATACATAGCAGAAACAGCCTAAAAAGCGTTCGTATTTTTTTTCGCACGTAAACTACATACACATAGTAATAAAACTTTATGAATGAAGGAAACAATAACAAAACAACACGATGATCATAGTGTCGGCTTATTAAAAACGAGCTCTCTTATTCTGGGTTTAGTTGTTTTGTATGTATGTAGTATGGATATATAAAAAATAAAATATTTATAAAAAATAAAATATTGTTACGGTGACACCTAGAGTAGAATAGAATAAGTTAATTTCATTAATTGTTGTTCAAATCCATTTATAATTTATACTCAACATTTAGGCGTATTTCTATACTAACATATTTGCTGCGCATTTAGGATTATTCTAGAAACAAATATTTTGGTATATAAGGGCGCGCGTTGACGTGGAATGCTGAGTATTATTTTAAACGTGATACAGTGAAGGTTAAATAGAAAGATTATTAAAGTGATTATTAAAGCGATTATTAAAGTGATAATTAAAAAGTGTGTTATAAGTGTAATAATTAATTGTGAAAATTGTGTTGTATAATAAATTGTGTTGTGTAAATAAAATTGTGTGAGTTAAAATTGAAGCAGTGTATTTATTCACAATCCAGTGATTCGAACCTTGATTGACAAGGCCAAATCGTAACAATTGGTGACAGCGGTGGGATTGTGAATAATAAGGAAAATGATTCTGTACGGATTAAAGCTTGCGCAATTAAAGGAGCAACTGACACGGCGAGGTTTGGCCAGTGAAGGCACAAAAGCTAGTTTGGTGGAGCGACTACGTGAGACCATGGAGAAGGAAGGTTTAGATCCAGACGTGTATGATTTCGAGGAGGAAAAAACGGATGAGATCAGTATGGATAAGAAAGAAAAGGACGTACAAACGGTGGTCGGAACAACACAAAACCCATCTGAAAGTTTCGATTTATCGCAGTTAATGGCTGCTATGAATATGATGGGACAACAGTTGAAGCAACAAAGGGCGGACATTAAACATCAAATGAAACAGCAGATGGAGCTACAAGGGGCGGTCATTAAACATCAAATGAAACAGCAAATGGAGCAACAAGGAGCGGACATTAAAAACCAAATAGAAGTTGGTCAAAAGAAAATAGACGAGAGGTTTCTGGAGTTATCATCTACACTACACGGTAAAGTGGAAAAACTGCAAACAGAAGTACACGCAGAAATTCAAAATGTTAAAGGAGAGTTTCAACGTCTCGAGAAGGAGCTCCAAGATGTCAAGGCAAATGGAACGACACATCAAGGGATCCAGACGGTTAATGCAGTTAAATTAAAACCACCAACAATTGATGGAACTACATCCTTCAGTATTTTTAAGTTCCAATTCGAAACGACGATTAAACAAAATCAATGGAATGAAGAACAACGTGTTGGAGCGTTAATTGTGGCTCTTAAAGGCGAAGCAGCGGAAACACTACAAATCATTCCCGAGCAGAAACGGAACATTTATACGGGAATTATGAAGGCGTTAGATCGAAAATACGGAAGTGACCACAAGCGAGAAATCTATCGCATGGAATTGAAGGGTCGATACCAAAGAGGAGGAGAATCGCTTCAGGAATTTTCATCAGCAATTGAGCGGCTCGCGCATTTAGCCCATTCAAATATGTCGGCCGATTACATGGAGCGAATTAAAATAGATGCATTCATTGACGGTATTCGAGATCCTGAGACGCGCAGAGCGGTGATGTTGTCACCTAAGGCAACTTTCACGGAAACCATCGCTTGTGCGTTAACAAACGAAACTGCGCAAACCATCATCAAACCAGCAATGAAAATTCGTCGAGTGGAGATTGATTCCAGAACAGCCACCACGCGGGCTACGCCAAGGTTCAGAGATGGAAATGGCAGGATTAAATGCTGGGTATGTGATAGAATGGGTCACATCTCACGGGACTGTTGGGAGATTAAGAAGAAACGAGCAAGGTCACCATCTCCTATGAAGCGTAGATCAAACGAGGAGCAGATAGAATCCAGAAAGGAGGGTCAGACGGCAGCGGAGTCGTTAAACTAAAAAGAGTCAGTTTGCAGGGGCAGAAGCTGACTCCCACAACCGATTGCCCCATAACCTCCATCCAAGTTTCGAGAGTAGCAAGAAGCGGTGACAGCTTGACAATTGAAGCCGATATTGATGGGAAGAAATGCATGATCACGCTGGATACGGGAGCAACTCATACGATTGTTCGTGAGGATATTATCGATGGAATTATGGAACCAGCTAATGGGATGAAGTTACGAACGGCGACTGGAGAAAATTCAGCAATAAAAGGGAAAAAGGTTGTAAAAATAAGGATTGGACGGAATCTTTTTCAACACAAGGTGCTGGTTGCAGATATTGTAGACGAAGTCATCTTGGGGATGGACTTCATGAGAACAAATGGCTTCGTGGTGGATGTTGGACGGGGTGTATTAACCTATGATAATATCGAGTTGCCACTTCACGTTAGCGCTATAAGAGAAACGACCAGGCAAATTATAATGGATCATCGGGAGAAGCTGCCACCAAACTCGGAAACAATAGTATGGGCAAGATTGGAGGGAGGTTCTGGGTCACCCAGGTTGTGGGTTGTGGAAGCCAATGAAGCGGAGAGCAGAGCCAGAGAAATTATGATCGGGAAAGTTCTAGTGAAACCAGACAGCGAAAATAGAGTACCAGTTAGGACTCTAAATCTCTCGGATAAGACGAAAACTATCAAGAAAGGGACAATAATCGGAAAATGTGAAGAAATATCTGCGATTGTGAAGTGCGAGCAGAAAAATCCGATTAAGACGACTAACTCGCAAGGGCAAAAAGAAATTATAGATCAACTCATGGAGAAATGGACCGAAGATCTTACCATGGAACAGAAAAATTTGGCAAAACAATTGCTCGAGCGGTACATGCCAATATTCTGCAGTACATCGGACAATAATGGGAGAACCACAATGGTAAAACATCGAATAGATACAGGAGCAGAAACGCCGATTCGCCAACCACCCAGGAGATTACCATTGGCAAAGCAAGGAGAAGTGGATCGAATGGTAAAAGATATGCAAGCAGCAGGGGTAATCGAAACATCAAGCAGTCCATGGAGTTCACCACTGGTGTTAGTCGAGAAAAAGGATGGTACCATGAGATTCTGCGTGGATTACCGAAAATTAAATGCTGTGACGAAAAAGGATAGTTACCCATTGCCAAGGATCGATGACACGTTAGACACATTATCGGGTGCTCGAATATTTTCGACATTAGATCTGCAAAGCGGCTATTGGCAAGTGGAAGTCCAGGAAGAAGATCGCGAGAAAACGGCATTCAGTGTGGGTAACGGATTATGGCAATTTAACGTTATGCCATTCGGATTATGTAACGCCCCAGCGACTTTTGAACGGCTAATGGAGCGTGTACTAAAGGGATTACATTGGAGGACGTGCCTCGTATATTTGGACGACATCATGGGCAAGGATTTCGACGAGCATTTAAGGAATTTGGCAGAGGTTTTGGATCGGATACAAGCCGCCGGATTGAAGCTAAGCCCAAAGAAATGCAATCTATTTAGAACGGAAGTAAAATATTTGGGTCATAAGGTGACAACCAATGGAATCCATACCGATGAAGACAAGATCGCAGCAGTGAAGGAATGGCCACGACCTAAAAACTTACATGAATTACGGAGCTTCCTTGGATTGTGTACCTATTATAGACGATTCTTGCCAGGATTCGCCAATATTGCAAAGAGTTTACACGAGTTAACCAGGAAGAACAAGGCATTCGAATGGAAGGATGATCAAGAAGAGGCATTTATGGAACTAAGACGACGATTATGCGAAGCACCAATCCTCGCATACCCTATACCCAACGTTAAATTCATTTTGGACACCGATGCAAGTAATGATGGTATAGGAGGAGTATTATCACAGGCAACAAATGGTGACGAGCGAGTTATTGCATATTACTCCAAGATGTTATCAAAACCGGAACGGAATTATTGTCTAACGCGGAAAGAGTTGTTGGCTATAGTGGAATGTGTTAAGCACTTCCATAAGTACCTCTATGGCCAAAAATTTCTGCTACGGACGGATCATGGAGCTTTGCGCTGGTTGTTACAATTCAAAAATCCAGAGGGACAAGTAGCACGTTGGATCGAACGTTTGCAAAGCTACGATTTCCAAATTGAACATCGGAAGGGAACCGCACATGGAAATGCCGACGCATTATCAAGAAGGCCATGTCCCGTGGAATGCAAGCATTGTGGGCGTGTGGAGGGTAAGGAAAACATCATCGATATTCGACTTATGCAAGTGCTACCTGATGAGGAATGGACTGATGAAATGATCAAGAAGGAGCAATTACGGGATGCTGACCTGTCATTCATCATGGAACATAAGGAAAAGGAACACCGGCCCATATGGAGTGAGATAGCTGACAAAACTCCCGTTGTAAAAGCTTATTGGGCTCAATGGGATAGCCTCCACATAGAAAATGGATGTTTAAAAAGAAAGTGGGAAAGCACGGATGGTAAAGTAACACAATTGTTGGTAGTGGTGCCAAAAGATCGGATAGCTGAAATCCTCATGGAGGAGCAAGTGGAGGTCACCTAGGGATTAATAAAACATTAGCCAAAATTCGTCAACGTTCCTACTGGTCCGGATGTAGACAGTCAGTAGTAGAATGGTGTCGAAGATGTGACCAATGTGCGGCAGTAAAGGGACCAGCACGAAAAAGCCGTGGAACCATGAAACAATATAATGTCGGGGCACCATTTGAGAGAATTGCAATGGACGTGGCGGGGCCATTTCCGACCACCGAGAGCGGAAATAAATATGTGCTAGTAATAATGGATTATTTCAGCAAATGGCCGGAAGTGTACCCCATACCCAATCAGGAGACAACAACAATAGCTGTTGCCGTGGACAACAATTGGATTAGCAGATTTGGTGTACCGATGGAAATTCACACGGATCAAGGAAGGAATTTCGAATCGGTGGTATTTCAGGAGATATGTCAGATGCTTGGAATCAATAAAACAAGGACGACGCCTTTACACCCACAGTCGGACGGTATGGTGGAAAGATTCAATGGCACATTGGAGGAATATCTAGCAAAGGTTGTGGAAAGGAACCAACGTAACTGGGATCGACATATACCAATGTTCCTGATGGCCTACCGATCAGCGGTACATGACACAACAGGAGTGACACCAGCTAAAACCATATTTGGAAACAATCTGCGATTGCCGGGAGATTTAAAGTTTGGGGCTGTTCCTTCAGCAGCTCTATGCGGACAGGAATACGTCGACCGGATGAAAGAGGAACTTAATGAAATACATCAATTTGTACGGGAGAAAATTCGGATATCAAGTGATCGAATGAAAGCTCGACATGACATACGAGCAAATAATCAAGGCTTCGAGGAAGGGCAGTTGGTATGGCTTCACAACCCGCAACGGCAGAAAGGATTATCACCGAAGTTGCAACCCACATGGGAAGGACCTTACACTGTCATTAAAAGGTTGAACGACGTGGTTTATCGCATACAGAAAGGACGGAAAGGTAAACCAAAGGTGGTGCTTTAGAGCGTTTGGCGCTCTATAGAGGAGGTGATCTGGATCCTGTTCGGGACGAACAGGCTTAGGTGGGGGGTAGTGTTACGGTGACACCTAGAATAGAATAGAATAAGTTAATTTCATTAATTGTCCAATTACATTTATAATTTATACTCAACATTTAGGCGTCATTTCTATACTAACATATTTGCTGCGCATTTAGGATTATTCTAGAAACAAATATTTTGGTATATAAGGGCTGTAATGAAGGCACCGCTACTTGCGTAGAAGTACCCCTATCACATAGAATTTGCCGTCACCTGCCTCGTACCCTATGCGGCGTTGGTTCCCGTAGCTCAAGCCGGTGGAGGGAATGGCGTATGTTTTGGGTACACAGATCACGGCCTAGAGTACCGCATATGTTATGAAAAGAAGATGAGACGGCATGAATTATACCGTCAACAGGGGGGTTAACAAAAAAAATTAGGGGATTGGGAAATGACCGGGTTTGTGGGATTCATGCCTCACATCAAGCAGGTCCACCGTGGTTGTGGAAATGGTTAACTTAGGGTAACATATCTACCCTATGTTACTCATAGCAAAACTGAACTATTTATTTTGGGCTTAAGGCCCTATGGTTAGTAAGTTATAAATTCGGTAAAGTGTTACCAGCAGAAGGAAACCCGCGTGCTGACGCACTTGCGAGATTTCCGCTTCTAATGAAGCAGCTGGTGGACCCTTTACCAAATGGGCCCGATTAATTAGTAGGTTGTTTTTTATTTTAGCATACTTACCGACAAGTTTTGCTCCTCTTTTCCCCAAATCCGGTTTTGCTGAATTTCTGGACCGCAATCAAAAAAAAACTGAATTTACTTTAACTTTATATACATGTATGTATATTTAAAAAAACTTATGAGAACACAAAACAACTTAATTTACAATTATTAGATAATTCCCTTATATTTAAGACTACGTACTAATTATCACGGCAATTGCTCAGTGATTAATTAGTTCGCCTTCCAAAACTGAATTACTCCGAACCAAAAATGTTGCGCAGTATTTATACAAAATTCAACTGACTGCGAGAGAAAGGAGGGGGAAAATTTAGTAATGAAAATATACTTCTCTCTCAACCAGTTAATCTAATTTAGCCGAAATCAGCAAAATTTCTGTATAAACACCACACATCAAAACAACGTGACATAAATCAAATTTCTGTACACTTGTGGGAATTATATTATATGTGCCACGAAAATTGCAACGTTTTAAAATTTCCACATAGGTCTCTTATACCTTTATGTAAAACGTTTGCTTTCTTCGTATGCACAACACAAAACATATATATACATTATCTAATTACAAGTCTAGTTTTTATGTTTACTCATTTGTATTTATAATAACTACATTATAAAAATCTTGAGCGACACAAAATTGCAACCAGATAATGTAAATAAGAGATAATTTTATGTTTATTGTATTGCATCTTATACCATTTTCATGTATATGGATGCAACAACAAACATAAAGAAGAGTAGATAATTCCAGCATGACATAGTGGTTAATGAATTTTTGTGAAGATGGTATCTTCAAGGTCATGGTGAAATTACTCTGATAAACGTAAAGATTATTGGGAATGGATTGATAACGGAATAGAATAACATTCCGTTACAGGGCGCGCGTTGACGTGGAATGCTGAGTATTATTTTAAACGTGATACAGTGAAGGTTAAATAGAAAGATTATTAAAGTGATTATTAAAGTGATTATTAAAGCGATTATTAAAGTGATAATTAAAAAGTGTGTTATAATTATAATAATTAATGGTGAAAATTGTGTTGTATAATAAATTGTGTTGTGTAAATAAAATTGTGTGAGTTAAAATTGAAGCAGTGTATTTATTCACAATCCAGTGATTCGAACCTTGATTGACAAGGCAAAATCGTAACAATATGGATGATTTATTTTATACGGAAACGTCCCCATACATATGTTTGATGTACTTTTTCTTCTAGGGATTAAAAATTCAAATTTAATGTCAAATAACCTCACTCTCTTGAATAACCTCATCGCAATTCTTTTTCAATGCCCTGCCTGTTTAGCCCTTTGCTTGCCCACCATTTATATTGAAACTTACTGTCGGACGTTCTGTGCATATCGTTCATAATTTTTCTCGTTATCAATTAGCATCAAATCAAAATATGTAGTTGAAATGTATGTATTAAGACTAAATACAAAATATACCAAAGCATATGTTGTTATTATTTCTGTACAAAATTTATAACTGTTTTTACAGTTAGTAAATATAGGTACATTAATTATTTTTATCAGTTAGTAATGTTCTCAGTCTCAAACAAAATTTTGTAATAAAAAATAAGGCAAAGTGTATCATCACATATGATGCGCAGGACAGTCAAAGGGTTAACTCATCGTATAGTTAATTGATTTTAATAATGGTTGCACGACAAATTCGATATTAAACAAAAAATTATTTAACATAACAATTAAAACTAATTTCAAGTAAAACAACGTGCATACCATGTGTCATTTTTTGTGTGTATGTTTGTCGAACTAACTGCCGATATTATTTTGTTCGATTCATGGTTTTTATTTTTCGTATATAGCTAATACTAATAGTATTTTTTTTATTAATAAATTTTCTTATTGATCCGTGGTAGGTATGAAAATAAACAATATGAATATAATTTAAAACAACCAATGAATGGAATAACGAAAATAAAAACAAATAAAAAATAATAATTTACAGTTTTCACTTATAAAATTGTTTTTCAGTTTTTTGTGTATCTGCACAATGCCTTCTATACTACTGGCCTTTTACTACTCTCATTTTTCGCACATGACGTCAATTTAAGTCTATACCGAGACTGCGCAATAATAATTTTAGGATATTTACACTAACCAGTGCACCTAGAATACTACAGGCCACACTGCTTTAAAAATTTTGCTATATGACGTCAATTTATGTCGACAGTTCTCTCTTTGGGTATTATAGGCAGCACTAAAAATAAAAAGATTGTTTTGATTTTTTTTTGTGTTTGCTGTCATATTGATAAGAAAAAAATTGTAAACAAACATCAAGAAAAATATTTTAATAATATGTTTTAAAATTTAATAAAAAGCCATTAGTAAAAGTATTAATTGATAATATTATTATAAAATTATGCATTCTAAATTATCTTAAATATGTAAATACGTATAAAATGTGTACACATTCCCTATAATTTACGAGAAGACATAACCTTACTTTTAGCACTCGTATAAATTTTTTTTTATGTTTGTTTTCGTTTTTTCTTTTTATGAACATGACTGCCGCCTACAGTTCAAAGAATAAACTGTAGACATAAATTTAATGACATAGCAAGCAGTGTGGCCTGTAGTATTCTAGGTGCACTGGTACAACCAACTACTCCACGCATTTGGGCTTATCATTAGTATTGATTGATTAAATGTATTTATTTTTATTACACCGTATTAATTAAAAATCAAGTTTTATTTGAACAAAAATAAAATACAAAATATTTTGTTGTCATACGCAAAGACGTACACCCATCCCCTTCAACATATTTTGGTTTACTAAAAAAAAAAAAAGTAAAAAAGCATGCAAGAGCTATGATGAACAAACATGTAAAGAGGTGAAATATTCCCATGTTTCATTTTCGTCTTTTTGTGCGCATTGGGTCACGTGTAACTAACAAAACGGAAATTTACATTGAATTTGTCGATTTTTCGATTAATTATTTAAATAAATCTGCAATAAGCGTATTTTTTTTAAACGACTTTTTTATTTTTGATAATTACAGTTTAACTAAACACTTTTTTATGCTTTACCCTTTTTGTTTCATTTTATGACCGAAATATTTGATGCTTTGTTCATAACATCGGGAAAATAGCATCGTATTGATACCAGTGCTGTCGCTCTCCGATTTTTGAGAGGAGTATTTTCCATTCAAAAAAGTAGTACCGGGGAGTACTCAAAAAAAAAAGTGTATAAAGTGTATGACATCTGAGTTTTGTTTTGAAAATACTCAATTTTTAATAGTTGGCTTAATTTGATTCAATTATAAACATTTTCGTTAATATTTTATTAAAGTTTAAACACTTTAGGAATTTTATTAAATTCGCTTGTAAAGAAAATTAACGTTTAAAATACTGAACGATCAAATTTATATGCCATTGCCAAGCCAAAAATAAACGCGTTCACTCGTGTAATAAAAAAAATGGGATATTTTACTGAAGCGAAGCTAGCCAAAGTAAAATATGTCAAAAATATGCCGATTTTTTATGTCAGAAAACCATCACACACGGAATAAGACAAATTAACTGTGTTTACATGTACCTGTATAAAAAAACATAAATGGAAAATATTAAAACGGAGTATTTTGGTTGATTGGGTAGTACGGTAGTACTCGCAATCAAAAAGTAGTACAAATACTCCGATCGGAGTAAAACGACAGCGCTGATTGATACCATGGTATTGAAGTAAGAAATATTTCAACTCGAGTATGAAAAAAGTAGGCGGAGTTTTTATATTTTGAAGCGATTTCATTAGTGTAGAGCATGGTTATCAATACCATGGTAATTTTTCCCGATGTTATGAACAGAGCATGAGGAAATAAACCGTCGAGATATATTTTTCAAGCCGACGGCAAAATAAGGATAGAATAATTTGAGTATATAACATAAAACTATAGAATTGTTAATACAATAATGTTTACTAACAAAATATTATGTACCTGTCTGTAGCTATTAAGGAATAATTGTTAAGTCTAAATATCTATTTAGTTGTGGTTTTGATTGTAACGAATTTATTTACTGTGAGCGTACCAATCAATTAACAATTGAAACGAATGAAAGAATAATTAATTTAGTTTTAACTTTTATTTTTGATATAAGACCACATTACAACTTTACAAATATAAATGCTAAATGCCATAATTGTTTTGTATCCATCTTATATAATTTTAATAAGCTAGTACATTAAAGTGAATGAGAGAAAGCATTGATCATCTAATGGATTTATTGTCCTTTTAAGGTCAATTAATATTCCCCAATACTCGCAATTTTGATATTTGGAAAATAATGAATATTAAAATATTGTTGATACTAGGTTTTTATATAATTCAAATAATTTTGATATTGTTGATTGTATATCGATCTATCCAGGTAAGAGTAGGATAAGGGAAAAATTCTGGTTTTTCAGGAGTAGTTTAAAAGTATAGTGCACACATGGCCAAACTCCACGTGCTTGATGAGTGATGACACGTGGAGCCGAATTCTAATAATTTCTCGTTACTAGAGCCAACTTAATCGAACTCGCAATTTTCAATTTAGAGCACAAAATAATTTTAATGAATTATTAAATGTTATTTAACTTTTTTATTTCTTTTCGAGAGCTGCATTCACTCTTTCAAAAAGCCACGTGCGGCTCGCGAGCCGCAATTGGGCCATGTGTGGTATATTGTATAATATAAAACAATAAAATTGTTAATTTACTAACAAAATATTATCTACCTGTCTGTAGCTAGAAATAATGGTTATGTACTTATAATTTTTGCCATCTTTTCCATTTGATTTAACAAACGTGAAAATATATTAAATAAAAATTTAGTTTACAATTAGTTGTTAACGTTATAGCTGTGTTTTTTCGTGTTTACAAAATATTCCAAATTTTCAAAATATTCGTTGTGTTAAGTATTCGTTTATCTATTTGAATTTGAATAATTGTACTTTGTCGAGTTTTGATTGAAAAATAGTATTGCGAGTGTTTTTGCATATTTTAAGATTTTCAAACTTGAATTATTAATTTTTAGTTTAAAAACAATAAAAGTTGTAAGTGATTTAATTTGATAAAGTGATTCATAATTTGTTACAAAATGGTGTATTGTGCTGTGTTTAATTGCAATAGCAATAATAATAAACGATTAATAAAAAATTCTGGTGCATCTACAAGTACACAAGAAAATATACATTTATTTCGATTTCCGAAAGATTTAAGTTATGCCAAAATTTGGGTGAATAAATATGGCAGAAAGGATAAATTCAATATTAAAAATTCATTCGTGTGCTCAAAACACTTTACTAAAAGTGACTATGCTCGAAATCTTCAACATGAGTTATTAAATTATTCACCCAAAAATAGTAGAAAATTAAAACCAGATGCGATTCCATCTGAAAATCTGCCAACAACCAGAATAGTAGTACAATCAACCTCAAAACGCGAAGAGCGCCAACAAAAAAGGAAATTAAAGTGAATTGTTACTAACCCGTAAGCCATTTGAAATATTTATACTTAGTTATTAAAATTTATTATTCGAATATCAAATCATGTAACATATTCTTCAACAATTAACTTGTGTTCTTTTATGTTTCTTTTTCAAGTTATTGCGATTCATCTGCTGATCATTTGACTGACAATCCCCATGCTGAAAGTTCTGATGTTAGTTTAGAAAATGTGTACCCCTCAAAATTGGATAAAACAACAAGTACGAATACACTTAATATAAGTGAACAGTTGATAAACGAGGGGTAAATATTTTATTAATGCTTGATTTCCACAAAACAAAATAATTGTGATTTCTATTTCCATGCAGTTCAACTTCCACACAATCGTTGATTAAAGAAAATAAGAGGCTTTTGAAAGAATGTGACATGCTAAGAAAGGAAGTTAAATACATAAAAAACATATTTACACCTACGCAACGGAGAAAAATGCAAAGTCAAGGAAAACGGACGAAATGGGAAATTGATGATATTTCCAAAGCTATTGCTATTTATTCCAGTGGACCCAAGACGTATCGACTTCTTTTAAAAAACAAATATCCATTTCCTGCCGTCACAACTTTAAGAAAATGGGCTTCGAAAATTAATATAAATCCCGGAAATCTAACTACAGTTTTAAAGTTGATGGCAAACGCGGATATGTCTCCTTATCAAAAGGTTTGTGTGCTGATGGCTGACGAAATGAAGATCCATAAATCATACGAGTATGATCAGGTCTCTGACACTTTACTGTCTCCAGCAAATTACGTGCAGGTTATAATGGCAAGAGGATTATTTGGAAATTGGAAACAGCCAGTGTACTACAACTACGACACAAAACTGTCGAAAATAATACTGGATAATATAATTCGACAATTCACATTTAATTCAGTACGACGTTGTAGCCATTGTTACTGATTTGGGAGGAGGAAACAGAGGACTATGGAATGAAATGGGAATAACTGAAAGCCAGCCTTACTTCACCAATGTTTGCGATGAAAACAAAAAAATATACGTATTTAGTGACACACCACACATGATCAAACTCTTAAGAAATCATTTCTTGGACTCTGGGATTCTACTAAGTAATAATTTATTGACGAGGGAACCACTACAAGAGCTTCTAAAACACCAATCCAAATCAGAATTGAAGATTGCTAGCCATTTAACAGAAACTCATCTGACTGTGAAAGGCGCTCAAAGGCAGAAGGTAAAGTTTGCGACCCAGTTGTTTTCCCATACAAATTCTTGCGCTTTATATAGGATGGGTGCTTTGGGCCTTGCAAAATCGAAGCACTGGGCTGAATTAGCAAATTTACTTAAACAGGTAAAATTAGTTTAAAAATTTTAGTTGCATAATATTTTATTATTTAATAAATTTTATTTTTTGATTATTTAGGTCAACGATTGGTTCGACTTGTTCAACTCAAAAATTCCACGAATAGATTCGCGACAAAGAATGGCCGCCTACGGATTAGCAATAGAAGAACATGAATTGATACTTCGTAATATGGATATTCTTATCAAACAAATGCGTGTTGGTAGTAATAAATTTCTGTTGCCATTTCAAAAAGGAATTATCGCCAATATAAATGCTCTGAAAATGTTATTCTCGGATTTAAAAAATCAGTATAACATCACCTACCTACTAACATATCGTCTCAATCAAGACCCTCTGGAAATGTTTTTCGGAATTATTAGAGCAAAAGGAGGTCTTTACGATCATCCAAATGCCTTACAATTTAAATATCGTCTAAATTTTTATTTTGGGACGAAATGAAAATATAGTCTCGCAATCGACGAATGTGGAATGCGATAATACAGATTTCCTTGCAATGGATTTTAATCCGTCACTGACGTCGTCAATTTATATCGTGGAAAATTATGAAGAACTAACCGAGATGTTTTGACTGGCAGTTTAGTTAACGGTCTTACGGAAACGGAAAGGGCTGTCCCATCTTCAATACCTGATTTAATGGAGGATATGTGCGATTTGGAGTACGATGCCTTAGAATATATCGCTGGTTATATATTAAAACGCCTAAAAGTTAAAGTTCCAAATATACTAGAAAAACACAGCGAAATAGAGCCCAGTGGAAGTTGGACGTGGACGAATATAGTAAGTGAAGGAGGCCTAACAAAACCAACTTACGAATTTATTCAAAAATTAAAAAAATTGGAAGATATATTTAATGAAAATAATTCTAAGATTTCAAAAGTTAGAAGAAATTATATCAAAACATTAATATCAAATTCAAGCGAAATTCATTTAGTAAAAAATTATTTTTTTAGATGTAAAACGTATTTTGAAATTCGAATATTAAATGCCAAATTATTAGAAAATATAAAATCGAAAAAAAGGAAATTAAATAAAACTATAAATTAAAATTAAATCTCTATTTTATTTCATTTGTGATCTTATGCTTTTCGCAATTTAAGAAATGAAGTTTTATGTAGGTTCCAACCAGATTCTGAATTTGAAAATTTTTTGGACGAGCAGGATCAATGCTACTCTTTCGCCATTAGCGCAATTCAAATAATATATCCGGAAATAACTCAGGATGTTACTGGAATGTAACAGCATTATTGCTACCAACAGAAGTAACCGCTGAGTGTTTATTCTCTAGTTTGAGAATTATAAAATCTCACGTAAGGGCGTCGTTGAAGATGATATTATTGGGGCGATCCTATTTCTTAGACCAAATTCTTTAAAATAGATAAATGATAATTTAATTAATTAAAATCGATAAATGAAATATTATATGTTGAATGCAATGCAAAGTAACAATTTAATATGTCATGTAACAGCGTTTTCCCATAACTGTGATATTGGAGGAGCCTATACCGTCATACAAATAATATCGCAGACGTATGTAAAGGCTTGCTGAAACACTTTGCTTTCTTATATGAACCAAATATTTAAGAAAAAAATCATTCGTGATATTACAAGACAAACGGTAAAGAGGTAGCAAAATTGTAAGTATATAACATAAAACTATAAAATCATAGACAAATTATAATAAGACTGCTAAACCAATGGAAAATTTATGTTTAAATCAAATTCTCGATGTCGTTACAAATGGAAAAAATTTTCTAGCGGCTGTTAGTAGAAATATTAGTTAATACTCAAACCCTATTTTGGTCTACATTATGAGCGCAATACATATTTCTCGCTCAATATATTTTTTCAATACGCGCGCGACAAATAAAATTTTTTATATTTGTGTATACAGTAAAAAAGAAACAAACGGAAAAATAACAAATTCAACTTATTTTTTATTTTCGTTTGAAAGTATCCTTTCTCTTATTTGTATGATTTATATTTTAATAAAACAGAATGAAATGAAACTAAAACGCACGTATTATCTATATACATACTCGTATATACATATGTACTATTTAAAATAATGTTTATGCACGATCGATAATTTCTTGTTTAGATATATAGAATTTAAACACGTGGTGACCATGAAAAGGAAGAGGATCTATTTTAGATGTAAGTATGTAGCTACGATGATTGTTTTGGTGTGCTGCATGAAGAATAATTTAAAAAACAAATATTTGGAGGAGATGATAAGAAACATCAAAAATTTATGAACGAAAGGGAAAAATATTATAATTAAATGGTTTTTTAATGATCGCAGAAAACAATTACATATACATATTACATATTTGTGTTTGGTTACATTATGTATATTTTATATGCCTATCTATACTGGTTTGTCCAAATTAAATACATTCATGACTTAATTTTCCCTAAGTATATTATTAAGCATGCATGATTTAAATTCGATAATTTTAAAATACCTAATAATTTTATAAATGATTTTATTTTTGAGAAAATGAATAAAATCAGCTTACACCGGAAAGATGTCTTTGGGAAAATATACTATGTATTGGGATTTGCCTCCAAAAAAATTGGTCAAGCATACAAATTTTTGTTAACGTTTTCCCCTTATTCCATATTATCTGAAGCATGGTATAGGTATTATAGGACTTGATTTGTTTCAACTAGCTTTTGCAAACATTTTAAGACGTCGAAAATAAAAATTAGTTTTTGATTTTAACTAAATTTGCAAAAACATTGATATTTCGATTGCGGTTGTGGTATATACATATATAGAATTATGAGTATACACAATATCCGTGCAATTCCATTTTTAACCTGCTAACCCTAAATTAAAATCATCCTAAGGTTTAAAATGACAATATATAAATATTTCGTTGTTCGTTGTTGTCAATTGATTTACAAGCTCACATTAAAAGTACACTGCAATTTTTCAGATACCAACCACCCCTTATCATGAAAACTACCCCAAATTTCCCTAGAATAAATGACCACTTCTTTGAAAATTTCAAAAATAGACTATTCAATATCGGATAATGGGTATCGCTTTATAATCCACATCAGAAATGCAATTCGATTGTTAAGTTGTAACTTTAAATCATGGACACAAATTTATTTAGCCACCCACTTTATTTATTAGGCGTATAACTTAATTTCTACAGATTTTTTCTTCGAGCTTAAAATTATATTTAAAATAGAAATATTTTCACGGTGTTTTGTGATTTTTACAGGAACATCTCAGAATAACAGAGTTTGCAATGGCAACTGATAAACAGCACATTCGGCACTGCATTCTATACAAATGAATTCCAATAATGAAAAAAAGCTTCTAAAGCACGGGAATCAATTTGTAGTCGTCTTGGTGTCGACCTTGTGTCTTATGAAATTTGTAATTATTGGTACAAACGTTTTAGAAGTGGTGATTTCGATATTAGCGACAGCCTCGAAAGTTTGAAGATGTGCGAGCTAACCTGGAATATACAACCTAGCAACAGGCATAACTCAGAAAAAACCTAATAAATAAATAAAATAATGCGTAATAATTGGATTCATATTAGTTTTCAATTCCTATAAAAATCATAAACATTTGATAGTTTAAATTCTCCTAAACTTCTGAAAATTTAAATGAATTGTAAGAAAATATGTACTATGGACTTGAAGGATATAAAAATTAATTAAATAGAGTAAAATATTTTCTGGACAGTTATTTTTCAGTAATTATCTTCTCCTGTACTAAATATTAATTTATTGCATTAATATGCCCAGTACCAAGTGAATTTTCTAAAACTGGTGATGTAAATGTATTTAATTAATGTGTAATAATCCATCACCATTAGTCATACATACTTTAATCGTATATAGTTCAATGAGTTGTCACAGATTTTAGTGAGGCCTCATTAAACCTTATATGAAACATGTCTTTGTTTTCGGTAAGACTGCAGTGGGCTGAACTTGCTCGACATGTTTAAAGAGTTCGTAGTATAAATATTTTTTGTATATAAAATCAATAAGAACTGCCTGAGGACCTAAATCAAGGACAGGATCACGAACGCCGCACGGAAGTCCCAGAAAATATTCGAACCCAATTCAAACAAAATTAATTATAAACGGAACACGCAATCTAAATTTAATAAAATAAAAATCATTTCGTGCTAGCACAAAAGGTGTTTTTTTAGAGGTTCACAATTTAGAATTAAAATAGAACAAAGAAAAATATTTTGAATATCAGTGAAACTAGCTTTATTGGATAAAAAATTTTATGCCATTAATGCTTGAATATGATTTCGGCCATATGGCCACAGCGTCTGCACTCTGCAACGTAGATGGCGCAATCTGGATGTCCAATTTTTACACACTTTTCGCAGCAATTCGAAATTTTTCTTTTCGCCGGATGTTGTGTTCCAAGTGTACAATCGTCTCTGGTTTACCAGCGTCTACATGTGACTTAACATATCCCCAAAGAAAATAATCTAATGGAGTTAGTTCGGTGACCAATTAACAGGACCATTACGTGAAATTAGTCTTTTATCAAATATTCCGCACTGTGTGGCATGTGGCACCGTCCTGTTGGAGCCACATTTCAGCAATATGTATGGCAGCCAATTGGGGCACAACAAAGTTAGAAATCATGTCCCTATACCGTTCACTGTAACAATCTGCCCTTCATCGTTTTTGAAAACATGTAGACCAATGAATCCAACAGCCCATAAAGTGCACCAAATAGTGATTGTATATGGATGTAATGATGTTTCGGCAAATACTTGTGGATCACAATTACAATTTTTACAGAAATTATAATGTAAACATTTGTTTTTAGCTTACCAAAATATGGAAAATTGAAAAAGCAATGGTTGAAAGCAAATGGCTTCGGTGAGCAAGGTGCACTAAGTGCATGATTATTCCATGCCACAGACAAAAGAGAATCAGAGGAGTTTTTTAAGAAAATCGGCCATTCTCATCTTGTTCATTGACAAATCAACGTGTGGATTTGACGTCATTGAAAATTATCTTAAAAATACATGCCCTAATATTAATCAAACCGTAATTTCATATCATACTGAAAAAACATGGTTGTTTGAAAATTTGTTTCCCAAGACGTTTATCCAACTTCTATAAATGATGCTAACGATATTATTGGGGCTAATTTTGAAGTTTCTTCTCAAGTTGAGGAGGATCCAATCTATGCGTTGAACTTATTAAGTGATTTGGCAATCAAGTCGTTGCGTTTAAATAAAAATAATAAAGATCATGACCAGGATTATTTACCACCAATTGACGAAGTACCTGAACTAATGGTATTGGGAACTAATATAGATTTTATAATCGTGAATTAATAAAAATTTTTAATGACGATAATATATCCGATTTAAACAAAAGTCCTTCGAAATTGCAGACCATTACAAAAATCACAAATCTCTCACCTCTTGGTGCTAGCAATCGTAGTGGTACTACTTCTTTTTATTTTGTTAATAAAAGTATAAAACCTTCTTACATATACAAACAATTTAATAAAATAACGTTAAAGTGAGCAATGGCCTCATCAGGTGCTGATCTTTCTACGAGTTCAAGAAGGACTTCTTTAAGGACTAAATACAACAAACACATAAAGTAATAGGAACCTACGACAAACAAGTATGAGATAAAGAAGAAAAAATAGTATTTTGGGCTACCTGATAGACGAACTTGAAGAAAAAAATTTAATTAGTTCTTGCCAGAAAGATAATTTTTTAAACCATTTTGACCCAAATTCAATTGTTTGAGCTAAAATTAAAAATCGAAAGTTAGGCAGAAAATATCCAGAAGAAATACGGAGGTTTGCTTTAAAATCAAACTTTTATTCTCCGAAGGCCTGTGAATATGTTCGAAACCAATTTAAAAACTGCTTGCCTCAGATGAGGTCGTTATTGTAAATGTATGCTTGGATGAGTTGTCCATTCATCCAAAATGCGAGTATGATTATCATACCAATATAATACAGGTAACCCTCCAAGAACATGGGGTTTGAAGAACGCGGATATCCATTTTCGTTATTCTTTTTTATTTTGTGTTTTGTATATCATAACAAAAAATAAAACGTAACGTTTTTTTTATTTTATTTTTTGTAGTATCGAACAACACGATTTCAAAGAACACGGAACGAATTAATCGTGTTCTTGAAGGGGTTCCCGTATCTGGATACGCCTAGTTTGAAGGTAGTGACCCAAATGATAATACTTAAGCTACTCAAGTACTTGTGTTTATGTTTGTCAGTTGTACTGCTCGTTGGAAAATTACTCTTGGATATTTCCCTATTAGTAGCTTAACAGCTGTACAAAAGAAAAATATGATAGTTTCATTTGCCTTTATTACACAATATTGGGGTTGTAACAACTGAAACAAGCATAAAATTATCTATCCAATAAAGCTGGTTTCACTGATATTCAAAATAATTTTCTTTGTTCTATTTTAATTCTAAATTGTGAACCTCTAAAAAAACACCTTTTATGTTAGCACGAAATGTTTTTCATTTTATTAAATTTAGATTGTGTGTTCCATTTATAATTAATTTTGTTTGAATTGGGTTCGAATATTTTCTGGGACTTCCGTGCGGCGTTCGTGATCCTGTCCTTGATTTAGGTCCTCAGGCACTTCTTATTGATTTTATATACAAAAAATATTTATACTACGAACTCTTTAAACATGTCGAGCAAGTTCAGCCCACTGAAGTCTTACCGAAAACAAAGACATGATTCATATAAGGTTTAATGAGGCCTCACTAAAATCTGTGACAACTCATTGGACTATATACGATTAAAGTATGTATGACTAATGGTGATGGATTATTACACATTAATTAAATACATTTACATAACCAGTTTTAGAAAATTCACTTGGTACTGGGCATATTAATGCAATAAATTAATATTTAGTACAGGAGAAGATAATTACTGAAAAATAACTGTCCAGAAAATATTTTACTCTATTTAATTAATTTTTATATCCTTCAAGTCCATAGTACATATTTTCTTACAATTCATTTAAATTTTCAGAAGTTTAGGAGAATTTAAACTATCAAATGTTTATGATTTTTATAGGAATTGAAAACTAATATGAATCCAATTATTACGCATTATTTTATTTATTTATCAGGTTTTTTCTGAGTTATGCCTGTTGCTGTTGTATATTCCAGGTTAGCTCGCACATCTTCAAACTTTCGAGGCTGTCGCTAATATCGAAATCACCACTTCTAAAACGTTTGTACCAATAATTACAAATTTCATAAGACACAAGGTCGACACCAAGACCACTACAAATTGATTCCCGTGCTTTAGAAGCTTTTTTTCATTATTGGAATTCATTTGTATAGAATGCAGTGCCGAATGTGCTGTTTATCAGTTGCCATTGCAAACTCTGTTATTCTGAGATGTTCCTGTAAAAATCACAAAACACCGTGAAAATATTTCTATTTTAAATATAATTTTAAGCTCGAAGAAAAAATCTGTAGAAATTAAGTTATACGCCTAATAAATAAAGTGGGTGGCTAAATAAATTTGTGTCCATGATTTAAAGTTACAACTTAACAATCGAATTGCATTTCTGATGTGGATTATAAAGCGATACCCATTATCCGATATTGAATAGTCTATTTTTGAAATTTTCAAAGAAGTGGTCATTTATTCTAGGGAAATTTGGGGTAGTTTTCATGATAAGGGGTGGTTGGTATCTGAAAAATTGCAGTGCACTTTTAATGTGAGCTTGTAAATCAATTGACAACAACGAACAACGAAATATTTATATATTGTCATTTTAAAACCTTAAGATGATTTTTATTTGGGGTTAGCAGATTAAAAATGGAATTGCACGGATATTGTGTATACTCATAATTCTATATTTGTATATACCACAACCGCAATCGAAATATTAATGTTTTTGCAAATTTAGTTAAAATCAAAAACTAGCTTTTATTTCCGACGTCTTAAAATGTTTGCAAAAGCTAGTTGAAACAAATCAAGTCCTATAATACCTATACCATGCTTCAGATAATATGGAATAAGGGGAAAACGTTAACAAAAATTTGTATGCTTGACCAATTTTTTTGGAGGCAAATCCCAATACATAGTATATTTTCCCAAAGACATCTTTCCGGTGTAAGCTGATTTTATTCATTTTCTCAAAAATAAAATCATTTATAAAATTATTAGGTATTTTAAAATTATCGAATTTAAATCATGCATGCTTAATAATATACTTAGGGAAAATTAAGTCATGAATGTATTTAGTTTGGACAAACCAGTATAGATAGGCATATAAAATATACATAATGTAGCCAAACACAAATATGTAATATGTAACTATATGTAATTGTTTTCTGCGATCATTAAAAAACCATTTAATTATAATATTTTTCCCTTTCGTTCATAAATTGTTGATGTTTCTTATCATTTCCTCCAAATATTTGTTTTTTAAATTATTCTTCATGCAGCACACCAAAACAATCATCGTAGCTACATACTTACATCTAAAATAGATCCTCTTCCTTTTCATGGTCACCACGTGTTTAAATTCTATATATCTAAACAAGAAATTATCGATCGTGCATAAACATTATTTTAAATAGTACATATGTATATACGAGTATGTATATAGATAATACGTGCGTTTTAGTTTCATTTCATTCTGTTTTATTAAAATATAAATCATACAAATAAGAGAAAGGATACTTTCAAACGAAAATAAAAAATAAGTTGAATTTGTTATTTTTCCATTTGTTTCTTTTTTACTGTACACACAAATATAAAATTTTTTATTTGTTCGCGCACGTATTGAAAAAATATTTTGAGCGAGAAATATGTATATTGAGCACATATGGTTTGAGTTTTAGCTAAGCATTTCTGCTAACAGCCACTAGAAAAAATTTCCATTTGTAACGACATCGAGAATTTGATTTAAACATAAATTTTCCATTGGTTTAGCAGTCTTATTATAATTTGTCTATGATAAAATTGTTAATACATATATTTTCTAAAAAGATATGTTGTATTTGCCAGTCCCTTTTAACAAAAAAATTATATTTTTTCCCCGTTTATTTTCGTTTGGCTTAAAAATTATATATTGAGGTACATTTTTTTTCTTATGTTCGAATATTTTAGATATTATTACACATATAAAATTATATATAGTTACATATTGTTGACAAATGTAAACAAAATATTATATGCATATGACAACACCAATAGTCGTTTTTATGCTTATATCTGTCAACACGGTTATGTTGTTTATTGGTTGTTAATAAATGTTCATTGTAACTTGAATTCTATATCAAACTAGTTGTGTTTCTGTTTCGCCGAAATTGCACATTTAACAGGTTATGGGCCCAGGATAACGTTATCCAGAAAGTAGAAAGTGATCGAGTATATCGAAACAGAAAATAAATAGTTTTATTACAATTTAAAAAAAAGGGAAAGAGTGAATAATTTGAAGTGATGTAACCTCACTTTTTATATTAAAAAACGTGGAAATAAATAGTGAACTTTTTGCATATTTTCCGAAGACAAAGAAATTCCTGTTATAATGGCCGTGTCTGCTAATTTTATGCCGGTTACAAAACTGGTTGGTCGTGAAAATTTTTCCAACTGGAAATTCGCAATGCAAGCTTACCTTCAGTTGGAGGACTTATGGGAATGCGTACTCGGCACAGAAAAAGACGAACAAAAAATTATAAAAGCAAAATCAAGGATAATCCTGGCTGTGGATCCGATTAATTATGTTCACATTCAGAATGCAACCACAGCCAAACAAGTATGGGAAAAGTTAGAGGCTGGATTTGAAGATTCTGGATTGACTAGAAAAGTTGGTCTTCTGCGAACCTTGGTGACAACTCAACTCGAAAATTGTAGCAACGTGGAAGATTATGTGAATAAAATAATAACCACTGCTAATAAATTAAATAGTATGGAATTTGAGGTTAAGGATGAGTGGGTTGGAACTCTTTTACTGGCAGGCCTCCCTGAGCAATACAAACCTATGATTATGGGTCTTGAAAGTTCAGGTACACGAATTACGGGTGATTTCATAAAAACCAAATTGTTACAAGATATTCCGTCAAAGCCGTTAGTCAAAAATTCTGAGGAAGATACAGCACTAGTAACAAGGAATATCAACAAACCACCTATTAGATGTTATAATTGTAACAAAATTGGACATATAAGCCGACAATGTAGATTGGAGCAACGAAAAAAATTGCAACCACAATACGAAAACGAAAATAAAAATGCATTTATAAGTGTTTTTACAGTTGGTGAATCGAACAAATCGGCATGGTACTTGGACTCTTGTGCTTCCTCGCATATGACAATGCATAAAAATTGGCTCTTGAAAGATGTTCGGGAATATGCTACCGACATATACACGGCGGGTGGTGAGCGATTAAAGTCTCGATTACTTGGAACATCTAAAATAAAAATAGCTGTAGGAAACTTGTATGATGAAGTTGAGGCACGGGAAGTTCTATATGTACCCAATATTTCAAGTAATTTACTATCAATTAGTAAATTAGTAAAAAAGGGAAACACCATTCATTTTGATCAATCGGGCTGTCGTATCATCAACCAAGATGGTATAACTTTTGCTACAGCGCGAGAAGTAAATGGTATTTACAAAATTAATGAACCTATTGAATCATCTCACCTAACGCAAGAAATCGACAAAGGCGCGTTATGGCATCGCAGACTTGGACACATGAGTGAAGGAAAAATGAACCAGCTGCAAAATATTTCAGACGCAAAGCTTGACTACACAAATATTAATGCTCATAATTGTACTAGTTGTGTAATGGGAAAACAACACCGAGAACCATTTAAGTCGTCAAATAACCGTGCAGAAAATATTTTGCACTTGGTTCACACCGATTTATGTGGACCGATGGAAGTAGAATCTCTTGGAGGCTGTAGATACTTCCTTACAATGATTGACGATTATTCTAAGAAGTTATTTGTTTATTTCTTAAAAGAGAAAAGTCAAGTTTTTGAGTGTATGAAGGAATTTAAAGTGCTTGTTGAAAATCAGCAGGATAAAAAAATTAAAATATTTCGTTCAGACAATGGTGGGGAATATGTAAATTATCAAATAATTAAATATCTAAAGGAGTCTGGTACAAAGCATCAGTTGACCGTCCGCTACACGCCAAAACAAAACGGAGTTGCTGAACGTATGAATCGCACGATTGTTGAAAAAGCAAGATCAATGCTTTGCGATGAGAATTTACCTAAACAATTTTGGGCTGAAGCGGTCAATACTGCAGCGTACTTAATAAATCGCACTCCAGCTGCTAGTTTGGATGGACAATTACCTGAGGAAATATGGACTAAAAGACGAATTGAAATTAGTCATCTACGCATATTTGGATGTAAAGCAATGGTACACATTCCAAAGGAAAAAAGGGTTAAATGGGACTACAAATCTGAACCTATGATTTTTGTCGGATATAGTGAAAGCACAAAAGGTTACCGATTTATTAATCCTAAAAATAATAAACTTGTAATAAGTCGTGATGTAAAATTTTTTGAAAATGAAACTTTGACAAATCCATATTCTGAAACAAACGGAGAAAAAGTATCAGAAAGTTGCCTTCTTCCTATCGAAGTATCTAAAGAACAGAGGGAAGAAGAGGTGATTGAAAGTGAAGAAGAAATCGCCAGCGATATAAGTGAATCAAATAGAACGAGTTCTTCTGAAACCAGTTCTATATTGGAATATCCATCTGAAAGTCAGTCACGAGCTATTGAAATTCGACGATCAACAAGAATTCCAAGGCCGAAAGTACTTAATGATTTCATAACATATAAAGCAGAAACTGATTTTGTCGCTGACCCGCAAAACATTGAAGAAGCACTTGGTCGGTTGGATGCATCATCTTGGAGGCAAGCAATGGAGGAGGAATATAATGCCTTGTTAGAAAATAATACTTGGACGTTAGTAGATGCAGCTCCAAATAAAAAGGTTTTAAGCACACGATGGGTATTTAAAACCAAATCAGTTGAGGATATAGAAAAACCAAAGTACAAAGCACGCCTGGTGGTTCGAGGTTGTGCTCAAACGAAAGGCATAGATTACGAAGAGATATATTCACCTGTAGTAAGAATTAACGCTGTACGGTTACTTTTGTCGTGGGCAGTAAAAGAAGATCTTGAAATCCACCATATGGATGTTAAAAATGCATTTCTACAAGGAGAATTACATGACGAAATTTATATTTGTCAGCCAGAAGGCTTTGAATTGCAGGGAAGTGAATCTAAAGTATGCAAATTAAATAAGGCCATGTACGGTTTAAAACAGGGAAGCAAACAGTGGAATCGGAAAATTGACACGACACTAAAATTAATGAAATTTCAACAATCAAAAACCGAACAATGCATATATTACATTAACGCTGGTGGTAAAATTCAAATTATTGCAGTTTACGTTGACGACCTCATCATTTTGTCCAATGACATACACCTTATGCAAAAAACCAAGGATACTCTTCTAAAAACTTTCAAAATGAAAGATTTAGGAGAAATAAATAAATGTCTTGGAATGCGAATAACCAGAGATCGAAAGGCGGGCAAAATTTGGATAGATCAATCAGAATATATTGAAAGTATTATTGAGAGGTTCAATATGTCGGATTCGAATGAGGTGAAAACGCCATTAGATTCAAATCAGAAACTAACCGACAAAATGTCACCAAATGAAGAAAGCGATCAACTTAAAATGAAAAATATACCATATAAAGAAGCTGTGGGTAGTCTCTTATATGCTGCACAAATTTCAAGGCCTGATATTACTTATGCAGTTGGTGTTTTAAGTCGTTTTAGCTCAAATCCTGGCCAGGCTCATTGGGTAGCAGTTAAGAGAGTGCTACGATACTTAAAAGGCACGGTACATCACAAACTTCAATACGATAAAGACAGTAAATCCACAATAGAAGCATACAGTGATGCTGACTGGGCAAACTGTTCTGATAACCGTCGCTCAGTAACAGGTTTTATTGTCATTATGCAAGGTGGGCCTATTTCTTGGACAAGTAAACGACAAAGAACGGTTGCCCTTTCTACAACGGAAGCGGAATATATGGCACTGTCTTCTGTGTGCCAAGAAATTTTATGGCTCCGAAGCTTAGCATCAGAAATAGGTATCTCATTGGATTGCCAGCCGACAATCGTTTATTGCGACAACAAAGGAGCTATGGATTTAGCACTTACTGAGGGATATCGCCAAAGAACGAAGCATATCGATATTCGATATCACTTTCTTCGTCAACACATCGAGAACAAAGACATTGAAGTAAAGTTTGTTCATACTGGAGAAATGCTTGCAGATTTTTTAACGAAGGCTTTGCCTATTCAAAAATTTAATTATTGTATTCAAAATTGTCTAATTGTATTAACCTAAAATTTTTTGTTTAACAGAGGGTGTTGACAAATGTAAACAAAATATTATATGCATATGACAACACCAATAGTCGTTTTTATGCTTATATCTGTCAACACGGTTATGTCATATATTATAAAGTATATATATACGCTACTAAGTGGACCAAAAAAAAATTTGACTCTACCCTTATTGAATGTAAAAAAGTTCAGTGCACAATTTTTTTCACTACTATATTCTACCCTTTTCCATACAAATCAAGGATAAAAAAAACGGTCGAAATTTTTCCATAGAAAAATCGGGTTATGTCCCTTCTGTTTGTACTCTATATTCTGTGGTTATGTTGCTTATTGGTTGTTAATAAATGTTCATTGTAACTTGAATTCTATATCAAACTAGTTGTGTTTCTGTTTCGCCGAAATTGCACATTTAACACATATAAATATTAAAATTTATTAAATAAAAATTCAGCTTACAAATTATTACTAATGATATTATAGCTATGCTTCTCGATTTACAATTTTCAAGAATATTCGTGGTCTTAAGAATTCATTTATTTAAATAGATTATGTACTTTAATAACTTTTTAATTACAAATTAAAATTAAATCTCGATTTTATTTCATTTGTTATTTTATGATTTAAAAACAAATTAAAGAAGGCCCCAATTTCTTAGTTGATGTGGATTTCGAGATTGTTAAATGATTTATTTAAGTTAAAATAATTTTGATTGTAACTGAACATCAGAAGATAATTAAAAATTTTTTTCTATACTTATCAAACTTAAATAAGCTTTTTCTTTAGAAAAAAAATACATTTATTATCCATTTATTTAAAAAAATAATAAAAAAAAACCCGAAATCACATGTTTAGTGGATACAAGTGACGTCACATTAGCATGCGCAATATTACACCTTGTTCTCTTTTCATCATGTGCAAGTGCGGTAGTAAAAAATCTCGTGTATTTTTGTTTTTATTTTATTTGTTGTTACAGTGTAAAAATAAGTTGCTAGTTTAATTGGAATATTACTGAATGAAAAGCTTTCTCAAAACAATTTTTTTTTAAATAATTCAATAACAAAATATCATTATTTACTTCTTGCAATGTATTATTCAATTTAACTTTGTTAATTTGCGTTTATGTACATACAAGGCACTATGGTTGATTGTTGAATACTCTTCTTGCATACACACATACTTTGTATCGTGTGTTATACGACGTTCAACAAATAAAAGGCAGCATGCCGGAAAATGGTAAAATTCTAAATGAAATCTACCTTAAAATTAAAAAACAATTTACCAAAAATAATGAAAAATAAACAAAGTTCGTGCTCAGGGGAATGAAAATTTAATTTTTTGCCGCAATTGCGAGATATAGATAAATAAAGTCAAAAAAAAAATTGAACAGAAAATTTTCATAGCATTCGTATGAAAGTGTTTTTTCGTGTTTACATTATTGGGGCCTGCATACATACAAAGCGTATATATTGAAAAAAGGCCGTATACACATACATAGGCACTGGTATGTTGGATCTTGCCTAAGAAAAACAAAAAAATTTACATGAACAAAAAATACAATGTACCGCATCCATATAAAATGTATGAATAACAACAACAAATGGTTTCTTTTAATATTAATTACGATATGATTTCTTACCTGTGATTTATAAACGAAAATATAATTACATTTTAATAAATTGCAACTACATATTTAATTACAATTAAACATATTTTTTAACAAACACTACGATTAATTTCACTTGTTACTATAAATCAAATACACTACACTGACATTCATTTTTTTTATAAGTATGTTGATTGTTGAATACTCTTCTTGCATACACACAAACTTTGAATCATGTGTTATACGACGTTCAACAAATAAAAGGCAGCATGCCGGAAAATGGTAAAATTATAAATGAAATCTACCTTAAAGTTAAAAAACAAAATAATGAATGAAATGAAAAAATAATGAATATTGAAAAAATAATGAAAAATAAACAAAGTTCATGCTCAGGGGAATGAAAATTTAATTTTTTGCCGCAATTACGAGATATAGATAAATAAAGTCAAAAAAAAAATTGAACAGAAAATTTTCATAGCATTCGTATGAAAGTGTTGTTTCGTGTTTACATTATTTGAGCCTGCATACATACAAAGCGTATATATTGAACGATGGCCGTATACACATATATAGGCACTGGTAGGATGATCCAAAACAAAAATAAAATTGACAGTCATATAATTTAAGCCTTTTGCTAAATGCTTTTATATGCAATCAATAAATACATATTTATTTAATTTTAATATTTTTGTGCTTAAGTTGTTGAATTTTAATTGCATAGACGATCTAAAAGAAGATCGGCATATAGAAAAAACTATAAAATAGTAAAATGTTTAAATTTTTAACAAACTTATCTTGTATTTTCAATTTAGCTGTGATTTTTATGTTAACATCATCATTGCCTGTAAATGAGCCACAAAATGTACAGCACAATAGTAATGATTCTTTAAATATTACTGTTACTGAACCAGACACATCTCTAAAGCTAGATGATTTTATACAAAAGCTAAAGACGAAATACCAGAAACTGGATACCATTGATTTCGATCGAACATTTCTTAATGGTACGGTTGTAACATTCTTGAACCAGTGTAATATTAATGATTTGTCTTGCATGACTTATTTTGATATGTTATTGGGATTGGCCGAAAATTTACCCGAGGATTCATTGAGATCGATCAAACCGGAGCTGTGGAAAAATCATGTCACGTGCAACTCATTTTGTGCAGAATTTACCGCGTCTATTCCAGGTAATTTTATAATTAATATAGTTTATGATCACGTAACTTGCATTGCTAATCGCTCACAAATTAGTGTATTTTTAAACCTGAAGGTTATGATTATTGTCCATGATGTAGTTGGACACAGAATTGCTAAGATATGTTGTAATGTAATTTGTTTTAAGTTTATAAGTAATTCAAGGCCTAATTCTGCTGTACACATTGAATTTTTGTTAACTAATCCTATAATCCAAAATTTTAATCAATAATTATAAAAAAGGTTTTTGTCTTCGCTTGAGAATTGTGAATTTGACTAGTTTTCTTTTTTTTGATTCATTAGCTTGAATGTTGCTATGTTTTTAATGACATAAATACAAATATTTATTAAATATAAAACTTACTCAATTACACTTGAAACTCGATTATCCGGGATGATTGGGATTTCCTGGATAATCAAAAATCCCGGTTAATCGAATGATTTTTATTAGAACTAAAAAACGGTTAATCAGATGAAATTCACATTAACCAAGAGAATAAAAAATCCAGGATAATTGAGGTTCACGGATAATCGGATCCCGGATAATCGAGATTCAAGTGTACTAAAGTTCAAGTGATTTTATACACTTGTGGCTAACATCCGACTTTCTTTTACTGGTAAAACTGTCTTGAATTAATCAAAACTCATTGTCCCTGCTTAAATTTCAGAAACGGGCATTCCATAATTTCTAATCTCGCCACTTTCGGTACACAAATTTCCACCAAATTTCAAAAGGATCTTCGAATTAATGGGAAAAGTATAAGCATGATAGATTCCTAATATGTTTGCTTCCTAATAGTGGTATTAAGTTTCACCCCGATTAATTAATCCGTCTGGTATGTTCAGGCTTTAAATGAATTTACGTCGAAAAACATTTTTTTCAAAAATCGTCATTTCCGCTTAAATTTTGAAAACTGGTCTGGGCCGATATTAATGCAAAATTAATTTAAAATCTTTTAATTCATAATCGTTTTTCTCATAAATGATATGCTTTTCAAAATATTTGCAAAAAACGAAAAAGCTCCTATGGAATTTTGAATTCCGATTTCGGCCAAAGATCACTGCGATATGCCAATTTTGGATAAAAGCTTAATAATAAATCGATCAATCAAGCCGCCTGGGTTGTGTAGCGGCCGAACTTTTGTTGAACAATAGTGTTTTGTCAAAAATCTTCTTTTAATTTTGAAACAATGTTGGCCCAGATTAGTTTTCCAAAATTTAAGCGGAAATGACGATTTTTGACAAAAACTGGTTTTCAATAAAAATTCGGCCCCTGTACAGTGATTTATGTACATATTGCTTGGTCGGGATGAAACTCCACTCTTACTACGTACATATATATATATTAGAGATTCAATCCGGATCGAATCAACTTAGTTAACTTTGGATTGAAACCGAATTATCTTTTTTAGCATATATATTGGCGACTTATACCCTAGACAGACACAAACTAGCTAATCACGAATTCGAGATTACGTAGTTATTTTTTCAGTCTGTCAGCACACGATTTTGGCAAAACAGGATTGTTGCGTTTATAGAACAAGATTGCTCTACAATGGGGTTGTTGGAAGAAGATAAATGTGAAATATAAGAAAAAATTAGTAGGATTTTATGGGGCTGGGGAACATACTAAGTCATTTTCATTGAATGTATACAGAAAAATTGTTAGATTGTAAATTAAATTTTGAAAAAATGTTTAACTGTGACAGAAATTATTAATACATTTAGTTTATATTAACTTATTGTAATTGATTCGATGTAATTCAAAATCGGCAAAGACACATTGAAATTGTTTTTTTTCATTAATTAAATATGAATTTGAACGTTTGCAGAATAACAAAATCGGGTTTGTGTCTGTCACCATAATTATAAAATCGCGATTTCATTTGTTTGACCTGTAATCGCGATTGGAAGAAATCGCGATAATTTTTGTGTCTGTCCACGGTATTATGTCGGAATCGAGTTGAGATAAATATCAAAAAAATATTCTAAATACATGTTTCTATATTTATTTAAATTCAAATAAAAATTAAAATATTCAAAACAAAATATATATTCGCAAATAATCGTAAACGAAATAAAAATGGCGTTGTTTTATCATTAATATATTTTAAAAAAATTGTTGTTTTTCGACTCGATTCCGTATATATTGGTGTTTTTAAGGACTGAGTTAACTCGATTTTACAAATTTGATGGATCGAATCGAGTTAACGCGAAGTTGACTCGATCCCGTATGTCCCTTTTCGTGCCCTGTAACACAATTGTGTGGGTAAGCCGGGGTCGGTAAAATACGCATCTCTAAAATGTATTTTTGTATGTTTTTTGAACCAACTTACACATTTGTGCATTCCATTCAAACTTATTTTCGCCCGAAAAACTATACACACAATTGTGTTGGTTGTACTTCAAATCAAGCATAATTTTCTATCAAAAACGTCATTACATACTATGGTTTTATACTCACACAATTGTGTGGTTCCCAAGTATGACAATGCGAAACTCAAGATTGAGCTATCGTATTTGCCTTCGATTGCCAAGTATAACAAAATTCGACTTTTTCGCCATTTCTAGAAGTAAAAACTTATACATACATATTTAGTTTCGACTTTGACATAGTTTTGCTTTCGACTTAGAATAATGCCGCAGGGGTCTCATACGAAACGACACATTTCACAACAGGATGTGCTAAAACAGGATGTCACAAAACAGGATATCACAAAACAGTACATGGTACGCTACAGTACATGGTACGAAACAGGACCGATTAAAACAGTACAACACAAAACAGTACATGGTACACTAAAGTACATGTTACGAAACAGGACCGATTAAAACAGTACATCACAAAACAGTACATGGTACAGTAGAGTACATGGTACGGAACAGGACCGATTAAAACAGTACATCACAAAACAGTACATGGTACACTAAAGTACATGGTACGGAAGAGTACATCGCAAAACAGTACATATTAAAAGAGAACACCACAAAATAGTTAATAGTCAATTTTATTTTACGGTTTTAATAACTAGTTGTGTGGGTACGGAAAAGTACCATGTCAAAAATTTATTTTTGTATGTTTTTTGAACCAACATACACATTTGTGCATTCCTTTCAAACTTATTTTCGCTCGGAAAAACACTATAACTATACACACAATTGTGTTGGTTGTACTTCAAATCAACCGATATTTTTTATCAAAACCGCCATTACATACTATGGTTTTTTACTCACACATTTGTGTGGTTTGGACTTAAATTGAGCCATTTTTTTGGTTAAAAAAGCGATATATTTATTTATATATTTATTTAAATTTTTGATCTATTTTGCAACGATCAAGTATTAGCGATTTAAATAAAAATAATGTTATATATTGTTAGGTGAAGGGATATTTTATTATAACTTAAAGCAATTATAATTCTATATAGTATACTGTCTAATTACTCTAGGTGAAGGCAAATATCCACTTGATAATACCCTAATTACTAAACGTATTCAATAAAAAATATTTAACAAATCAAGCTGAAAAAATCCTCCAGCTTAACGTTCAGTAAAATGTACTTTAGTGTACCATGTACTGTTTTGTGATGTACTGTTTTAATCGGTCCTGTTCCGTACCATGTACTTTAGTGTACCATGTACTGTTTTGTGATGTACTGTTTTTATCGGTCCTGTTCCGTACCATGTACTGTTTTGTGATGTCCTGTTTTATTACATCCTGTTTTGAAATGTGCCATAGTGAGCGGCTTCGATGCCGCAGCCACACGAATGCAAATACACACCAATATTGGCGTATTTTATATTTGGCGAATATTAGTAAAAGATACCATTCGTGTAGACAATTGCCCAATGTGCGTACCAATGTTGGTAGTTTCTTTTGATCTTTTTTGGAAAACCGCCTATTGAACGAATGTGCACCAATGTTGGAAAAATGTAACCTTGATTTGAATTTGTCATTTGTTTTGTGTCTACACGATTTGTCTTTTGAATTAGCAATTATTTGTGGCCACAAACATAAATGTGCAAATGTAAAAAATTTGAAAAAATACTACAAATAAAATTTATTACAAAAATAATACTTCAATTATTATTTATGTATGATAATACAATACCACTCAAAATATAAATGGCAATGTTAATAACTTCGTATAGTTTAGGCTTGGCAGCGAAATGGTTAATTAGTATATTTCAGGTGATAAATGTTTGTTTTATGGATGCATTTATTTTTCATTTTAAAGGTATAGCGATACCAGTGAATAATAGCTGCAGTTTCGCTTCTCGAATAATAAAACACGGCTTAAATGTGGGAATAACTTGCTTAATCTCTATATAATATATCTACTTTTACGAACGACAGAAATCCCGTAGTCGTCGTTACAATGGAAGTTTAACAATATTGTAATAATGTACAGTTTATGAACATACCCTTGTGCTCTTATCGACGGTCGAACAGAAATTCCTTAGTAACTAATTCAGAAGTTCCGCATAAACTCGGCATGAACGTTTGCAAACCATTTTTTATATTTTTCTGTAGATGATATATTCAATTTATTTCTTACAAATTTTTTTCCAGGTCACCCATTCAGCCCTGAGACCAGCATATCGATGAAAATGAAAGATCCCATGTTATGTCACACCCAGTGCTTGACATTAAGTAGAACAACATTTATATGTGATGTTAAACCAATATGCAGTATAACATTATCGGGATACGAACAAATTATTAGCCATTTAAACGGATTAAATTTAACAACATTGACCGTCGCGTCAAATTTTACTGGCTCCTCTGTGATACCAGTATCGAGGGTATCAAATGTTTCCGTTCCTATTGGACCTGTTACACCAAAAAAAAACGAAATTCATGATGTAAACCCGGCAGCATCTAACGTTAAAACTAATAACTCTATGCATGGTGTGGCAAATTTATTATCAAGTGATATTGTTCCATCACCAAAAAACGATCACATGGAATCAACGTCAAATAAACCCATCAAATCAAATAATACAAAACCAGGCCTAAACCCCAAACCAGAGCAAAGCAGGAGTAATGATACTTCTGAAATTAAGGAAGGTAAAGTTGACAAAACCATGAATACCAAGATTGGTACTGAGAAGAATGGTGATAATTTGATACCAAGCGATGAAATAACTCCCATTGTAAATGTCCCTCTCTTTGATTCAGAAACAACGTCTGCATCACCTTTCATTTCCAATGGTGCATTTGACAGTAGGATATTGAATCCTCCCTCAGAAAAAGATGATACAATGTCTGAAGAGTATGAAGACGAAGAAGGTCAGAAACCGGAACTTCCGTCTCGTGAAAAGAGTGGTGAAACGCGTTTGGTAAACAATAATGATATGCTGGATATTGAAAAACCATCGCTTAAAGAAGACGCCGCATATGAAAAATATACAAATAAAGAGGATAATAAAGAGCATCCAGATGAATTCACCGGAGATCCCGATTCATATTTTTTTATGTATTTCATGTTTATTATGGTTTTATGTGTTATGCTTTACGTGATATATCACAATAAATCCAAAGTTCTAGCTTTAGTATTAGAAGGTCGACGTGGTTCATATAGCGGGCGTGGAATTGGTCGACGGAAACATACGGCGGCATATCGAAAACTGGATTCGAATTTAGAAGAGGCGATTACATCAAATGCAGGTGGACGAGCGGCTGAAATTATTTATTAAGGCTTGAGTTGAAATTTCCCATTTTTGTTTTATTTAAAATAATATTTGATATTAAATTTTTTGTCAACATGAAGATAATAATAACAAAATTTCGTCCAAATTTTTAATAAGTTTTTGAATATTGAGCAATAATAATAATAAATAAACATGAGGTACTTGATCATTACAAAAACTCAATGGCAAAAAAAAATTATTGATATTTTTCATTTTACATGAGATAATCCAGTGAAAATAATAACCAACAATCAACACACATTTTAAACTATAATTGTTGGCAAATTTCATGCGGCCGCCTTTAATGTTCCCCATCAGGGCAGTTTTAGTAAATACTTTTATTTTTAATTGTTAACAATAGAAATATAAAAGTGATTTTTGTTATTTTGACATCGCATTTTTCTAAACAAGACGAGAAATTAGTTACGATTTGTAATAATATACAATAATGTTCTAGCACATTACTATTTAATTGAATATATTTAGTTGCATTTTTACGATGATTTCAAATTCAAAATGTAATTGTTACCAACTAATAAAAATAAATTAAAAAATATTTGTGGTTGTTTCTTTGAGCACAATATTAATTCCTATTCAGAATGGGAATTGCTTGTACCAAAGAAAGACCATGTATAAGTTACACAGGCAAATATCCCATGGTAACTTTTGAGTAATTTTAATTTTTTTAATGTTTGTAACAAAAGTTACTCAAATTACCCTGGCATTACAAAAAGTAAGATAACATTTAGTAATATTTATCTTCAGCAAAATTCTATGACGTATTTTTAACAGATAAAACATTTATGTATTTTTTTAATAGTTTATACATACTTTGAAAATTTGAATTTTAATTTTTCTGACACTACCAATTTAATAATACAAATTGTCATAAAGACAAACTAAACAAACAACTAAAAGTAAATTACCCTAAATTTACTCTACATTTTCGGAAATAGATTTGGTAATATTTTTGCCAACAAGTTACCCAAAAGTTACCATGGGATATTTCCGAAAAAGCCTATTGTAAAACATATTACAATAAGTTAAACTTACATCAAATTCTTTGGAAAAAATGAAAAGAAATCAATTACGTTTTGCTCCAAAGAACACGAAAAAAGAAAAAATGGTTTGTTTACATTTGTTTAAAGGGAAATCAAAACAAACAACAACAAAAAATGTTTTACACGTAAAAAGAAAACACTTTTAATTACACCAAATTCACTTTAAATTACAAAAAAATTAATATCATTTATAATATTTAGTTTAAATAAACACTTATAACGCACGTTAAAATATAAACACCAAATTATAATGCCGATAATGAAAATGGCGCGTCTTTAGTTTCTTTGTTTTTCTTGTAGACGTAAAAACACTTTTTATTACACCAAATTCACTTTAAATTACACAAAAATTAATATTATTTATAATGTTTAATTTAAATAAACACTTATTAGCGCACGAAAAAATATAAACACCAAATTATAATGCCGATAATGAAAATGGCGCGTTTTTTGTTTCTTTGTTTTGACACTGACGTATTTCTTTTTTTTGATCACAAAACAAATCCTCCAAAAAAATGGGATTTCGAAATTTGATCACTGATCAAAAAAAAAATCAATTATTTGCTTCCAAAGAACATGATCAGGTATTTCTGATCAAAATTTTTTCCAAAGAATTCTGTATTAATCTAATGAATCTTATAGCCAGAACAGACTAAGGATTAGTTAAACTGGTTTAGCAAAATTCAATCAAACACCCTATGGAAAAAGTTGATTTTGCTAGTAAATTTTTGATTTTTTTCGTAGTGTGCCGAACTGAATTGAATTTTATTTCGTAGAGTGCTTCACCGAATTTTGCTAAACCAATCTAACTAATCCTCAGTCTGTTCAAGTTGTTACATTATTTAACTTTATTAATTATTACATTTAAATTTTGGCCACATTCACAATATTTATGGCTCTCAATTCAATTAGGTACATTTTTTTTGTTTATTAAATCACATGTTTTATGTATTTTGAATAAAAATCATTTTGCAAATTTTTTGTTTTCAGTTTTTTTACTGGATATTAAAAAGTTGGCAATGAAAAAATATCCATTCTTATGAATTTTAAAATTTGACGTAAACTATAAATGTGGTAAATAAACATTTAGTCTATTTATATTTTCTATTTGCTAATATTTATAATGCTGAACTAAAACGGTTAGTTCCTCAAGCAATGGAAAGGTATTTTAAGACTTCGTTTACTGCTGCTGAGGATTTAAAATCGAAATGGAAAGTAGTTAATAGTGTTGTGAACAACACACTGAGTGAAGATGATCCATCTAAAATAGCCAATATTTTTAATGAATATTTCATCAGTGTACCACTGAAATTTTGAATGCTAATCATGAAACCGTTTATATAGATGAAGACTTATCAGTTAGAGATAACTTAATTTTCTCGAACTGCAATTATCAGAATTTTTTCTTTTTCCTAGTTTGTGAAGAGGAAATTTTTGCGATCGTTCGTGATTTAAAAAATAGTACTTCATACGGCTTTGACGAAGTTTCACATAAAATAAACAAAAATATAATTACTAGTCTTGTTCAGGTGTTGGCTTTTATTGTAATGCTTGTTTGTCGAAAGGGAGTTTTCCGGACCTACTTAAAGTTTGTGTTGTAAAACCGCTTTTCTAAAAAGTTTGTCAGTTAGATAAGAATAATTCCGCCCTATTACTCTTTTGAGCACTTTTTCTAAAATCTTCGAAAAAATAAGCATAGATTGTTTGATTATTTTGATAAAATTAAGTTCTCGACGGATGACAGTATGGTTTTATTAAGAATTATCCAACTGAAAACGCCTTAATAGCATTATTCCCCTCTGCACCGTAATTTAAATGATAATTTAAAATCCTCAGCTTTTTTCGTTAATATGTATATCTAAAGCTTTCGATACTGTTAACCATAGTATTTTATTATCGAAGCTGCAATATAATTGGTATAAGAGGTCTTGCTTTGAATTTGTTTATATCGTATCTTGTCAATCGTAAGCAAAGTGTTTGTGTTAATGGGTATTTCAGAGATGAGAAAATAGTTAATGTTGCAGGGATCAGAACAAGGACCAGTTCTGCGGGGCCATTGCTCTTTCTAATCTATTGTAATTCAATTTTCAGTCTGGATTTACGCGGCAATATCGCGTTTGCAGCTGAACATTTTAAAAAATTCTTCAACTATACCGCTCCTAAACTATATATTCTAACAAATAATATTAACGATTTTTACAAATTATTAAAGGATTTGTCTATTTACTATTAGTAATGTTACTACTTCTATGTAGAAGTATAGCTATTTGTAAATTTTACCATTTTGTTTGTGAATTTTATTGCTGTGAACAAATATCAACAAATGACAATAAAAATTATTCATCTTAATAATTTTCTTCTTTTGTACATTTTCAAAAGCAATTTTCTTACTTTTTTTAGTACCCGAATAGAAATAGTAATAATTAATAATTAATTTTTTAAATTTGTAATAGTGTAATTTAAATATTTTTTGTAATTGAATCGTAGCTGTGAAACGTTATCTTTAATAAAGAGACTACTAAGCTAGTTTTATTTTTGATAGAAATAAAAACTAGGAAAAAAAGTGGATGTCTGTACCACGTGTACGGACAAAGGACGTGAATACGTACAATGTTTTGGGAAGAAAATGGCCTACGCGGTACATCGAGATTTCTGGTGAACGTTAGAAGAAAGATTGAACTCACGTAGCATGAAGTGTATTAATGTTAAATTAATACATAATATTTAAATCATTTAAAAATAACATTTCTGACCAAAATATCCAACCCCATCATAATCGGTTAAGAAATTACCGAGTTCCGCCCCAACACACCATATTAGAGAACTTCTTCCAAAAATCATTTAAGAATCCCATTTCCATCCAACATATTGAATCCCATCATAATCGGTTAGGAAATGGCGGATTCCGTCCCAGTTGGTCATATGCCAGAACTTCTTCCAAAAATTATTTAAGAATCCCATTTCCATCAAACTTATCCAATCCCATCATAATCGGTTAGGAAATGACCGAGTTTTGTCCCAGGTGGTCATATCCCAAAACTTCTTCCAAAAATCATTACGAATCTCATTTCCGACCAACATACCCAATCCCATCATAATCGGTTAAGAAATTACCGAGTTCTGCCCCAGATGACCATATTCCAGAACTTCTTCCAAAAATCATTTAAAAATCCATTTTCCACCCAAATTACCCAATCCCATCATAATCGGTTAGGAAATGGCCTAGTTCCGTCCCAGGTAGCCATATTCCAGAACTCTCTCCAAAAACCATTTAAGAAACAATTTCCATCCAACTTGCTCAATCCCATCATAATTGGTTAGGGAATGGCCGAGTTCCGTCTCAGTTGGCCATATGCCAGAACTTCTTCCAAAAATCATTTAAGAATCCCATTTCCATCCAACTTCCCCAATCCAATCATCTTCGTTTACGAAATGACCAAGTTCCATCCCAGGTGGCCATTTGCCAGAACTTCTTCTAAAAAACATTTAAGAATCTTATTTCCATCCATCCAGTTCCGTCCCAGGTGGCCATATTCCAGAACTTCTTTCAAAAATCATTTAAGAATCCTATTTCCATCTAACATACCCAATTTCATCATAATCGGTGAAGAAAATACAGAGTTAAATACGATAATACGAACGGAAAATATTAAAATGGCGGTCCACCGCAAGCGATGCGTCCCAGTTCCCACTCATTGTAACGAAGTCTTTGATCCTTTAGCTATCGAGAGGTGTAATTAAAATTTGGATGTAGATGATAGGTAAATAGCTGCAGCGTCTTACTTTATCTACATATTTCGTTATCATAATTTTTTTGGATTACCTCCCTATGAAAGCAAAAATTCTTTCAGAATATGGAGCACACAATGTGTGGGCAGGCCGGTAATGGGACATTGCTACTCCGGCAGCCCGCAGACCATCTCTCTTGAACTGAACGCAACATTCAAAATTAGTAATATAAACATGCTCGTCATTGCGTACCTAGATCTCAAAAGCAAGATAATTGAGCATCTCTGCGTGACTGTATCAGTTAGATCGAGGTGATGTGACTTGAGACTCCGGTAGTTCAATGTTAAAAAGCAGACGTCATTATTATCTCTAACAAAATTCGCCATTACAACCTGAGCTGTACTGAGCGGATATGTGGTGAGACGCGCTAGCTCATTTTGAAGAAGACCCATTAAGGTTGCATTTTTATGCCCATGGTAGAAGACATGATCATCGATAGCTGATGTGATAAACTGCCCTTCGAGACTCGTTACTCGTGATAAAGCAACATACCCAAGTTGTTGACTGTGTTTTTATCGTAAGAGTATACTTACTATCTTGTTATAGGTTTATTTATTTATTTATCATTTATGACATTTTTTAATCTTATTATTATCTTGAATTAATTAAATAGATCATAATTATTATACTTACGAGGGCTGCCTTTTATATTTCGGGATTAGAGAACAAAAACAAGTATTAATCATCGAAAACCGCTTTAATGTTTTTCAAAATATTCCCCATGAAGATCGATACACTTTTGCATGCGTTTGAACCAATTGTCGAAGCACTTTTTCCACTCTGATTGAGGTATCTCCAAAACATGCATTCTGAACGCAGCAACCGCTTCTTTAGGTGTCGAAAAACGTTGACCTCTCAGTTTGTTTTTTACGTACGGGAATAAAAAGAAGTCATTTGGTGACAAGTCAGGACTATACGGCGGATGACTCATCAAATCGATGTTTTGAGTGCTCAAAAATACAGTTGTTTTAGCCGATGTGTGAGAGCTCGCATTGTCGTGGTGAAGTCTTCGGCAGTTGGTTTTCCTGATTTCTTGGAAGACAACTGGCAAACAAATGGTTATGTACCACTCAGAATTGACTGTTCTGCGTTGTTCTAGTGGTACGGTTGCGACATGTCCATTTTTTCCGAAAAAACAGGCGATCATTTGCTTGCAAGTGCTTCGCGCGCGAACAACTTTTGTTGGATCCGACTCATCTTGAAACATCCATACAGTCGACTGCTGTTTACTTTCGGGCTGGTACGCGTAAATCCACGATTCATCACCTGTCACTATGCGATGGACGTATTTTGAAGCACCGCGATCGTATTTTTTGAGCTTTTCTTTCGACCAATCGACACGAGCCTTTTTTTGAGCGATTGACAAATTGTGTGATCCAACGCGAACAAATTTTTTTGACATTCAAATGTTTATGCAATATTGAATGTATGCTGGTCCCACTAATGCCTAAGGTTGTCTGAATCTCACGATAGGTCACATGAAAATCTTGCAATATCAGTTCGCACACAGCATCAATCGTTTCCGGAACAACAACTGATTCTGGACGACCTTCACGAAATTCGTCTTGGAGTGAACTACTACTTCGATTGAATTCACCATACAATCGATAAACACTGGTCCTTGATGGTGCATGCACTCTTGCTGCCTTAATCCACGTCGAAAGTTGTAAAAAATAATCGCACGAAAATGTTCACGATTTAATTCCATTTTTTCGCCGAGATGTTGAGTTAATGAGTCCTGTAAACAACACAAATAGCGCTCGAATGTCAAAGTTCTGAGTACGTATAATCTCAAAAATGTCAAACTTTACGACAGAGCTGCCAGTTGCCAGATTGCAACACTAGGGTTGTCCAATCCCGAAATATAAAAGGCAACCCTCGTTAATACTAGCTAAATACCAATTCTTTTTTTAATAAATACACTCAATATAGTCCCAACAACTGATTGTACTGTAACTCTCGTAATTTTCCCAACATGTAGATATTGCTCAGTGAATTGTACAATATGACTCCATTATACCCTAATGATCGCTGTGAATTACTGTACTGTCTGATATACTGTACATTGGTAATCGATAATGAGTATTTCTGGTATTATAGTTATGAACTTCTCTATTAGAGCATAACATTAAATTCAAGTATTTTGGTAGATCTCCATTTTCAAGGTGAAACATCAACTTCAAAACGTTGTAGTGTATTCTTTGGTTAATAGACTTCCATCCTAGTACTTCAGGCATTTCACTTATATGTGTCCTAATATCTGCTAATAAAATCATTGATTGATTCATTATGAATAACACTGATGAATAATAATCTACAATTGAATCATAAAATATAATTTTTGTCTCAGGTGGCATTTTATCCTTAATTCTATTAAATAAGAATAACTTTTTAATAATTTTTTTTAGCAACATAATTCAAATGATCATTAAAATTTATTTTTTCATATATGATAACACCAAGGTATTTATATTGTTTCACACGTTCAATGACTTCAGTATCTACTAATATATTTTGATTACATTCTAGTATTGTTTTAATTGACATCACCATGTACTTTGTTTTAGAGATGTTAAATACCAACTTATGGAACATCAGCCAGGTGCGCACCAAATATGAGTTGATATACTTTTTCTGCGCCCACGTATGAATTGTGGTGACACACATTATTTTAAATTTGTTATTTGTTTCTGATCGATGGAAATGTCGATGGTTTCTATTTCCTTTTTTAAATTAGTTTTTTGTTTTCCCTATTATACATGTACAACAAGCAGGCCATGTACTATAATACTATAATAGTACAAAATTGTTTTTGTTACTTTTTTCAAACGAAGTACGTCATTTCCGTTCGTTTCATTTACAAGTTTACTTAAAGCTTAGTACTCAGTTCAAAGTGAAATGAAATTTTAACGCGGTCTCCAAAAATCTATTTATTTTCGCGTGAAATAGAAATGAAATTTCATTTGGAGAATTTTTAAATTTAACGTATAAATTTGTAGGCATACACAAATGAATTTGTTTATTTTACATAAATAAATTAAATTAAAATGATTTTAATTAAAATTTATCGATTTGTGGTATTAAAAGATTTGTTTATTGCCGAATACAAACAAATGTCAAAATTTCGCGTGAAAATAATGTGCCGACACATTATTTTCACATGAAAATAATTTGGAGAGTTTATGCGCGCCATCTTTGATGTATTGAACACACTTGGCTTTTTCATTGGAGAACTGAGTACTACAAAATGAAAATAGAAATGAAATTTTTCATTTCTAATTTCGCTTTGGTTAAATCGTATGGAAATTTCACGTGAAATCGAACTGAGTACTAGGCTACAAAAATTTTAGTAGGCGCGAGTAAAGATGTTTACACATCAAAAACTAAATTTCACCCTTTAGAAAATCTTATAGTTGTAGCTGAGACAACCTAAAAGAGATATTTCGTCCTATGTAAACGTAAAAATTTAAACTACGATTTCATTTTCTGTAAATAGCCGCATACAATCAAAAAAATTTGGTTTTTTGTGTATACGTATACGCAGTTTACGCTGGCATTGGAATAATCAGAAGTTTGTTTTGTTTTCATTTTTTAGTTCAAATGAAAAATCTAATTTGTTTGTCTGTGGTTGTAGTAACGACTATAAATACGGCCCTATATTCAGCAAAATGCAATAACATACCATACGGCATTTTTGTAGTTTTTTTGTATAGTTTGTACTTCAAAAGTTTGTACTTTAATTTTTTTGATACTACTAATTAAAAGAAAATTAATACAAATTGGGAGAAAGACACATATAAAAAACCAACTAAAACTCTATATGTTCGGAAATAGATCGGGTAATTTTTTGTTATCAAGTTACTCAAAAATTACTATGGTCTAGCTACTGCCAAAAATGCTTAGTATAAAAATACAGGGAAAGTTCCCAAAATTTTATAAAAGATAAGAAAAGGGAGGAAGGTTATCAAATTATTGTTTTGTGCTCTAATTTTTTGAACTGAAAATCAAGCAAATTTCTTTATAATGCGATATTTTTTCATAGTAATTATTGCTATAAGCAAACAGAGTCAACAACACATGTTGAGAATATAACATGCAACATAATCAGTCTGAAATATTTCCAGAAACCTGACACTCATGCAGTAAAATTATTTTTTTTTTTGTATTTTGTCTATTTAATACAAAAGTAGTGTTGCTTTCGCTAATCCGCTTAGCTTAGCTAAGAAATGTGAAAGCAACAACTTTTGGATTTAATTTTTTAATGCGTTTTAATTTTTCTGTGTTAGTTCATTTTCTTAATATTTATTTTAGTTTTTTTTATTTTATGAAATAGAACAAATTAAATTCGGTATTTTGCTATCAAATAACAAATGCTAAATTATTCTACAAGATAAATTTTTCGAGAAAAATAGAAAAAATAACGCCTTGCGGTAAACACCATAACCATAAAATGATTTATTTCCCCTAATCCAAAATTTTTTTTCTTAACATTCTAAAACAATCGGCTTGAATACAATGCAATTGTTGTTGTAATCTTTTGAAAGCAACACAGCTAAACTGTTTAGACAGGAGAAATTTCATATACATATAAATAAGACTGTTTATATAGCAGAATAAAAGATATTTTATAACAGTGTATAGTTCTCGGATTATTTGGACTTCACCAGTGGTAATCCAAATAATCATGCAACAAAATCAAAGTAAAGGCCTGATTTTTTAATAGTACGAGCCGGACCACAAGCTAGCTGGCCATCCGTGGTCAGCCAACTATGCTTGTGATCGCGGCACCTGCGGAACAACTCTGACACACTCCAAAGCTGATGAAATACAACTACTGTTCGGTCTGTATGTAATCCATTTTAATATCAACGACCCAACGATAGCCAAAAACCAAATTAAAGCTCCCAAATAAAAGAAACTGGTGCAAACAGCAACACTATCAAGAATATGGTCGCCAGATCATTTAGAGTAGAATGTACAGAACCAATTCACAAGCTCAGATAAAAAGAAGGAAAATTTGACCATGCTTTCAGTCTAGATTGATGTTGTTTACAATGATGCCATTACTAAGCATGCTTGGAGTATGTTCAGCCATAATCAACAATTCTAAATTTGAGATCACCACGCTAACTACTACAACCGGGATATACTTTAAAAATATTGGTACAGCTCAGTTGTCCCAAATGGTAATGAATGGTTACTATTAGGATATCTTTGTAGACCCGTAATAATGCTAATAAAATAACAAATCCTCGATATGGCTACAAAGGAACAAATTACAAAAACGCTGAATCAACAGTAAATGTTATAAAAAAAGATTGAATTACAGTATATAACCACCTACAACAACTAGATAAACAAACAATGTTAATATTCAATGTGAGTAGTGATAATAAGCCAGTTTCAGCGCAGTTTTTGTTCAAAACAGCGGCCGTCTGAAATTCGTACGAATAAGGGGTGTACCAACGCACTCTAGCGATGAGTAGAGGTTGTTGAAGATCAACATGGGCACACGTACAACATTTCTTAACTGTCCCCACAGTTTGGAATTTCCATTTTCTCTAGACGTATCAAAATCATTTTAATAAAGTGCAATATAATTATTTCCAGTAGTCTAGGCATATCAAAATCATTTTCGTTGATACATAGCTAACTAGTAAAATGTAACATAATCATTCCCGTTGATGTTTATAGTGTATATTTAGTTTAAGAATTTCTTACACAACAAGTGTTTATTTTTTGTAGAGTTGCTTACTAGCAACAAATTGTTGCTCGAGTTTGTAATAAGCTCGTGAATTTTATGAATAAAATCAGAACAAAATTGACCATAAACCATTCAGTTTTACTTTCTCATCTAACAAAACATCACCAGTGGTAATTTACAGCGCATCCCCAATGCAAAATAATTTTTCCTTTAACTTTTTCCTTTATCTTTTTCCTTATGAAGAGCATACTCAATGAATAGGGAAAAGTCAAAGTAAAGCTAACTTCATTTTACAAAATTATTTTTTGTTTACCCGTTATTTTATATTATTATATTATATATTATTTATTACTTTTTCACAGGACACAAAATACAACACTAATTGTTACAATACAAATATGCATTCAATATTTTTTAATTTGTGACAAGCAGAAAAACAACAACAACAACCAATTTTGCAAATGCGGTTTACTTCATTGTATGTCTCACACTGCATCCCCAATGAAATTCCTTTAACTTTTTCCTTACAGAAAAGTATGAAAAAAATTTTGAGAAAAAAAAAATTTTTTTTTGTTAGGTTGGTGATTTCCTTATGAAAAATGTTATCAAACTTTTAACTTTTTCCTTATGAGAAATACAATGAAGTAAACCGCATTTGCAAAATTGGTTGTTGTTGTTGTTTTTCTGCTTGTCACAAATTAAAAAATATTGAATGCATATTTGTATTTTAACAATTAGTGTTGTATTTTGTGTCCTGTGAAAAAGTAATAAATAATATATAATATAATAATATAAAATAACAGGTAAACAAAAAATAATTTTGTAAAATGGAGTTAGGTTTACTTTGACTTTTCCCTATTCATTGGGTATGCTCTTCATAAGGAAAAAGTTAAAGGGAAAAGTTAAAGGAAAAATTATTTTGCATTGGGGATGCGCTGTCATAAGGAAAAAGTTAAAAGTTTGATAACATTTTTCATAAGGAAACCACCAACCTAACAAAAAAAAATTTTTTTTTTCTCAAAATTTTTTTCATACTTTTCTGTAAGGAAAAAGTTAAAGGAATTTCATTGGGGATGCAGTGTTAGTTAGATGATACGCTAATCTAGCAAACCTTAAGTGGGAACTATAGATAGAATAAAAAAAATAAAAAAAATAACGTAAGAGAGCGAGAGATATGATTCTTATATATTCGACCATACTCAGAATAAGAAAAATAAAAACTATAAGAAAAATTGCGTTTTATTTTGCTGTCACTTAAAAAGAATAGCCGAGCGAAAATTTTCGTCCAAGAATAAAAAACTTAACAAATACAACAACAAAGCTCAAACAAATTTTAGTGCGTTGAATGTAATATTCATGTTTATTATTTTATATATGGAAATTTGGAATTGTTCGTGTATATTATCTTTTATATTTATAAAATATTCATGTACACATATACAAATATGAATATTAAATCACAAATAATTTTCACTACACTGTAGAATTGTATTTTTCTAAACCTAACCTAAAAAAATAATTTATCGAATTGCGGTAATTTAAACCGCATATAAATATTTTTTATAATTTTAAACACATATATTTGTTGATATGTAGTACGTTTATACTCAAAACTATTGTAGTTGCACTCAAGATTTTAGGAAATACATCAAAAAATATTACTTGAAAAATATGAATGAACTTAATATTTTAAGTAATCTATAGCCGAAAAGTCAAATTGGAAAATAATTTTTTGTCTTCGTTTTTTACGTTATTTCTGTTATTTTTTTTATTCCACCTATAGTTGACCCTAGTCCTACAAACTAAGATATAATTTGCTAAATTAACAGCGATATTCATAATTAGTACTAAATTATTATTCTAAAAACCATGTTTGGTTTGTATATTTCCTAATATACTCGCGCGATCTGTTGGCTAGAGGAAGTACTAATTTTTCTTGGTTTATATATTTACTAGAACATTCCATAAAAATTAATAAAGACATATTGTTACGATTTTGCCTTGTCAATCAAGGTTCGAATCACTGGATTGTGAATAAATACACTGCTTCAATTTTAACTCACACAATTTTATTTACACAACACAATTTATTATACAACACAATTTTCACAATTAATTATTATAATTATAACACACTTTTTAATTATCACTTTAATAATCGCTTTAATAATCACTTTAATAATCTTTCTATTTAACCTTCACTGTATCACGTTTAAAATAATACTCAGCATTCCACGTCAACGCGCGCCTTTATATACCAAAATATTTGTTTCTAGAATAATCCTAAATGCGCAGCAAATATGTTAGTATAGAACTGACGCCTAAATGTTGAGTATAAATTATAAATGGATTTGAACAACAATTAATGAAATTAACTTATTCTATTCTATTCTAGGTGTCACCGTAACACTACCCCCCACCTAAGCCTGTTCGTCCCGAACAGGATCCAGATCACCTCCTCTGTAGAGCGCCAAACGCTCCAAATGCACCACCTTTGGTTTACCTTTCCGTCCTTTCTGTATGCGATAAACCACGTCGTTCAACCTTTTAATGACAGTGTAAGGGCCTTCCCATGTGGGTTGCAACTTCGGTGATAATCCCTTCTGCCGTTGCGGGTTGTGAAGCCATACCAATTGCCCTTCCTCGAAGCCTTGATTATTTGCTCGTATGTCATATCGAGCTTTCATTCGATCACTTGTTATCCGAATTTTCTCCCGTACAAATTGATGTATTTCATTGAGTTCCTCTTTCATCCGGTCGACATAATCCTGTCCGCATAGAGCTGCTGATGGAACAGCCCCAAATTTTAAATCTCCCGGTAATCGCAGATTGTTCCCAAATATGGTTTTAGCTGGTGTCACCCCTGTTGTGTCATGTACCGCTGATCGGTAGGCCATCAGGAACATCGGTATATGTCGATCCCAGTTACGTTGGTTCCTTTCCACAACCTTTGCTAGATATTCCTCCAATGTGCCATTGAATCTTTCCACCATACCGTCCGATTGTGGGTGTAAAGGCGTCGTTCTTGTTTTATTGATTCCAAGCATCTGACATATCTCCTGAAATACCACCGATTCGAAATTCCTTCCTTGATCCGTGTGAATTTCCATAGGTACACCAAATCTGCTAATCCAATTGTTAACCACGGCATCAGCTATTGTTGTTGTCTCCTGATTGGGTATGGGGTACACCTCCGGCCATTTGCTAAAATAATCCATTATTACTAGCACATATTTATTTCCGCTCTCAGTGGTCGGAAATGGCCCCGCCACGTCCATTGCAATTCTCTCAAATGGTGCCCCGACATTATATTGTTTCATGGTTCCACGGCTTTTTCGTGCTGGTCCCTTCACTGCCGCACATTGGTCACATCTTTGACACCATTCTACTACTGACTGTCTACATCCGGACCAGTAGAAACGTTGGCGAATTTTGGCTAATGTTTTATTAATCCCTAGGTGACCTCCACTTGCTCCTCCGTGATACTCCTTGAGGATTTCCGCTATCCGATCTTTTGGCACCACTACCAACAATTGTTTTACTTTACCATCCGTGCTTTCCCACTTTCGTTTTAAACATCCATTTTATATGTGGAGGCTATCCCATTGAGCCCAATATGCTTTTACAATGGGAGCTTTGTCAGCTATCTCACTCCATGTGGGCCGGTGTTCCTTTTCCTTATATTTCATGATGAATGACAGGTCAGCATCCCGTAATTGCTCCTTCTTGATCATTTCATCAGTCCATTCCTCATCAGGTAGCACTTGCATAAGCCGAATATCGATGATGTTTTCCTTACCCTCCACACGACCACAATGCTTGCATTCCACGGGACATGGCCTTCTTGATAATGCGTCGGCATTTCCATGTGCGGTTCCCTTCCGATGTTCAATTTGGAAATCGTAGCTTTGCAAACGTTCGATCCAACGTGCTACTTGTCCCTCTGGATTTTTGAATTGTAACAACCAGCGCAAAGCTCCATGATCCGTCCGTAGAAGAAATTTTTGGCCATAGAGGTACTTATGGAAGTGCTTAACACATTCCACTATAGCCAACAACTCTTTCCGTGTAACACAATAATTCCGTTCCGGTTTTGATAACATCTTGGAGTAATATGCAATAACTCGCTCCTCACCATTTGTTGCCTGTGATAATACTCCTCCTATACCGTCATTACTTGCATCGGTGTCCAAAATGAATTTAATGTTGGGTATAGGGTATGCGAGGATTGGTGCTTCGCATAATCGACGTCTTAGTTCCACAAATGCTTCTTCCTGTTCATCCTTCCATTCGAATGCCTTGTTCTTCCTGGTTAACTCGTGTAAACTCTTTGCAATATGGGCGAATCCTGGCACGAATCGTCTATAATAGGTGCACAATCCAAGGAAGCTCCGTAATTCATGTAAGTTTTTAGGTCGTGGCCATTCCTTCACCGCTGCGATCTTGTCTTCATCGGTATGGATTCCATTGGTTGTTACCTTATGACCCAAATATTTTACTTCCGTTCTAAATAGTTTGCATTTCTTTGGGCTTAGCTTCAATCCGGCCGCTTGTATCCGATCCAAAACCTCCGCCAAATTCCTTAAATGCTCGTCGAAATCCTTGCCCATAACGATGATGTCGTCCAAATATACGAGGCACGTCCTCCAATGTAATCCCTTTAGCACGCGCTCCATTAGCCGTTCAAAAGTCGCTGGGGCATTACATAATCCGAATGGCATAACGTTAAATTGCCATAATCCGTTACCCACACTGAATGCCGTTTTCTCGCGATCTTCTTCCTGGACTTCCACTTGCCAATAGCCGCTTTGCAGATCTAATGTTGAAAATATTCGAGCACCCGATAATGTGTCTAACGTGTCATCGATCCTTGGCAATGGGTAACTATCCTTTTTCGTCACAGCATTTAATTTTCGGTAATCCACGCAGAATCTCATGCTACCATCCTTTTTCTCGACTAACACCACTGGTGAACTCCATGGACTGCTTGATGTTTCGATTACCCCTGCTGCTTGCATATCTTTTACCATTCGATCCACTTCTCCTTGCTTTGCCAATGGTAATCTCCTGGGTGGTTGGCGAATCGGCATTTCTGCTCCTGTATCTATTCGATGTTTTACCATTGTAGTTCTCCCATTATTGTCCGGTGTACTGCAGAATATTGGCATGTACCGCTCGAGCAATTGTTTTGCCATATTTTTCTGTTCGTTGGTAAGATCTTCGGTCCATTTCTCCATGAATTGTTCTACAACTTCTTTCTGCCCTTGCGAGTTACTCGTATTAATCGGATTTTTCTGCTCGCACTTCACTATCGCAGATATTTCTTCACATTTTCCGATTATTGTCCCTTTCTTGATGGTTTTCGTCTTATCCGAGAGATTTAGAGTCCTAATTGGTACTCTATTATCGCTGTCTGGTTTCACTAGGACTTTCCCGATCATAATTTCTCTGGCTCCGCTCTCCGCTTCATTGGCTTCAACAACCCACAACCTGGATGACCCAGAATCTCCATCCAATCTTGCCCATACTACTGTTTCCGAGTTCGGTGGCAACTTCTCCCGATGATCCATTATAATTTGCCTGCCCGTTTCTCCTATAGCGGCGCTAACGTGAAGTGGCAACTCGATATTATCGTAGGTTAATACACCCCGTCCAACATCCACCACGAAGCCATTCGTTCTCATGAAGTCCATCCCCAAGATGACTTCGTCTACAATATCTGCAACCAGCACCTCGTGTTGAAAGTAATTTCGCCCAATCCTTATTTTTACGACCTTTTTCCCTTTTATTGCTGAATTTTCTCCAGTCGCCGTTCGTAACTTCATTCCATTAGCTGGTTCCATAACTCCATCGATAATATCCTCACGAACAATCGTATGAGTTGCTCCCGTATCCAGCGTGATCATGCATTTCTTCCCATCAATATCGGCTTCAATTGTTAAGCTATCACCGCTCCTTGCTATTCTCGAAACATGGATGGAGGTTATGGGGCAATCGGTTGTGGGAGTCAGCTTCTGCCCCTTCAAGCTGACTCTTTTTAGTTTAACGACTCCACTGTCGTCTGACGCTCCTTTCTGGATTCTATCTGCTCTTCGTTTGGTCTACGCTTCATAGGAGATGGCGACCTTGCTCGTTTCTTCTTAATCTCCCAACAGTCCCGTGAGATGTGACCCATTCTATCACATACCCAGCATCTAATCCTGCCACTTCCATCTCTGAATCTTGGCGTAACCCGCGCAGTGTCTATTCTGGAATCAATCTCCACTCGACGAATTTTCATTGCTGGTTTGATGATGGTTTGCGCAGTTTCGTTTGTTAACGCACAAGCGATGGTTTCCGTAAAAGTTGCCTTAGGTGACAACATCACCGCTCTGCGCGTCTCAGGATCTCGAATACCGTCAATGAATGCATCCATTTTAATTCGCTCCATGTAATCGGCCGACATATTTGAATGTACTAAATGCGCGAGCCGCTCAATTGCCGATGAAAATTCCTGTAGCGATTCTCCTGCTCTTTGGTATCGACCCTTCAATTCCATGCGATAGATTTCTCGTTTGTGGTCACTTCCGTATTTTCGATCCAACGCCTTCATAATTCCCATGTAAACGTTCCGTTCCTGCTCGGGAATGATTTGTAGTGTTTCCGCCGCTTCGCCTTTAAGAGCCACAATTAACGCTGCAACACATTGTTCTTCAGTCCACTGATTTTGCTTAATGGCCGTTTCGAATTGGAACTTAAAAATACTGAAGGATGTTGTTCCATCAAATATTGGTGGTTTTATCTTAACTGCATTAACCGTCTGAATCACTTGCTGTGTCGTTCCATTCGCCTTGACATCTTTGAGCTCCTTCTCGAGACGTTTAAAATCTTGTTCAACCGACTCAAATTTTTGTTGAACCGTCCCTTTAACATTTTGAATTTCTGCGTGTACTTCTGTTTGCAGTTTTTCCACTTTACCGTGTAGTGTAGAAGATAACTCCAGAAACCTCTCGTCCATTTTCTTTTGGCCATCTTCTATTTGGTTTTTAATGTCCTGGTTCGATTGTTTAATGTCCGCCCCTTGTTGCTCCATCTGCTGTTTCATTTCCTGGTTCAATTGTTTAATGTCCGCCCCTTGTTGCTCCACCTGCTGTTTCATTTCCTGGTTCAATTGTTTAATGTCCGCCCCTTGTTGCTCCACCTGCTGTTTCATTTCCTGGTTCAATTGTTTAATGTCCGCCCCTTGTTGCTCCACCTGCTGTTTCATGTCCTGGTTCGACAATTTCATTTGATGTTTAATGTCCGCTCCTTGTTGCTCCATCTGTTGTTTCATTCCCTCGTTCGATTGTTTTATTCCCTCCAACTGTTGTCCCATCATTTGATTCATAGCAGCCATCAACTGCGAAAAATCGAAACTTCCAGATGGGTTTTGCGTTGTTTCGACCACCGTTTGTACGTCCTTTTGTTTCTTATCCATACTGATCTCATCCGTTTTTTCCTCCTCGAAATCAAACACGTCTGGATCTAAACCTTCCTTCTCCATGGCCTCACGTAGTCGCTCCACCAAACTAGCTTTTGTGCCTTCACTGGCCAAACCTCGCCGTGTCAATTGCTCCTTTAATTGCGCAAGCTTTAATCCGTAGAGAATCATTTTCCTTGTTATTCACAATCCCACCGCTGTCACCAATTGTTACGATTTTGCCTTGTCAATCAAGGTTCGAATCACTGGATTGTGAATAAATACACTGCTTCAATTTTAACTCACACAATTTTATTTACACAACACAATTTATTATACAACACAATTTTCACAATTAATTATTATAATTATAACACACTTTTTAATTATCACTTTAATAATCGCTTTAATAATCACTTTAATAATCTTTCTATTTAACCTTCACTGTATCACGTTTAAAATAATACTCAGCATTCCACGTCAACGCGCGCCTTTATATACCAAAATATTTGTTTCTAGAATAATCCTAAATGCGCAGCAAATATGTTAGTATAGAAATGACGCCTAAATGTTGAGTATAAATTATAAATGGATTTGAACAACAATTAATGAAATTAACTTATTCTATTCTATTCTAGGTGTCACCGTAACAATATTATATTATGTATTCCCTGAACATTCTCAAATATTTATAGGAATGTGTGATAAGAAAAAATGTATATCATTACCGTAATAAATAAATTCTTCATAGACAACATAATAGAAAAAAATTATTGTGAAAAGGGACTTTATAAAACTGTATATAGCGAGAACTCTATAAAACTGTATATAGCACCATGATTTATGGAGTTTTATAGAGGTTCATAGAGTTAATATCGTGTTTTTTAGAGTTTTATAAAATTTTATTGAGTTTTATAGAGTTTCATTGAGTTTTATAGAGTTTATAGTGTTTTATAAAGTTTATATTTTGTTTTATACAGTCTTTATAGAATTTTATAAAGTTTTGAATTGTTTTATAGAGTTCTATAATAAAATTAAAAACTTCTTCGGGTTTTTATTAAATATTGTTGCGGTGACACCTAGATTAGAATAGAATAAGTTAATTTCATTAATTGTTCAATTGCATAAATTTATATTCAACATTTAGGCGTCATTTCTATACTAACATATTTGCTCGATTATTGATGCGCATTTAGGATTATTCTAGAAACAAATATTTTGGTGTGTGGAGGCGCGCGTTGACGTGGAATGCTGAGTCTTATTTTAAACGTGATACAGTGAAGGTTAAATAGAAAGATTATTAAAGTGATTATTAAAGCGATTATTAAAGTGATAATTAAAAAGTGTGTTATAATTAATTGTTAATTTTGTGTTGTATAATAAATTGTGTTGTGTAAATAAATTGTGTGAGTTCAAATTTGAAGCAGTTGTATTTATTCACAATCCAGTGATTCGAACCTTGAGTGACAAGGCAAAATCGTAACAATATGTTATAATTAATCACATAAAATTGCCGACGTTTAATTAGTCCCGTGGTTGCAAGTTTAGTTATGGAGTCAATCAAGTGTTTTATAACTTCTCTTGATTTTAAGCCTATTTTCTTTTTCCAATTATACGTTGACGATATTATGACAACGATTCCTAGTGATAAAATTGATAATTTTTTAGTGTCTTCTAAATAACAACAAACAATAACATCAAATTTACTATCGAATTGGAGTCTAACAAGTAATTAGCCTTTCTGGATTTACTTCTAATTCATAACCTTGATGATTCAATTTCGACTGATTGGTTTCACAAAACTACATGGTCTGGTAGATACCTTAATTTCTATTCCCGTCTTCCAATTTCTTATAAACGTAATACCGTGAAATTATTATGTGACAAGAAAATTCTTTTATTGGACCACATTTTTCATAAAGATAATTTTCAGTTACTAAAAAATACCTTTTTGGCAAACGGTTATCCAAATTCATTTATTAGACCAATTATAAATTCAACCTTATATAAAAATTTAAATATAGATTATCAATCTATTGAAATTGTTCCTCAACCAGAGGTGGTTAATGTAGTTATTTTGGAATTCCATATGTAAAAATTTTGCATAAACAAATCAGTTATTAACCTCAAAAAATTTAATTTGAAAGTTGTGGGAAAAGCTAATAACTTCTCACGAAAAACTGTTTTCTCATCTTTGGAAAATTCCACATCTTTAAAAAGTAAATAAGAAGTTGTATATAAAGTTACTTGTACTTGTAACAAAATATATATTGGCCAGACTAAACAACTTTTATGCACTCGTTTTTGCCAACATAAAAAGGACGCAATACAATTAAACAAAATTGTAGTTGGCCAAAATACTTCAAACCCAAATAGTTTGTCTACTCATCTACAAGAATCGAATTATCGAACAAGACAAGTCTTATTAATGATTCACATAACACGAAGTCGACAGACTTCAGATTCTCTAAACAAACAATCTGAATGTATGTATCTTCAGGATACTTACAAACAATTCGGTAATTTTCTAACTTGTTTTTGAATTTTTGAATTTTATGAGATTGTTAATGTAGTGTTGTGGTTTATATTTATATTCCTATATTATATTGGTATGTACTATCGATTATAAAAAGTTTTCTACCTGTTTTACCCTGAAAATCAGTTTTGCTTTTGATTTTATGTACATAAATTTTATTTTCATAAAAAAGTTTTTTCCGTTGTCAAATTACGTAACGGAGTTTTAAGAATAGTATTTTATTTTAATTTTTATATGTGACGTTTTATATTTACAATATATGTACACTACCGCTCAAAAGTGTTTAGGCACCTCCTTTTTTCATGTATTGTATTATGTAGTATTATGTTTAAGAAAACAACATTTGAATAAAATGAAATACTTATCTGAAACGCAGTTTCATTATATAACCACCAATGATATAGGGTTAATTTTACTACCCTCTACCTCCGTTTGGCTGGCTTGTCGTAAACTGTTATTACGGTACAATCACAGTACATATATATTCTGTGGTACAATTACAATAATAGTCTGTAGGAATTTCCAGAAAAATTTATCAGTCTGGTTAAAATAAATAAAAAAAAATAAAAATAAATAAATAAATTGATTTTTTGAAAATATTTCAGTGAAATGAGTCAAATACGATCAGTTGCAGTCTGATATTTACACTGTTAACATCGTAAGTGAAATATCGAGTGACAACTATTTAAAATGCCTCCAATAAAAGAACCAAGTACTGAAACACGTGCGTTTGTAATAGCTTACCATACAGCTGGCTTAAGTAATTGACAGATTGCCAAAAAAAGGAATTAGACCACGCTACGGTCGATTGTAATGTTAAAAAATATCGAGAAAGTGACAGTTTTTTTAATGAACGACGTAATGGAAGATCAAGAGATACAACATCTGTAGATGATCATAGAATAGTGATTACTAGCAAGACGAATAGACATAAAACAGCCACGGAAATAAATGCAGAATTAAATGTTGGTCAACCGTGTTGCTATTAAAAAACCATTACTAGTAAACAAAATAAGCAAAAGCGACTTAAATTAATAAGATATTAACAATATTAACAACAATTAATAAGATATTAACAATATTAATATTAACAAAATAAGTAAAAGCGACTTAAAGCACCGGATAAGTGGTGCAGTGGTTAAAGCTTCGGAACTTGGACCGGGAGGTACTGGGTTCGAATCCCATCAGAGGCTGTGGATGCAAAGCGAATTAATTTAATTTTAATTTTCCTATCATGAAATCTTCTAACGAAAAGATTTTAAACGCACCCATTTAAATTCATAAACGCAATCATTTAACGTCAGCTGATGACATTTGTCAGTGTATATGACATAAGTTTGCACATCAATTTTGTTTTGGTTTGAGTGATAATTTTATTTGCGTTGAACTAAATTTTTTTGCGTTTTTTTAGTGCCATACTTGAATAAAATGTATTTGTATTACATAATTAATTTTATATTTTACTTTAAAACGCAAAACGTAACAAACGACAGTCAATCGTCAACACAAAACCAAATGTCAATCGAAAAATTATCCGCCTTCTTTTTGATGGCGTTAGTTTTCTCGCTATCGAATAGTTGGCGAAAAGGTATCGTGTTTCACGGAAATCATGATAGGACCCTTGGTTTATATAACTGTAATTGTAATTGTGTTTATCAATTTTTAGTTAATTTGTTTTTTCGATCTGTCTTGATAATGGATATGGATGATATCTGAAACGTCGTCAATTTTATGTTATAAATTATAACATATTTAATAAAAATGGGCTTAAAACCAGAAGAAGTTTTTAATTTTATTAATTAAAAAAGACTAATAACCACGAATTTAGAGTTCTATAAAATTTTATGGAGCTTTATAGAGTTGTATAGTTTTATAGAGTTTTATCGAGTTTTATAGAGTAGAGTTTTATACAGTTTTATAAATAATAATATATAATTATATATTATACATATAATAAAACTTTAAAAACTAAAACTCTATAAAACTTTATAAAATTCTGTTAAACTATATAAACTCTACAGAACTATATAAAACTCTATAAAACATGGCGCTATATACAGTTTTATAGAGTTTCATAGAGATAATATCGTGTTTTATAGTGTTTTATAGAGTTCTATAGAGTTTTAAAGTTTCATAGAGTTAATATCTAGTTTTATAGTTTTTTGTATATTTTTTTAGAGCTTCATAGAGTTTTATAAAGTTTTACACAGTTTCTATAGAGTTTTGTAGATAGAGTTTTATAAAGTTTTATAATGTTTTATAGAGTTTTATAAAGTTTTATGGAGTTTTATAGAGTTTTATATAGTTTTGTAGAGTTCGATAGAGTTGTATAGAGTTTAATAATGTTTTATAGAGTTCTATTAAGTTGTATGGAGTTTAATAGAGTTTTATAGACAACATGAACGTTAACAATAAAGAATATTAAACTAAGGATTCGATTTGATTGCATCTAAAAGACAACCGGGCAATGTAACAGTAAATTGGTTAATTATACTTGAACCACAAGACAATCGATTGACCTTTTTTCTGTAAATCAACGGCATCCCAATGACATATCCATTGAATAAAAGCACAAAGCTTTAATAAGATGCTAGACTATTAAAGGTATTTAACACACTTAAAGCCAGAAGGGCAAAATAAAAAAATTAGACTGATCAACCGCATACTATCACTTACATATGTACCGTAATCAATAAAAATACTCAGTGGTCTAATTAATCGTCTGTAGTTAAGGAGTAAAGCTCCCTGGATCCTATATTGGAGCAAACTAAAATGGATTTAAAAAATTAAATTTAAATAACGTTCAGCTACGTCGTAATGACCTAATCAGATCCCTGTTCGGGCGCTATTTTTGTAACGGTACTTTGGTTGCGGTCGCACTTGCTTGCTAATCTTTAATCCGCAAGTATTCAGTCTTGGGAGGGGATAATAAGCAACCATCTAAACCATCTAAATCGTCTCAAAATTTTGTTCATGTGATATGCACATGCGTATTTATTTAATAGTCCACCTATGCAACGAACTCCATTATTAGGATTGATTAACAGAAAGTACCTGGCTAGAGATTTCAATTAATGATACAGTCATTATGACGGCTACACTCAGGGCTGGGGTGGGTTGCTTATTGAAACATGACCAAGTCGTGAGAAACCGTATGAAAAGCAAAATATTTAATAAATCAAACGGAAACTTAAGCTACAATAAAACTGACCCGAACTTACTCACCCACAATGCATCCTCAAGTAATAGTGCTTATCTCATGACCCGAAAGAAAAAAAACCCAAAAATAAAATTTTGAATGAACCATACATAATTTGTATTTAAATCGAATTCATTGAAAATTGTTACGGTTTAATTACAAATAATTACAAAAGAAAACGTTCTAAAATTAATCTTCTATCTAAGTTACCCTATCCTTAAATCTAATTAGTTATATGAATTGAAATTAAAGTAAAATAAATATTTGTCACAATAGAAAATTAGAAAAAAACGAAAATCGAATGAAATAAATTGTTATTATAAATAAAACAAAATTATTTTACCAACTGATTATGTAGTTGAATATTGCGAATGTGTTGCATGCTGCATAGATGTTGATTGTAGTTTTCGTGCGACTTTTATTTTGTGTGTGGAACTTGAATGATTTTTTTTATATTTACCATATATAAGAGATGTATAGCGTTAAATCTTTTAGTTATTTATTTGATGGTTTATATTATTTAGTTTAGTATATTATTATTATCTTATTATATTATATTATAACTTAGTAGCATGTAGCATATTATGTTAATAGTTTTTAGGATTTTAAAATTTATTTATTCGATCTCCATTCAACATTCCCGCATACCTATAGTTTAGAAATTAACTACGACTAAAGCGGTCGTAGTTTACCACCGATTTTTATATGGCACTTTTGGCCTAAGATCCCTACACTCAAAAAACAAAAAAATTCGATTCACGATTGCGAGTACGTATCTGCGTATCTCGGTTCAATCATAAAATTGTTTTATTTCTAATCACTCGAAAGTCATTTTCAGTTGAACAGTTTCTTTTTTTTTTCACTTTCCAAGGTGGCTATTATCATTAGCATATGAGTATTATCTAATGGTTTTGATTGTACAATTTTACCTTTTTTATTTTCATTTACTACCAAACAGTCCAATTTTCTGTTTTTTAATAATACCAAATAATGAATTTCCCAAATTAATCTATGGTATAGGATTTCTTCCATTTATTTATCTTTTAAATGCTCGTCGCACAATACTTTTGGTTTATCACTAGTTTTTTATTCAATTTTTTTATAAATCGTTTCAAATCTACACCCGCGAGCAATTAAAACGACTCAAATCTTCAGCGCTCACAGAAAGATGAATTTTTTAATACGGCTTAACTAATTTTAGCAAGACCTTACTTTTTTGAAATTTTTACATTAAAATGATACTTTTTCATGAAAATTATTGGTTCAGTACTTTTTTTTAAAATGAATGGAAACGCGACCAAAATTTATGATTATGAAAAAAATATTAGGGATATTTAAATTTAAATTACAACAAAAAATTCAAGCAAAACAAAAACAATTTTATTGATTAACATTTAGTATTACCCCCTTTCCGTCTACAATGGTTCGCATGCGGTACCCATAGAGCGGCCTTATTAAGTTTTGACAAAAAATTGGGTGATCGCACTCCACACCTCATCAAACACATTCTTGAGGTCACTAATGTTAAATGATACCGGATGTCTGGCTCGGACCCTATAAAACATTATAAAATTTTATAAAACTCTATAAAACTTTATATGTAGAACTATATAGAACTCTATAAAATATATAAAACACTATAAAACACTAAACATCTCGATATTAACTCTACGAAACACTATAAAACTATATAAAACATTATAAAACTTTATAAAACTCTATAAAAACTGTTCGAGAATATACGCCCAATATTGCACGGCTCCACCTTTTTAGCAACCAAACTAAAGGTTTTGACAAAAGTGATAATTGAATTCGTTTGTTCATCGTTTTTCGCAATAAAGCATTATGTAGGAAACCAAACGAAACCAACTAGAAACCAACCTAACCAATCCTCATCGAGTTATGAAGAAACAAAAAATTTAATTTATTATTTCTTAAGTCTACCACTTTAGATACAATTCTTTGAATATAGAAATATTTTTATCTAAATGGAATATTCCAATTGGATTTTTTACAAATTTTGTAAAATGAAATTCCCAAGTAAGCGATGAACTTGATTTGATTGAATTAACACAATTTTGATTTTATTTTTTCGCAATAAAAAATGACCCATTGGTGACCAAGCGTGAAAATGTGGTGACCAATCCTGACCTAACGACTACCTAACGAAATTTTATAAAAACGGTATATTTTTCTTCACATCATTATTTGCGAACTGAAAAGTTTTAAAAGTAAATGGTTTGTCCAAATAAAAGTGAAACAATTTGGTGAAGACTTATGTATGTATTAGTGAAATATGTCTTCGAATTTTCCGCGATTTGGTGATGTCAACAAACGGTTAATGCAAATTACACTTGTATACATTTTCACACTGATTTCTTTTCGGTTCAACGTAAATTTTGCGAACACTCACTTTTCTACGTAAACCAATTTATGTTTGGTAATTAAAAGAGAGACGAAGTGCGTTTTTTAATATTTAATTTTTATTTTATTTTATAAATACTTACCAATCACAGGGATAATTCAGATTTCGATATCTTGGAAATATAAAATTTAGTTGTTGAATTGTTCAAATAATGCGCAGTGATCTCAGAAGAAATTCTGAACTGAAAAACAGTAGAAATTATTGACTTCGACCGACTTCAATGAAAATCATCAGAAGAATCATCAAAAGTTTCGTTTTATAACTTGAAATTTATTTTTGCTTATAAATACCAATAAAACATTAAAAACACTTCGACATTTATTGTTTATTTGCTAAATTTTTATTTAACATTTATTTGAGAACTGATGAAGTTTTGTTACTACAACTGGGAGTCAATTCGCGTTCCGTGAAATAATGAAAATGAAAAGTTTTTTTCATTGGAAATCTATAGATACTATAGTAGTAAATTTGTTCGCACGTTATTTTAAATTTTACTGTGTGAAATCAATTTTTCTTATGGGAATGCAAACCTACTCGATTGCTAATGAAAAAAACTTTTCATTTGCATTATTTCACGGAGCGCGAATTGACTCCCTGTACCTTAAATAGCTGACGGATGGAAATTTTGAAACCTATTTTTTACTAATAACTATATGGGAATATCATTGGATATGTTCTGAGCTATGGTCCAATTTGCCAGAAAAGCTAAAGATAATTTTTGAAATTCGTAATAAAAAAACAAAATTTACTGTTACTTATAATCTTTTTTCATAATCGCATGGGTAGTTTCATCGTAGAACAACGTACATTACCGCTCAAAAGTGTTTAGGCACCTCCTTTTTTCATGTATTATTGATACAGTATTATGTTTACGAATCAACATTTAAATAAAATGAAATACTTATCTGAAACGCAGTTTCATTATATAACCACCAACGATATAGGGTTATTTTACTACCACCAACGATATAGGGTTATTTTATCTACCTGCGCTTGGTTGGATTGTCGTAAACAGTTTATTACGGTACAATTACAATAATAGTCTGTAGGAAGTTCCAGAAAAATTTATCAGTCTAGTTTATTCTAGGTAATGATGTTTAAATTGATTTTTTGAAAAGATTTCAGTGAAATGAGTCAAATACGATCAGTTGCAGTCCGATATTTACACTGTTAACATCGAAAGCGAAATATCGAGTGACAATTATTTAAAATGCCTCCAAGAATAGGACCAAGTACTGAAACACTTGCGCTTATAATAGCTTACCATACAGCTGGCATAAGTAATAGACAGATTGCCAAAAAAATGGAATTAGACCACGCTACGGTCGATTGTAATGTTAAAAACTATCGGGAGTGACTTATTTTTAATAAAACTTAGTGGAAGACCAAGAGCGACAACATCTGTAGATGATCATAGAATAGTGATTACTAGCAAGCCGAATAGACACAAAACAGCCACGGAAATAAAGGCAGAATTAAATGTTAATCGCCCAAAACTATAGGTAGTGTTTCTACGGTTAATCGTCCTTTACAGGAATCCGGACTCCATGGCCGTGTTGCTATTAAAAAACCATTACTAGTACAAGCAAAAGTGACTTACATAAGCCCGCGAACATCAACATTGGACGATAGAAGATTGCAACAAGGTTTTATGGACGGATGAGATCAAATTTGAATTTTCGGTATCCGAAGACTATTATTCGTGAAAAGATCGTTTTGTGAACGTGCCAGTAAAGAGTGTAATGCCGCTACCGTAAAGCATGGAGGTGGTTCAGTGATGATTTGGGACTATTTTGCTGATCCTAGTGTAGGCGATGTTGTGAAAATTGACGGAATACTAAGAAAAGTAGGGTATCGATAAATTTCGGAGCACCACTCAATACCTTGAGGAATTCCACTTTTGAGTCAAAATTTTATCTTTCATCAAGATAATGATCCAAAACATTCATGCAAATTATATAAAGGCTATCTTCACCATTTAGAGGATGAAGGAACAATTAAAATTATGGAATAGCCTCCCAAGAGCATTGACTTGAACCCTATTGAGTTACTGTAGGAAGAATTGGACCGGGAGTTTTTATATGTTTTATGCTGTTCTTGACAGTGCCTAAACACTTTTGAGCGGTAATGTACTTTCTCAACTTGAGACGTTTTAATTATTCTAACTTCTATATCTTCCAAAAAATACCTTATATTAGTCCAATTAATTTTATTAACTTTAATTTAATTTTTTACTAATTAAACATTAGAAACTGTTTGCAACCCTACTTACAAATTTGAAATACGCAATGTGCTAACTATATCAATAACAAATACTTGCATGCATACATATGATTACATACGCATATGTATGCATACATACATACATTGATTTGCTATGAAATAGTATTTGTTTTATTTCTATTTATATGCATGTTATACAGTAAAGGGAGATTTTAGAATTATTATTTGTGTTACATCTGACAACTGCTACCAACATAACAATAGAGAAATGAATTCAAATAATCGTTAAATGTCGATGACGTCACTGTGGAAAAAGGACGGTGGTTGATTTTTCTATATAAACTTTAAATTTTCATTTTGCTGTTTCTTTTTTCCAATGCTCATATTCTCATATGTATTGTGTTCGTCTTTTTTGTCGTAGCCGACGGTGATTGAACGTGGTATAAAATATAAGTAAACTAAAAAATTAAGAGTATAATATAAGAAAAATATTTATTTCAATTGTGTTTTTCATCTTTTAGTTACGAAAACTAATCTTAATAGTGTTGTAAATATTGAGTAAATAAAATAGTACCTAGCTACTTACCCGATTTGAAAAAATATTAATAAAAGATTTGAATTTTTTTTAAGGGATTTCTAAAAATTATTTTATGTTCGATTTTATCTATTATACATAGCTACATAGATTGAAATTATGTACTCGTATTATTGATATCATGTCGTCCTTTTCCTTCGTTTTTCGTAATTTTTACATTGTTGAGAAAAGTTAAATAAAAGTAAAATTTAAAAATAAAACATTTATAATTTTTCCAATAAAACTTATTACATATTATTCATGTTGTTGTTGTATTGGATATTTATAAACAGCACTCGATAAAATCATCTAAACAGCTACCTAGTGTATAAAAATAAAACAAAACAAAAGAGATAGTAGAAGTGCTTTTCTTATTAAAAAAAAAAACCATATACATAATAATAATGTTCGTGTATTAAAAATTTTCCCAATAAAAAAAATTAAGAAAACTACAGTGTATTTGTGATTTAGTGTAGTTATCATTATAACAATATTGTTAGGCAGAAATACCAAAGTGAGATTTTATCAAATCCCATCGTTCGGGATTTAGAAATTTTGGAGACACAGTAGTGCACGGATTATCAAGAAGGAGGAGAATTGAAAAATATGCCTGTGAAAAAGCAAGGTAAATATAATTCGTACCTACATCTACATAGTATATTATGTGTACTATATAATGTTGATCGATATAAAGTAAATATTATAGTAAAAAGATGTATATATATATATATATATATATATATATATATATATATATATATATATATATATATATATATATATATATATATATATATATATATATATATATATATATATATATATATATATATATATATATATATATATATATATATATATATATATATATATATATATATATATATATATATATATATATATATATATATATATATATATATATATATATATTATATATATATATATATATATATATATATATATATATATATATATATAATATATATATATATATATATATATATATATATATATATATTATATATATAGATATATAGTGACAAGTGAAAATGGCCCATCGTGGAAAATATTCTGTTTAGTACAAAATACCAAAAACAATATTACAACCAAAAATGAATATTTTTGAAAGTTTATTGTATTCTTGTTTCAATAATAAAAAAATTATATTAATTCAATTATAATTATAACAACAATTAAATAAAAGGAGAAAAAATTGCAGCTCATAATGAAAATGGCCCATGGAAGGTTAGCTTCTAAAAAGTGTTACAAACAATATTACAAAACTAACTTAGTATTTTGTTGGAAATCGTTTTTGTTTAATAAACAATTTTATGCGAATTGATTCAATAAGCTTCTTGGTATAATAAGCGCTAATCTTATTCCATTCCTCCAATAATACCGTTTTCAACTCATTTTTATTTGAAATGTTACGTTTTCGAATTTCAATCTGGAGTTTTTGCCATAAATTTTCAATAATATTCTGAACCGGCGGTTGTGGTCACTTTTGATAAAAATGAAACGAGTATTTAATGCCTAATTTTTCAGTGCTTTGCTTTAATTTTACTTTTAAAATATTTATGTATTGATTTTTATCCATATTTCCATCAATAAAGTCCAGTTTACTAACTCCAGCTGCTGATCAAGCACCCCAAACTACCACGTGACCGCCATCGTGTTTAACTGTGGGACGCAAATGCTGTGGGTTCATATCTTCATTGGGTTTTCTCCAAACGCTGATTCTTTCATCAGATCCAAAATGTTTATATTTACTTTCATTTAGTTATGGGCTCCAACCTAATATTTTTATGTATTTTACTAACGAATGGCTTCTTTCGTACAATTCTAGCATGTAAATCTGCTCTGCGTAGAATTCTTCAAATAGTCTCAGCATTACAGTTGAATTTCAGATGTTGTTCCACCATATCCCAAAGTTTCGGTGCGCTCAGTTGTGGATAATAACCGAACACCGAGAACGTAGCAAATGGTGTTTTCTTCACTGACCCACTACCAATCTCACTGGTTAGGTTGGTAGCTGCTGCAATAACCAGTCGTTAAAGCAATGAGTGTATAACAAAACGGATTTTACACGAGACAGGCTCAATGGATTCTGAGGTGAGCCAATAACTGCGAAACCTATTCATACCAAGCACCAGAATCTTTAGATCACCACCGAGACAAATGCATCCCGCTACTTGGAAGAAGAACGAAAATGCTGAACGCAGGGATAACGTGAACTAAGAAAACCACCACGAAGTCGCCGGAGTATTTTTGAACAGAAAAAAATTGATATATGCCTAATCTGAGAAAGTCATTTGTTTGCCAAAATACGTGGATACCAGCGCTACCAAGCTCTACATCCAGCAGAAAGAGCTAGAGGTGGGACAGCAATTATTATTAAGGATAATAAAACCACGAAGAATTAAAAATAGAAGAGGAAGCTATGCAGGTAGCTACAAATAGAACCAGTCCCAAATGGCGAGAGCTATTTGAAGCAGTCAGGAGAAACATATGAGTTTCACTCCAGTAAAAAGTCAACCTACTGGCCTACGGACTAAAATAAAATACCTGACCTTCTGGATTTCTCATCTAGAGGTATCTCCAAAAATTACCATTCTCCAATTTTAATGACAATAAACGACACGGTAAAAAGGGAAACAAGCCCTCCAAGACTAACAAATAACAAAACAAACTAGGAATACTTTCGTCAGCTAGTCGAAGAAAGCATAAATCTCTAGGTGCAGAAACGCTTACATCATAGAAGAATAAATGGGGGCCTAATATGAAAATGAACGGAAAATACGACATCGTCGTAAAATACGTTGTCGTAAAATCTGATCCGCGGTGGATATTCCTATTATAAAACTAAGTATTTCAACTATCAAATTTGAATGAATCAAAATAAGCCTTCGTTCCTTTCCATAAAAGAAGTGAGTATTTCGTACTGTTGTCCATTTGTTGAATACTTACAAAATCAAAATTTTCAGTATATAAGTATTACATTATTTAACTTTGCTAAAAATAATTTAATAAAGATAAAACTAACATTTTAAAATTTATTAAATTATAATATATATTTAATAAATTTATTTTTCGTGCGTACGTTACGATGTGCGAATTCTCGGATTTGACAATTGAATATTGACGTAAAATCCGCTAACTCGGATTTTTAATTCATATAGTATAATATCCGATGCTCTAAAAGACCAAAACATCACTGCAGAGTTACCAATCAGCGTCACTAACTATTTAGAGCGATCCAGCAACAATGAAGAAGTTCCTTCTAACATCCAGGAGCAGTGGCACGCAATATAGTCAGCCATAACCACCGCGGCGCAAAACACTATCGGAAGAAAACCGCTGAGATTCCACAATGATTGGTTCGATGATCAATGTCGCTAAGTTGTAGAGAATAATCGAAAGCTTCGTGAAAAATGGTTGATCGCAACACTTGAAGCACTCAAGCAGAATATCTTCGCACCAGGATTAAATACCTTCGATAAAAGAAACGCGATTATATGCGAGATCATGCATTGGAAATATTAGCTTCCAAGCGGAACTTGGAAAATTCAAGGGACTGTTTTGCTAACGCCAGAAATCTCACTAAAGACTTCCATCCAAGAAGTACCGCCATCAAACACGGGAATGGAGATTTGAAAACAAACGTGGCTGATGTTCTCTCAGTAGTATGGCAAACCTACTTTCAAAATCTGATAAATCGGAATGACGACATGACCCCCATTAGAGCAATAGCTCCTCCAGGTGAAGAGGCCTTTGTCAAATATCGTACAGTGGAGGAAGTAGACGCAGCTATTAGTCGATTGAAAAACGGAAAGCCACCCGGTCTCGATGGAATCCCCGCAGAATTAATTAAGCTCAGAAGCGGTACTCTTGCTACAAGTCTATACGATCTCATCGTCTCTTTTTGGGACCAAGAAGAGGTGTCGGAGAACTGGAAGACCAGGATTGGTTAAAAAAGGCAACTGTCTTAAATGTGGGGACTATCGTGGTATAGCTGTGTTGAACGCTGCTTACAAAGTGTTGGCTAATGTTGTACTTGCCAGACTCATCCCTCTCGCCGAAAAAATCATTGGCGACTATCAATGTGGTTTTCGTCCCAACCGATCAACTACTGACCAGTGTTTCACCGCATGTTGATAATCTTGGAAAAGGGAATAAAACATAACCATACATCAACTATATATATAGACTTCCGACAGGTATATGGCAGTATGAACCGCGATAACGTAAAGGCCGCGCTCATATGCCTAGGAATTCTAGAGAAACTCGTTTCCCTGTGTAAATTAACAACATCTGGGTCTGTACGTAGAATCGTAATTGAAGGAACTGTGTCAGACTCCTTACCAAATAACATTTGGTGTTCGACAGAGAGATGTACACGCGCCTGTGCTTATCAATTTGGCGCTTGAGTACGCAGTGAGGAAAAGCAACATTGAAACTTCGCACTGTATATTCAATAAATCAGGCCTAATTCTTGCATATGCAGATGATATCGTGCTTCATGGCCGAAGACCTAACGACATCAAGGACAGTTTCATACCGTTCAATCTCTGCGGAAGAAGACTTGGTTTGGAGGTGAACAGTAGTAAAACCAAATTTTTAACAACACCCAGGAACATCTCCACGGCAACTCTCGATATTGGCGACCATAACTTTGATAGCGTCGAAAATTTTAAATACCTCGGGTCACTTATGACATCGTTCAATGATTTGCAGGCAGAAATAAAAGCCCGAATCGCTGCCGGACAACGAGTTTTCTACGTCCAATCAAAATTATTGCGATCTAAACATCCATCGCATTCGTGCAAGCTCGCACTTTATAATCCACTCATAAGACCTGTGCTGACTTTCCGAAGCGAGAGCTGGACCATGACCTCTAACGATTTTAGATTGTTATCTACCTTCGAAAGGAAGAGCATCCGTTCAATTTTTGGTCCTATTAAAGTTACGAACAATGAATATCAGGTTGAATATCGGATTGAATGAATGAATCTCGGAGGTAGCGATATTATCGGATTCATCAAATTTAATCAAGTAAGATGGTTGCCACGTTGCGATTTTTTTTAATTTCATAATATGAATTACCGACGCGAGACGGATTTTACGATATAGGATAAATTTCATAATACACCCTGGAAAACGTGGGCAAAAACCGGCTTGGAGTACTCCTGATCATCAAGAAATATTACAAAAAAGTATATACTATCCAGTTGAAGTGAGAGACTTGGTTGACGAGAAAAAAAGAACTCGTAAGACTTGGCAAAGAACTAGAGTCCCTGAAGACAAAGCAATCGTAAACAACTCGTGCAACAAACCTAAACTACTTAGAAGAGATTAAGAATAAGTCAGTTGCTAGCTTCCAAAGTAACCTGTTTGAAAAGGCCTAAAATGCAAGTGTCACCCATAAAAATGGTTGATGGAACCTGCGCTCGCAGCGTAACGCAAAAAGCTGATGTTTGCCGCCTGAACACCTAGAAAATACCTTCAAACCACCAAACCAACTGGACCAGTGGATAATGAATATTTAACACCTATACGCAAAATAGACGTGGCATCTGTGCTACTAGTTACTTTGAAAGAAATCAAACAAGAAGTAAAAAACCTCAGAAATAAAAAACCTCTGGATACGACTTGATAACGGAGCAATTAATGAAAGCTCTACCAGAAAAAGCACTAATTAAACTTGATCATATAACTAATGCTATGTTAAGCCTATGTTATGTTCCGAAACAGTGGAAAATAGTGGAAATTATAAAAATTCCAAAGCCTAATAAACTGCTAAACGACAAAACATCGTATAGGCCTATTTCTTGGCTAACAGCTACCTCAAAGATTTTTGAAAGACTGTTTCTCAAGAGGTTAAAGTCAATTGTAGGAAGCAAAAATCTTATTCCAGCACATCAATTTGGGTTCCGAAAAAGGTACTCAACGATAGAACAGGTACATAGGATTACTGATATAATTGAGGAGACGCTGGAAAAAAGAAAGTATGTTCAGCAATATTCTTAGACGTAGCACAAGCTTTTGATAATTTTTGACACCGTGGTCTGGAATTTAAGTTACAATGAGATTTGCCGCAGAAATATTTTGAATTGCTAAAGTCTTACATCAACGACCGTTACTTTCGGGTGAAACAGGAAGTGGAATACTCAAAACAAAAGAAAATATGGGCAGGTGTTCCACAAGGCAGTGTTCTAGGCCCCGTATTATACCTCCTGTATACAAATGGTCTACCAAACATAAAAGAAGCTAGAATAGTATTGTTGAGTCCACAAGGAAACTACAATATGCTATTAATATAGTGAATAACTGGACCAAACAATGGATTTAACGAATCGAAATCAACACATATCAACTTTACAAATAAGAAATTAGAATATATTCCGATTAGACTGAATTTGCAATAAATTCCATATTCTGATAACGCTAATTACCTCGGCATCACGCTAGACTCTAAAATATTAAGGACAAAGCCGTAAGTACTATGGCTGTAAAATCTGAAAATTGACAAACATATAACAAAAAAGCAAAATAACATATGCCACTTTAAAAACGCCCAGTCGCAACTTTTTTACTGGTCACTACCAATAATCGAACCCCAAATAACAGAGGGTATATTATGAAATTTTTCCGCATTGGATTTTTCCGATAACAGATAAATCCGTGTTATTATCAAAAAATGGAATCGGATTTTCCCGAACACACTAGGAAAAGTCCGAGTGCTATTTAGTTGACGTATTTTGTATTCGATTGATCATATTTTATAAAAGTGATTTATATTTTAATAATAATAATAAAATAAATAAATTAATAACATTTTAGTAATTCTTAATAATTAAAAATCAAAAATTTACAATGTAAGTTTTTATTATAAGATATTTTGAATAAATAAATTATTAAAATATAACTAATTTTTATGTGAATTTTTTATACCAGACCACCACCATATGGCTAGCTTCAGATTGGTTTATTACAAATTCGATATTACCAGTTTCAAACTAGGGTAAATCCGTGTCGGATCGAATATTTCCGTTAATCGAAAAATCCAAGAAGGAAAAATATCATAATAGAGAAGCGCATGTTAAAAAGAAAAAGCAAGCACGGAATTTAAAATTCAGAAAAATGCACTGGCTTATTGGAAGAAACTCCTGACAACGCACAACAAACTGCTGTTATATAAACAAATCCTAAAACTCATCTGGACGTATGGTATTCAGCTTTGTGGTTGCGCAAGGAAAACTACTGTTAAGATCATACAAACACTTCAAAACAAAGTACTAGGTAGCATTGTTAATGCTCCTGCTTGAGACTTAAACATGGAATATGCCAGCGATGAAATACAAAAATTTACAAGGCGTCATGTGCTGCGACTGCAGCATCATGACCAGGAGGAGCAAAAGAAAACAAACAAAGCCGTTAGAATTAGTGATTTCCTGAGCCGCTTAATTCAAATGACTGGCAGAGCTGGGATGAACCGAAGATAGTTTTCATCCCACGAGAATAGACTGCTAAAGTAATAAAAAAATTACTAGATAATAAATGAGATTAGTTGTAGTATAATACAGAAATAAAGATTTCTTAAAAAAAAGTCATAATTCTTTTGCTTTATTGTACCTTTTAATGATATTTTTAATTGTTGCCATTGTCCATTCACACAATTACAGTATACCACCTGTTGTGTTTATTAACATCTCCGATCGTAATAGATGACCCAAATTCGCTTTGCATCCACAGCCTCTGGTGGGATTCGAACCCAGTACCTCCCGGTCCAAGGCCCAAAGATTTAACCACTGCACCACTTGTTCATTCAATGAGCCTTGCCACACTTTGATTCTTTCGTCGTGATTCCATGATTTCAAAAAATGAATCGACGTCCACATTTGATTTCTTTGCGTATTTCTTTGTTTATGTATGTGCGTAAAATTATGTTTTTTTAAATTATATGTATATTTTTCGAACGAATAATCGTCACATATTTATTAATGTACGATTAAATATGTTTCAATTTAATTTAAAACAGATGCTTTAATTTATTAGTAATTTAACACACCAATTGACGTTTCTACAAAAATTGACGTTTCATTTTGTATTTGTATTTCTCAATCAAAAAACAATTTACGAGAAAATTTACATTTTTTAATTGATGTACGAGTACATAAAAAAAAATTGATTTTTTCTGTCAAATAGAACAAAATTTTTGATGTACATCAATTTTTTTTTGCAGGATTTTGGTAAATAGAATTTCAAATTAAATTTAATATGTATAAGCATTTCACTAGTAAGTAAAATACTCGTTCAAAATTATTAAATCAGTTTGAATTATATCCTGGAGATCGTTAAGGTTTCTAGTATTATAAAATAGAGATGTGTCATTGGCAAAAAGGCGAATTATACCCTTTAATTTTAAATTACATAAATCATTAATTAAAATTAGAAATAGAGTTGGACCAAGTACACTGCTCTATGCTGCCCTCCTAGTGTCAAACGCGGTATCTACAAGTGGCATGAAGTTGAGAAATTACTCTTTAAAGTTTTGGTAAGGGCCCTTTGTCAATTGAAATGTTTGCTATCTAATAAAGGTAGATCACCTTTACTAGATAGCAAACATTTCAATTGACAAAGGGCTGGTACCAAAATTTTAAAGAGTAATTTCTCAACTTCATGCCACCTGTAGATACCGCGTTTGACACTAGGAGGGCAGTATGGTACTCAAAAAACTTTTTTAAGTTCACTAGATATTTCGTTAATGAACACATATTGATATCGATCAACCAGATAACTCTTAAGCAAATTATACGCCGTACCTCTAAAGCCATAACTATACAATTTACTCAGTAAGATCTAATGCAATCAAAAGCTTTTCGTAAGTCGAGAAATAGTGTTCCCATATACGACTGTTCATTTAATATTTCATTGATCAAATCGACTGTTTCTCTTATTGCAATTTCGGTACCGACACCGTTACGAAATCCATATTGAATTCTATTGAAGAAATCATGTTTGGTAAGATACCCAATTATTCTTCTGTTTAAGATTGTCTCTAGTAATTTAACAAATACAGATAGCATAGAAATAGGCCGGTAGTTGTTGAGGTCTAGTTTATTTCCACTTTTAAAGACTAGGAATAACCTTAGCTACCTTCAAGCAATCAGAGGCCCTATTCCTGAAGACGGTACGGAAATGTATTCGATACGAAAATGATATCCGTTACGAAAATACTTTGGTATTTCTGAATAAGTTCGTACGTAATTGTTTGGTGTGTGTCCTTGCTATAAGGGAAGTTTATTTTAAATGGTTTTACCTGCAATAAAATTGTACAACTTGTACACTATTTTGAAGGCGTATAATGTAAATTGTTGTAAATTATTGTTGTAGTAATGCAATTGTTGTTTTACCGCCGGTTTGAGATCACACATTTTCAACTTTGTCTGAGACAAATTTCGTGCGGCCGCCTTGAGTTTTGAAGTTTTGGTTTATAATTGAAATGGATGCAATAATATTATTTTTCTTCTAGGTTTTCAAGTAAGCATCTCTTGGGGATTATTATAAGCTGTAATATTAAAAATAAATAGTGAAATAAAGTTGGAGTTTTGTGTAAATAAAATATTTTGAATTTTTGTGTGGCCGACAAAATTGTAAGGATCGAAAATGAAATTAAACCACCGAATAATTTTTGTGGTGTGATAGTGCCCCATTAGGTGTCTTGCAACTCCAACCTCTTAAGTTTTAATTGATTGGTTTTATAACTAAATATAAATTAATTGTGTTTTTGTAAATATTAATATTTCAATTTATTTGTTTTTTGATTATGGTCCCGGGGTTCTTAACAGTGCTCTTGACCCCGTTCTACATTCGGTCATTTACTGTAGTATGTGCTAAGTAAATACATATTGACTACGAGTAATTCATATATGCATTTATACTCTCATTTAAATCGACGTAAACAAATTATACGACCTAGTTAAAGTTTTAAAATAAGAGATTCTCTTTAAAATTATTATAAATTAAGGTCTTTGATTTAGAACTCAAATATATTTTTGGTTTTTCTATGGAGTCGTTAACTAAATATTCATCGTACAAAGATTCGTTCATGAACGTACAAAAAATGTTTGAATTCGTTCTACGGAATAGGGGAAATGTTTGAACGTATCATTAATTTTCGTATTCGTGTTAGAATTGTACGTATTCAGGAATACCAATCATACGAATTCGTACAATTTTTGTTCGTATTTATATTCAGGTATAGGGCCGCAGGATAAATTCCTGAAAATATAACAGTACTATAAACCTCTTTATAACTATGTCAACAGAAATGTTATCAAACCCACAACCTTTACCGCTATCAAGTTCAGTAATTAAGTTAAATATGTCACCCGGGAAAGTGGGATTAAGATAGATGGAACTTTAAAACAAGCAGTCACCCTATAGATTAAATTATTTCTGACAAATAAAGCTATACCACCACCTTGTCTATCATCTCTACAGCTAAATGTACTGGAATAATTACTGATGAAAAAAATTGAGTATCAATGGACTTTACCCAAGTTTCAGTTAACACTATAATATGGATATCACAATTACAAAATGAATCTACATTGCTGGGAAAAAAAATTGAGCAAACACATTTTATTGCAAATTGGAGTCTTTTTTTTGCTAAAATTACAAAACTTTTGAAAGCAGTTGGCTTATTGTTTCATTTTAAATACATGTATGACGTAATTTTTTGAAAAAAAAATTACCTGCAATTTAGGGGAAAAACTCCGAAAAATGTCAAAATATTCAAAATACGGTGATTGGAGTTAAAGTAATGGAATAAATTAAACACTTATTTTTTTTTTTTTTTTGTTTTTTATTGATTTATAGAAGTTCTATCTTTAATACTAATATTTTGTTGGACCGCCTTTTGTTTTTATTACACCGGTATAGCCCCGCAACTGATGTGCAAAAACATTGGTCAATCAATTATTTTATTTTACGCCTACCGTTCTTGGCCGATATTAAGGTGCAGACGTTTTATTGCCTGTATTTTTTTTTTTGAGTATAACTATTGGTTCTCATCTGAATGCATTGCAAATAATTGCAAAGGGAAATTTTTGATTCATTTAGTTGTATTTGTGTGCTATTTTCATTTGTATATGTGACGTTTTTCAAAACAAATCTTTTAATAACAACATAAATAAAACTAATTTACAAGAGATTTTTGGTTAATGGCCACAATACAATTTAATAATAACAGCAGCAAAACTAAAATCTAAAAAGGAAGAGCGACGACGCGATAAGCTTAGCTATTAAAAATATTCATTATATTCTGAGAGCCACAATTTAAACCAATTAAAAGAATTTTCTATTTTAAATATACGATAATAATTGAAAAATAGAGATGTTTACTATTAAAATCATCCTACGGCTATTTATTAGCACAACATTTTGACATTATTTACAAAATAATGTTTGTTTTCAAAACAAACAAGTTGCTTTGTGCAAAACATAAAAAATGGCTGTCATTTTTGCTGTGTTTTATGCAGGGTTGAAAATTTCCTTACATAAGATAAGGGAAATTTTCCAGTTTTCGAGCAAATGCAAAATTTACAATGGAAAAAGATGTATGCCCGACTACTTTCGATTTTAAATCGCTTTGTAATTTTTTTATGTGTGTGTATAAAAATGTATATACCGATACGAAATTTTTTTAAATGTGTACTATAAAAATGAGAAATTTAAAATCGATTGCAATTAATTGCAAAGCAAGCTCAGATGAGAACGCACGTAAATAGTGCATATTTTGTAAGATTAAGTTATTCTGTAAGTGATCCTAGTCAAATAAAGAATAAAGTGCAATTTTAGTTAAAAAAAACGGGAAAAGTTAGTAAGCAGTGTAAAAGCAATATGTTGATTTGGGCGCGAGAAAATTTAACCACTCGTGAAATAGCAGAAAAATTAAACATTCCTAAAAGTACTGTCGTGTGGAATATGAAAATATTGCGAGAGATGTGCAGTACACAAAGAAAGAAAGGCTATGGAAGGCCCAGAAAGACAACGCCAGTGGAAGATCATTTCATAATATTACAATGTCGTCGGAACCGTCTTAAAACTTCATCAAACATAAGACTGGATATTGAGCGAGCAACAGGAAAAAAATTTCAGCCAGCTTAGTGAGAAAAAGACTTGTTAATGCTGGTTTGAGAGCACTTAAACCAGTCCAGAAGCCTGAGTCCACATTACTAGTGAAAAAACAACTTTTGCTATGGACCCAGGAGCATGTTTCTTGGACTCCAGAGATGTGGAATGATGCAATTTTCCCCGATGAATCAAAATTCAAGCTGTATGTTGGAGATTGAAGAATTCTGGTAAGAAGAAAACCGGGCGAGAGGCTTGGCAACGAATGTCTTTTAAGACTTCCACCGAAAAAGGAAGGAATTATGGTCTGGGGATGCTTTTCTGGAAATGAAACTGGTCGATTGTGCTTCCTTATGTTCCAGCATTACAGCAGCTGTTCATCTGCAGGTAGTACACAACGAATTTGAGCCTTCTGTTTTAAAGCTTTTTGGCGAGACTTGCAAATTTATTTTCAACAGGACAACGCTCCGTGCCATACCGCCAAAGTTGTGCGTTATAAAATTTGAACTGTAGATAAAAAAATTGGCTTTCAGATAAAAATATTTATTTTGTTAAAAACTTGTTTTTTTTTTCGTATCTCTTCATTTAAAGGTAAAAAAGTACTCTGAAGAAAAAAGTATCGATGTGTTGAGCTGGCCCCCGTATAGTCCAGACTTAAATTCCATTGAAAATATGTGGTCTATAATGAAGCTAGAAGTAGCAAAAAAGCGCCCAGATCGATTCAAGCTTGAAAAAGTTTGTTGATGACGATTTGGGAAACCATACCTCCTACGACTTTGAAAAATTTATCAAATTCAATGAATCGGAGGTGTATCGCTGTAATAAAAGCAAATGGCGGTCCAACAAAATATTAATATTAAAGATAGAACTTCTATAAATCAATAAAAAACAAAAAAAATAAAAAATAAGTGTTTAATTTATTCCATTACTTTAACTCCAATCACCGTATTTTGAATATTTTGGCATTTTTCGGAGTTTTGTAATTTTAGCAAAAAAAGACTCCAATTTGCAATAAAATATGTTTGCCCAATTTTTTCCCCCAGCAATGTATATTACTTCTAAAATTCTAACAAATTTAGATAGCCCATTCATGCTACAAATATTCAATTGGAGAATATTGAGTTGCTTATATTATTAATCGGTGAAGAAGGAAAATTTTGATTAATACAGTCATCGACATTCAAATAATATTCATTTGTTACATTCCTATTCAACTTATTCAACCTACTATCATCCATCATCATTGTGTTTAATAAAAACAAGAAATACATAGAATATTGGAATTAAACTTTTATCATAAATTAGAAGGCGCTAGTCGGTTTGGCCGAAATCAGTTCACCGGAAGTAAAGGCTAAGAGTTTTTTCCTTGTTTGCAAATATTTATAGCATTTACGAAAACACCATGTTCAGACCATTATTTTAATTTTACGGAAATGGCGAAAAAAAACTTCATTTCACAAAAATTTGATATTTCTACAGTTCTGGCGGATTCACGACTTCTCGAATTAAAAAAGGTTGACTTAAAAATGGTGTTTTTTCTGAACAAATCTGTAATGAAAATGAAATAAAAAAAGCTGACTTTATTAATGCACATCATAAGTCATTTTGAAAATGATTTAAGAAGTGTGTTTATTAATGATCTAAAATGTGTCAATGATCTAAAATCATTTTGAAAGTGAAATAAAATGTGTATTTAAAATCGGAATAAAACGTAAATATGTACTACAGTAAAAGCCCGATTATCCGGCATCCAATTAACCGTAACACTCAGTTAACCGGAATTATAATTTTTAGGATTGTTTTGCTTGTTCCTCTTGCTTTTCTCTTTCATATGCATTTTTTAATTCATTTTGAAATTTGCAATTGTTTTTTACATATTTTCATTAATGAAAACATTAGTTGAAAAATGGCCTTTTATTTTCATATTATGCAATATACATACACTACGTAAAAGCCCTGTTGTTCGGAATGCTTGGGAATAAGAGCATTCCGAATAATCGAAAATTCCGGTTAATTGAATATTTCATTATAACTAGAAATTTTATGAGAATTTCGCTTGATTTCATTATTTTTTAGGATTCTAGTTTATTTATTTTCAAATTATGTACCAGAAAACAATTTTCTTATACATCATTTAATTGAATTTATTGCAAATAATAAATACATACATATTATATTGTGTATTCAAGTACACCCATACGAGCACCCAAAATTTAATAATATGTACATATATTCAGTATTTCTCAACCGAATGAATTCAGACGTTGTGCCACCTATGAAAAAATTCATTAGTTTAGACTTGCAACTCAGTATCATATTTTGCACAAAGAACCACTTTTTCAACAAGACGACGTCTTCATTAATATCATGTTCTATAGAATCTATATTAGAGCCAGAGTACAGGAAAGCCATATCATCTGCAAATGCGATGATATTGCTACATAGATCCAGGCTGTAAATTGAGTTACAATAGATTAGAAATAGCAGAGCGGCCTCAGAACTGGTCCTTGTTCTGATCCCTGCAACATTAACTATTTTCTCATATCTGAACATCCCATTTACACAATCACTTTGCTTACGATTGACAAGATACGATATAAACATATTCAAAGCAACACCTCTTATAAAAATATTGCATAGCTTTGATAATAAAATACTATGATTAACAGTATCGAAAGGTTTAGAAATATCAACGAAAAAAGCTGAGGATTATTTTATTATTTAAATTGCGATTTGCGGTGCAGAGGCGACAAAACTGGTATTAAAGCTTAATAAAACCATATTGTCTTCCGTCGAGAAACTTAATTTTATCAAGATAATCTATGATTTATCTATGCTTAATTTTTTTCGAAGATTTTAGAAAAAGTGCTTAGAAGTGTAGGGCGGTAATTATTCTTATCTAACTGAGAACATTTTTTGAAAAGCGGTTTTACAACACCAACTTTAAGTAGTTCCGGATAACTAAACTAACTCTTCACCAACTGGGAAAAAGAAATTGCAGATTACTACAGTTCGAGAAAATTTAGTTATCTTATCTCTAACCGAATCATCTAAATAAACCGTTTCATGATTAGCATTCAAAATTTCAGTAGGTAAATTTATGAAATATTCATTAAAAATATTGGCTATTTTCGATGGATCATTTTCAATTATCTCCAGCCGCAATTGAAGTAATTTTATTAGTGCTCAGTAGGTTGTTCACAACACTATTAACTACCTTCCATTTTGATTTTAAATCCTCAGCAGCAGTAAACTAAGCCTTAAAATACCTGTACTTTACTAGAGCAATTAATGGTTTTAGTTTAGCATTAATACACTCATTTAGAACAAAGATAAGAAATAAAAACGTATGCCTTTCGTAAAAATGTATCACACGCATTTGATTTGAATAATTCCCTGTACCACAAACTGTATGGCAACACTGATAAGCAAAATGTCATTTTTACCATCATAAAATTTCGTTGATACATTTAGCAAAGCACCTAGAATACCCATGGCACTATACTGGCATTCCCTGCGAATAGGGAATATTGAAAAAATAGTTTTATACCATTTTTGTCTAAATTATCACCCCTATTCTCCTAGTCGCATCACTTCAAGTGATGTGACTACTCAGCTGGTTACTAGATCATTAAATCGAAACTTACAAAATAATTGTTTAATAAAGTCGTTCTGGCTGTTTTTTAAATCTTAGTATGCTGCTTTATAATCTTAGTATGCTGCTTTATAAATATTTCCTTGCGACTTACTTCAAATGACAATTTCTATCTCTTGAAATTTTGACGTGACAAATAAATAAAAAAAAATCAAACTAATGCAGCCAACTAAGAATTAAAAAATTTTCATTGAGAGTTTTGCACAAAATTACAGAGCTCTCACAATAGAAAAACTTTTACTTTTGCCTTACAAGTTTGTTTGAAAATAAAACTTGACAAAAAAAAAAATTTTTCGTTTTTACCTTAAGGAAAAAGTTAGCAAACTCTAAACTTTTGCCTTAAGAAAAGACTAATGAAGTTAGCTAAATTTCAAAATCAGGGTTTTTGTTGTCATTTTCCAACCAAAACATGTTAAAATGCAAATAAGTTCTAATTTATCGGGATAATATATCTTAACATTATAATTAATAATATAAAATACAATTTTAAAAATTATTATTAGTATGAAGATAAATAAAACGAAGTTGGTTTCAATTAATTTTTTTTCCTCATTGTGAGAGATACTCTTAAGGTAAAAGTTTAAGGCAAAAGGTAAAGGCAAATTATTTTCTATTGTGAGAGCTCTGTTATTTAGTAAATTTTGATTTTAAAATCTAGTAACCAGGAAGATCCATAGTCACGTCGCATGAAGTGATACGTCTATGGGAATTAAGTATTATATTTTTCTGGCCTGGTTGGAATTAGTTTGGTGTAAATATTTTCGAAACGAAGTTGATTGGGAATCTTATGTTATACAACATTTTTATAGGGAAATATAATTCCCAATATATCTTTGTTTAAAAATTATCTACACTCAACTAATTGCAACAGTAGGCCAGAAAAATATAATTTTGACAAAAATGATATGAAAATATTTTTCCCAATTCCCAATTTCCAGGGAAAGCCAGAATAGTGTCAATACACAATCGTAGGAAATTTTTCCATTTAGCGTCACAATCTGTGTGACAACAATTATGATAATCGACACTTACTTATACATAATCAACTTCCCAACCCAAATGTGTATTTAATTCGAGAGTGCTGAAATAGACCAATACACGGAACAATCACAATAATACCATTACAATTGAAAAAACCAAAGTAAAATATAAAAATTCGTGAATACGAAAAGTTAATTGTTAAAATAGAATATAGATGGAAATGTGAAAGAATCAAATTTCGTACGCTACGCAGTAATTCGCTAGTAGTACAACCACATGTTCGAAACTGATTGTTGTGATTGTTACACATTAGCCATCTATAAGTCAAACATTCAAATTTATCCGCTATCCAGCGTTAAAGGAAAGAAATGTATGGGGTGGTTGAAAAGTTGATTATATATAAGAAAAAAATCGATTGTTCGATTCGTATAATTAATGAAAACTTTATGTTTTACATGAATATCGTAATTTTGTATACTAAAACACTAAAATAACACATTTATATCTTGAAAAATACAAAATGTTTTGTGATTTTCCGTTAAAACCATAAGTGATTGGAGCGACATCTTCAGTTTTTCCATTGAAACTATTCTACAAAGGAGACAACAACAACAAGTAGTAGTTAGCAATCCCACTTATAGTTATTGTATGTAGTTATATGAAATTACCAAGATATATTATATCAAGTTTTCTACTAAATTTACACTTCGTTCCTCTGCTTATTATAACCTTTCAGAATCATTAGAGAACTTAACATATTCGAGTACATAATTGATATACCATTGTTACAATTGTGTTTATAAATACTGATAAAACAATAAAATATTTTTTTTTATCTAATTCTAGAAGCACATCGTGCGTTAGAGCTATTAGAGGATTATCATTTACGGCTATCATCTCCACAGGATCGTGCTTTAAGAATAGCAATTGAACGTGTAATTCGGATATTTAAATCTCGTTTATTTCAAGCCTTGCTTGGTAAGAAAAACAAAAACATATTAAATTAAATTTACTTCTAAGGAAGAGAATTATCTTGAACATTCAGACTTGAAAAATAAAATTTGTTAAGCTTATGTGTATACAAATCTATAATTAAAATGTTATATCGCCAAGTGTCAAAGATAATAAGTTTCTCGTGAATTAAAGTAACACCAAAAATTATTGTATTGAATTGCAGCATATCCCAAAGCTAAAGGATTCGCAAACGAAATGTATATTCTAAAATCGCGCCTAAATTCGTTTAGTTTTGTTTCGACGTCTTATACTCAAAAAAAAAAAAACTTAAACTGTAGCCGTCTACACAACAATGGAGCATGCAAAATGAAATTATTTCTTGTTGTCATCCACCAAGGGGTCGATTTTCTTCAAAATCCGAGCCACGAGACATGACGTTATTTTCCTTCAATTTCATCCAAAATTAACGAAAGTTAAACTTCACATTATAATGATGGTGTTTGTAGCGTATACGTATATATATATATACATATGCGTATACAAATGGCGTTATTTAGTTGATTGTGTGAACCCTAAGTTTGTAGTACCTTTTAACGATGTGGACACATTTTTCATCTTTGATATTAATTTAATTGAAGATAGGGATGCTGTAAAACAATTGGTAATGAATCTTTATCGAGATAATTTGGTACAACCTATTATATTTCGTTTTCCTATTTATATTTAAAAATCATTATTTATGACACAAGATGGTCATGAACACTCTAATTCTAAATTTGTTTCCTAAGACGATTATCCAACTTCTATAAATGATGCTGACGATATTATTGGGGCTAATTTTAAAGTTTCTTCTCATATTGAGGAAGATCCAATTGCGTTGGATTTATTAAGTGATGTGGCAATCAAGTCGTTGCATTTAATTAAAAATTAAATAAAGACCATAGACTATACACCCTTCATTTCTGATGTAGAAAACCAGGATTATTTACCACCAATCTGGAACTACTATAGATTTGTAAAATCGTGAAGAATGATAGCGTGAATTACTGATAGCAGTAATACATTCTTTTTTGTGTTACTTGTGTAGCTTATTAGAAGGCAAATTGGGCCTGAAAAGCAAAATATTGAGTTAAATGGGCCTCGCTTTTTTGCTACATCTGCGTTTGCGAAATCATGTGACAGTTCCGGTTTGTTTGATCTTACTGTTCCCACTAGGGTAGTATTTTTTGTTAACAAGTTCCTCGGCTAGCTGAATGCTGGTGAAAAAATTGTCCATTATTATATTATATCCGCCATTCAAATAATTATCCGACAAACGCAAGGCCGGGTCAGTTGCAACGTGTCTAATTCGATTCTGAGACGGTTGCGTTCCAACATAATTTTCACCAGCTAATGGATAATTGGTGCGCGCGTCTACCAGCCAAAAATTGTTTAATCCATACTTACCTGGTTTACTCGGTATTCGCGATTTTCAACAAAGTAGCTGACATCTGGTGAACAAAATGCAAATCTCAGTTTGCTATGAAGCAAGGGGGATCAAAACTGTCAAAACAATGGATTTGACAATTATCGTCCCCTTTGTAGACGTAGCAACCAACGCTATCTACATTCGATGAAAATCGCAAATATATTGGTGAAAAGAGCAGCGACCTCTGTTTGTAGCAACTAGTTGTTCATCAATAGTTAATTCTAGAGATGGTTTATACAATCCCTGCAAGTTATCTAAGAACAATTTTCATACGTACCGGAATGCAGCTAGTTTTTCATATTTCAAACGCATGGGTCTTGTGCGTGAGTCATCAAATCTAAGAAAACGAGTCAACTGTTCAAGTCGTTCTAACGACACTGCAGCACGGTGGAACGGCATATTTGTTTTATGAAATAAGTCTTTTGCTGGTACCGTCGATGCTTCTTCAGAACCGGCATAAAGAAGAACAGCAATGTAATCATATACCTCATCCTCTTTGTGTCATGGCACTTTCTAGAATTCGGAGAGGTACATGATTGGCAGTACCGCCTTGCCTTGAGATTTGTTTCAATCACCACGTTTGAAATAATATTTGGTGTTAGTAAGCATTTAAATGTATTAGCTTTTGAATCGAACGTTTGCTTTACAATTGGAAGGCTGTGCTGCTTGCGTTTCTGTTCTGCTGCAGCAATACGCTGCGCTTCAGATTCACTCGGTAATGCCCACCACACATGAGGATTGTTTTTGTTTTGTGCCACATACCTTTTTATTGGTTCAAACATCTGAGCCGATGTCACATTAAGGGTATGTTTTACCGTTGCTGGATCATCCATATCCGAATCACCATTTGCTTGACCAAAACCTTCATCCGTTACTATCAGAATCACAATCGCTTACTGCAGTGTCGCCGATATTCTCTCGGCCGTTACCAACATTTTCATCAACGTCCTATAAATTGGTTAGTGGTTCTTCCTCCTCTGCAGAAAGTTCTCTATTCATTTACAGGTTCAATAATTTTATAATCTCATTGATACTGTTTTCCTTTTTACTCGTATGATTTACTTACGAAATAAACGATGTTCACGTATAAAATAAACTACAAAAGTAAACACTGAATAACCTACAAGCTGAGACAACCTAAAACAGATATTTCATCCTATGTAAACGTAAAAATTTAAACTGCGATTTCATTTTCTGTAAATAGCCGCATACAATCAAAAATATTTTGTTTTTTGCGTATAGCTACGTGTACGCAGTTTAACGAAAAATCACAGATCCAACGATTACATTGGAATTATCAGAAGTTTGTTTTGTTTTCATTTTTTAGTCCAAATGAAAAATCTAATTTGATTGTCTAAGCTACAAGTATTTATACATATGTATATCGAATACCGTTATAAAACAACATAGAATATAACAGTTTATTTTTGGGTTTAGTACCGTTTTCAGAGAAAATAGTGCAAAATATATAGGAAAAATTAGGGGCGCTGTATGCCTCATAACACGGTTATGCTAGAAATTTTATTTACAAGTGTTTACCAAATACTACACAAACAAGAAAATATATATTATTTCCGAAACGCTAAAGTAACGATGTATGGTAGTGCTGTTTCCAATACCAATCCACTGTTGAAATTAGTTTATTTTCTCTCAAAAATCGTACGAGGCACTGAATGCATCAAACTCGGTTTTAAGGTTATGTTAATTTCTCATACACAAATGTGTATATAGATAATGATGGGTTGTAATGTATTCCGGATTTTAACGGATCTTAGTTAAATCTAATTTGTTTTTGAAAAACCTTATTAATTTGATAACGTATTAATTATTTTATTATCATTATAGTTATGTATAGTATTATTTTTTGGACGAAAATAAAATTAACAGGTATGCACAAATGTGTAAGCTGGGCTTTAATTTACACATAATTCTATGTCTAACATATTCGTTTCTCGTATTCGAAATTTATATACACATTTGTGAATATAGGCCGGGAAAGGGATATAAACTTTACTGTAAAGGCGATGCCACATACACATTTCTACGGACGACATCTAAAGGCGATGCCACATACACATTTCTACGGACGACATCTAAAAACAGATTTCGCATTTACGAATTAATTAGAGCATATTTTTGACTCAAATCAATGAGATACTATGTAAAATATCTCAAGTTAGTAGCTAAAATAATAAATTTGGAATTATTTAATAATTTTAATTAAAAAATTATAAATTTTCTATTTACCCGTTCCTAGAAACGATTTTTTCTCTGAATGGTATAATTTTACACGTGAACGAACGCACAAAAATCTAAAACGATTTCCGAACTCATCAAAAAAATTTAAACGATTTTTTTCTCTGTTGTCTGTGAACTTCAACAAATGTCAAAAAATTCCAAAACAAAATATATATTAATATAAATATATACACTTATATAAATATATACACTTTGGATAGAAATGGCGGTATAAACATTCAGCTCAAAACAAAATATAAAGAATTGTTGTTGTAAAAATCGTCTGTATTTTTTTTGGTATGTGGCGAGGCAAAATAAATTTACGCACGAATCGTCTGTTATTAGATGTGTATGTGGCAACGCTTTAAAGCGTTGCCACATACACATCTAATAACAGACGATTCGTGCGTAAATTTATTTTGCCTCGCCACATACCAAAAAAAATACAGACGATTTTTACAACAACAATTCTTTATATTTTGTTTTGAGCTGAATGTTTATACCGCCATTCCTATCCAAAGTGTATATATTTATATAAGTGTATATATTTATATTAATATATATTTTGTTTTGGAATTTTTTGATATTTGTTGAAGTTCACAGACAACAGAGAAAAAAATCGTTTAAAATTTTTTGATGAGTTCGGAAATCGTTATAGATTTTTGTGCGTTCGTTCACGTGTAAAATTATACCATTCAGAGAAAAAATCGTTTCTAGGAACGGGTAAATAGAAAATTGATAATTTTTCAATTAAAATTATTAAATAATTCCAAATTTATTATTTTAGCTACTAACTTGAGATATTTTACATATTATCTCATTGATTTGAGTCAAAAATATGCTCTAATTAATGCGTAAATACGAAATCTGTTTTTAGATGTCGTCCGTAGAAATGTGTATGTGGCATCGCCTTTAAAGGCGATGCCACATACACATTTCTACGGACGACATCTAAAAACAGATTTCGCATTTACGAATTAATTAGAGCATATTTTTGACTCAAATCAATGAGATAATATGTAAAATATCTCAAGTTAGTAGCTAAAATAATAAATTTGGAATTATTTAATAATTTTAATTGAAAAATTATCAATTTTCTATTTACCCGTTCCTAGAAACGATATTTTCTCTGAATGGTATAATTTTACACGTGAACGAACGCACAAAAATCTAAAACGATTTCCGAACTCATCAAAAAATTTTAAACGATTTTTTTCTCTGTTGTCTGTGAACTTCAACAAATGTCAAAAAATTCCAAAACAAAATTATATATTAATATAAATATATACACTTATATAAATATATACACTTTGGATACAAATGGCGGTATAAACATTCAGCTCAAAACAAAATATAAAGAATTGTTGTTGTAAAAATCGTCTGTATTTTTTTTGGTATGTGGCGAGGCAAAATAAATTTACGCACGAATCGTCTGTTATTAGATGTGTATGTGGCAACGCTTTAATGCTTAAAGCGTTGCCACATACACATCTAATAACAGACGATTCGTGCGTAAATTTATTTTGCCTCGCCACATACCAAAAAAAAATACAGACGATTTTTACAACAACAATTCTTTATATTTTGTTTTGAGCTGAATGTTTATACCGCCATTTGTATCCAAAGTGTATATATTTATATAAGTGTATATATTTATATATATATATATTTTGTTTTGGAATTTTTTGACATTTGTTGAAGTTCACAGACAACAGAGAAAAAAATCGTTTAAAATTTTTTGATGAGTTCGGAAATCGTTTTAGATTTTTGTGCGTTCGTTCACGTGTAAAATTATACCATTCAGAGAAAAAATCGTTTCTAGGAACGGGTAAATAGAAAATTTATAATTTTTTAATTAAAATTATTAAATAATTCCAAATTTATTATTTTAGCTACTAACTTGAGATATTTTACATAGTATCTCATTGATTTGAGTCAAAAATATGCTCTAATTAATTCGTAAATGCGAAATCTGTTTTTAGATGTCGTCCGTAGAAATGTGTATGTGGCATCGCCTTTATTGTACTTATAAAAACTCATAGGAAAATCAAAAATCAACTTAAATTTGAACTACTGAAGCTAGTTCAATACAGATGTCACTTATTCCAAACGAAACGCTATTCTACTCAACGAAAATTTAGTTTAAAGTAACGAATTGTAGATGGAGTTACAACAAATAAAAAATCGACTAGTACTAGTACATTTGTACGAGTTCATCTTCGTCAGTTCAAAATGAATTAATCAATAACATTGTGTCAAGCTCTACATTAAAATAAAAATTATTTTTAAGAGAATATATAATAACTGAACTACTTGGTTTTGATACTGAAATTTACTGAATGTAAATTTTAATTTATACGGCCTGTGCGAGTGAACTGAATATTGTTGGTTAGTATGTTAACTTTGTGCAAAAAATTGGAAATTATTTGTTATAACCTCACTTTTTTATGTAGTAAAATGTACGGGGATGCAGTATCGTATTTAATTACAATAAAACGTTCTTGGGACGTACAGGATGGACAAAATATTGCAGATTTGGTTTGTTTACGAGACGTACATGTAAATAACCGGCACCTTCATAATGCTATATCTGATTCATTAATCGAGCGACACCTTTATCAACCTATTGATGAGGTAGTGTCAAATCACTTGAGCGTTCTATATTACCTTAAATCCAATGAACAGGATTATGCAGAAGCTTACAAGTATCAAACAGCATGTATACAGTCCGTTGTTAAAATGCTACAATTAATGAAAGAGGAAAATTGGGTTCTACCGATTATGTATACGGTGTGTGTTGATTTAAGACTGTTAGCACAGAAATGTGAACAAGAAGGTTGTGGTACAAAACCAGGTGAAATATTAGAAAAAGCTGCTGAAGGATTAATGTCTTGTTTTCGAGTATGTGCCGCTGATAATCGCTCTTCTGATGACGAAACTAAACGGCATGGTATGCTTAATTTAGTAAATCAATTGTTTAAAGTTTATTTTCGTATAAACAAATTGCATCTTTGCAAACCGCTTATAAGGGCAATTGATAGTTCAGCATTTAAAGATAATTTTCCTCTACCAGAACAAGTAACTTATAAATATTTTGTTGGGCGAAAGGCTATGTTTGATTCTAACTATAAAAACGCAGACGAATATCTAAGTTTTGCGTTTGAGAAATGCCATCCGAAATATAAGAAAAATAAACGACTTATTTTAATTTATTTAGTTCCAGTAAAAATGTTGCTTGGATTTTTGCCAAAAAAGGAGATTTTAGAACGATATGATGTTTTACAGTTTCATTACTTGGCCTGTGCGCTAAAAGAAGGAAATATAAGTAAATTTGATGAGGTCATAAGAAATCATGAAATATTTTTTATTGAAAATGGAATCTATTTAATTGTTGAAAAGCTAAAAATTTTAGTTTACAGAAATTTGTTCAAAAAAGTGTACTTGATAAAACAAACACATCAGTTGGATATAGAAAATTTTGTAAAAGCATTAAAATTTGCAGGGGAGAAAGAAATGTCGATAGATGAAACGCAGTGTATAGTTGCGAATTTGATATATGAAGGAAAAATCAAAGGTTACATATCTCATCAGCATAACAAATTAGTAGTTTCGAAGCAAAATCCATTTCCCCTGTTACATACAATTCCACAAAACATGTAGTAAAAATAATAAATAATTCTAAATATAATAATACGTATTTTAATGTTAAATTCGAAGTTGAGCCATTGGGGACGTTTAAAATAATTCTGACTACTTGTATTAATTAAATGTCCAACTATTGATACTTTTATACTGATGCCAGATCGTACAGAATTTTATTTTTGTCCTGAAATTTACATCGGAAACTCGTAAAGTTCAATTTTAATACATATTTCTAAAAATTGTACTCGTGTAATTTTAAATTAAACAATGTGTATATGCACAGTGCACACCAGGTAACTTGTATTCGGTAACTTCTTCGTTTGTTTCCCCTTTATCTATAAAATTTATTTATTTTATAGGTAGATAAAAGAAACGAAGAAGTTGCCTTATTATGGATATGCACAATGGAAGAAACAAGGAAAAATGATTTCGATAACTATTCAAGAATGCGGTTTCCTTATGACACTGCATAAAAACATAAATTCTTGAACAATGAACTGAGTATTAAACCTCCTGATAGTTAAACATGCACAAGGAAAAACGCAAACTACATAATTCTAAACCTAAAGTTAACTTGGTATAAATTCGTGCTTATTAGGCTTTTTTAATTAATAAAATTTATTTATTTATGGTCTAGGTTTTGCCAACATAAAAAGGACGCAATACGATTAAACAAAATCTAGTGGCCAAAATACTGTAAACCCAAGTACATAGTTTGTTTTTTTCTACTCATCTGCATGAATCGAACCATTCGGTTTTTTATGGATAATATCGAAGTTGTAGAACAAGGATCGAACAAGACAAGTCAAATGATTCACATAAAACGAAGTCGACAAACTTCAGATTGTCTAAACAAACAATCGGAATATATGTATACAGGATACTTACAATTCGTTAATTTTTTAGTTTGTTTTTGAATTTTATGGGGTTGTTAATGTAGTGATGTGGTTTATCTTTTTATTTCTATATTATATTGGTATGTACTATCGATTATAAAAAGTTTTTCTACGCGTTTTAGCCTGAAAATCAGTTTTGCCTTTGATTTTACCTAATAAATTTCCATTGTCAAATTACGTAACGGAGTTTTAAGAAAATTTAGTATTTTATTTTAATTTTTATATTTACAATATATGTACATACATTAATTTGTTCTATTTTGGTAAGGTTCATTTTTTTATTTGGTTATAACTAATTGTAATTGTGTTTATCAATTTTTAGTTTAGTTAATTTGTTTTTTCGATCTGTCTTTATAATGGTTATAGATGATATCCGAAACGTCGGCAATTTTATGTTATAAATTATAACATATTTAATAAAAATAGGCTTAAAACCAGATGAAGTTTTTAATTTTTTTTACTTGGTATTTACATCCAGAAAAATTATTCCGCCATTCCGCACTTTGATTGGCCCGTTCCACACTCTACTTACTTCAAAATAAGTCTTAATAGATGTTTTATTGCTAATGCCTCTATACACCAAAAAAAATTTACTGCCAGTAAAAACGAAACGAGATAAAAATATAGATATTCTTTATACTAGAATGAAACAAAAAACAAAATCAGTAAAATTTACTGACAAAATATTTGTGTATGTGTTTGTGATGTTGCCATAATAATTTTAAAAAATATGTATCGAGAGTACTTTTTATGGCAACATTTCAATACATATGAAGAAATATTGTGTAGCGATTGAAAATATTTTTCTCACACATGTATCATCAAATTTTTTATAGTAAAAAGTAGTAGTTTCCCCTATTCCATGGAAAAAATCTACTGTCAGTAAAAATAAAAGCGAGAAAAAAATATAGATTGTATTGGTTGTGTACGAAACAAAACATGTCAGTAAAATTTTACTGAGAGAATAGTTGTGATGGTGTTGGTTTATTGCCATAATACTGCTATAAAAAATGTAAACTGGAGTATTTTTTTATGGTAGTATTTTTCACACATCTACAAGAAATGTATGTAAAGATAAGAAATTTTTCTCACTCATACAAAATATGTCGTTCACCGTTTTTATAGTCAAATGTCGATTTGTTTTTTTTTCGTGTTCAAATTTGTTAACGTTAGTGGTTTTTTGTGGTATATATATAAAAATGTTAAATATGTATGTAAAAAAAACGAATTGTAGGAAAATGTACATGTGAAATTGAAATGTACATATGTATGAAATTTTTAGGTTATGCCAAAAGGTAAAAACCATAAAATTTTACTATAAAAATGGCGTAAAAAATATTTCTGTTCTTTGTCACTCTTATGGAATTTTAATTTTTTTTTACGTTTTGTCTGTCAAAAAATTACTGTTAGTAATTTTTTTCCATGAAATTAAGGCATTATTTAACCCTAAAGCTCTTAACATAATTTTATAACATATCTTCTTAGCAAGAGCCTCTCAATCTCTGACATGGAACTGTTTGTATATTTTTAATTTTATTGAATAAACGTTTAATTATTTTAAAAAATTAATTAATTTATTAAAAAACATAACTTAAACAAAAACAAATAACAGTTAAAAAAAATTACAGACTCACAGGCTCTTGTTAAGAGCTTTAGGGTTAAAACATTATTTTATATTTAAACAAATATTTTTGGCTAAAGTTTACTTTACTAAACATCGAGAAAATCAGGTAAGGAGTATACATTTTTAAATTTTTTCCGGAAAATTACCATATTTTCCGGGAAAATCTTCAATTAAAAAAGAAGAATAGCGTATTATTTTATTCAAAATACGTACAAATGTGTAATTTTTATAAAAAATTTGATATTAGGGTTGTATCTTAACGTGCGTTCTCATCTGAGCTTGCTTTGCTATTAATTGCACTCGATTTTAAATTTCTCATTTTTATAGTAGGTACACATTCAAAAAAATTCCGTATCTGTATATTACTATACTACGTATACGTTAATAATTCAACCCGGATTGAAATTTCAATATATACGGGATCGAGTCAACTTCGCGTTAACTTTTTATTTCATTGGCCCGTTCCACACTGCATTTCTTTTGAAACGAATTTCTTTCAAGGCCAACTAGGTTAGGTTAGGTTAGAGTGGCTACTATCGCACACGCCAATAATGGCCCATTGTGATACCACAGGATCCAATCTCTCCTTACTCCCGCTGAAACCAAGACTGTCCATATCGTACACACCCAAGTACTTATGTCTTTTGTATGCCAGTGCCGGGCACGAGCATAGGAAGTGATCTAAAGTCTCTTCCTCCTCTTCGTCCATACAACTTCTAAAAAAGTCATTCGTCTGTAGACACAACCTTCTCGCATGTTCCCCAAAAAGGCAGTGTCCTGTCAGTATCCCTACGACCAATCCCAACTCTCGTTTTCCTAGGGATACTAGTGCCTTGGAGCGCCACAGGTCCAATTTTGACCAAACCTGTTTTACTACCATGCACGTGAGAGTGTTGGTCCACCTCTCATCTGTCAAGGCGATTGTCTTTTTACTGAGCGCCGATTTGAGCGCTGCTGTAGGCCTCCCCAGACCTGCCCTTTCCGGCTGCATCTGGCGAGTCGTACCGTACCTAGCTAGTTCATCTGCCCTGCAGTTTCCCGTGACGCTTGAGTGCCCGGCGATCCAGATTATTTGGATACTGACATACTCGCTCATCTCATTAAGAGATGATCGGCAATCCAGCGCCACCCGTGACTTCAGAGAAACCGCTTCTAGTGACCTGAGTGCCGCTTGACTGTCCACGTAAATCGCAAAATCCCTCACGGATACCACGTTATGCTTCAACCAAGTCACGACTTCCCCTTTCACCACCACTTTAGCCTGGTACACGCTGCAGTAATCAGGGAGACGAACAGAAATATTAACATTGAGCTTCTCACAGAAGACTCCGGTTCCTACTTTGCCGTCTAGCATAGAGCCGTCCGTGAAACATTTCAGTGCCTCGTTTTCCAGTATTGATCCGTTCCTCCAGGATTCCCTCGAAGGACAGATGATCCGGAAACCTTTATCGAAGCACAACGTTGGTTTAATATAATCTAGATTTACCAGTTCTTCCCTTAGTGATCTATAACTATCGTCGAGTGTCCCGCCTGAAGACACTTCCACTGAGAGACATCCGAGATCCTTCTAGCTACATTGGCTGCCATCTGCTTACCGACAAATTCGATTGGAATAAGGTGGAACATGACCTCTAACGCGCGTGTAGGTGTTGTCCTAAGCGCCCCGCTTATAAGCATACAGGCCGTTCTTTGCACCTTCTCCAACATCCTTATGTAAGTTACCTTTTTCAGAGCCGGCCACCACACGCCCACCCCGTACATCAGCACAGGCCTTACCACTGTGGTATAGAGCCAGTGTACCAGCTCTGATTTCTAAACCCCATCTCTTACCTATGACGTTCCTACACGAGTAAATGGCTACATTAGCCTTATTCACCCTTTCTACAATGTTAGGCTTCCAGCTGAGCTTTCTGTTCAAGATTATGCCCAATAATCTCGCTCTGTCAGCAAAAGCCAGTCTAATGCCGTTCACGGTAGGGGGCTACTACTGGAATTTTATATTTCTTGGTAAATAGTACCAGCTCTGTTTTGGAAGGGTTAATCCCTAATCCGCATTTGCCGGCCCATTTCGTAACGATCAGGAGCGCATTCTGCATAAGCATAACGTCCCTAATCGTATCCAGATATTTGCTTGAGACAGCTATGGCTACATCATCTGCATACGCTACAACCCCCATCCCCTATTTCTCCAGTTCCAACAGCAATTCATTCACCGCTGCACTTCAAAGAAAGGGGGACATTACTCCCTGTGGAGTTCCTCTAACCACCCGCCATCTAATAGTGAACTCCCTCAGTTCCGAGGTAATAATCCTGCTTACCAGCATCTGATTTATCAACCTACTTATAGGGTAATCCACCTTCAAAAATGACAATCCTTCCATATGATCGCCTCCGTTTTTACATTATTATATTCACCCTCAATGTGGAGAAATGCTACCATACAAAACTCTTGCGAGTAAATTGACTTCTCAATCATGCGTACTAGATCGTGCAGAGCTGTCTCAACCAATTTCCCCTTACAGTACGCATGCTGCGACATTGCCCAATTCCTTGGCTCAACTTTTGTTCGAATAAGTACATCTATCAACCTTTCCAAGATTTTCAACAGAAAGGATGATAGTTATAGGCCTCAGGTCCTTTGGATAAGCCTGTGAGCTCTTTCCCGATTTCGGGATAAAAACCACTCTGACCTCCGTCCATTTCCTGAGAATATAGGCCAGTTGCAGACATTTCCCGAAAATAATATTCAGCCAGGGGAGGATAACTGCAGAGTTCCTTTGAATCTCTGCTGGTATAATCCGATCCGGGCCCGCCGATTTATAAGGTTTACAACCATTCAGCGCCCAACGGATTTGCTCCCTATCCACGATGCCATCCACATCTGTTAAAGGTATTTCTCGATGAGCTCCAGGCTCCACGAGCCATCAACGCTTCCCAGAAAATGGGTCTCAATGAGAAGCTCCAATGATTCCGCACTTGAAGCTGTCCATAACCCGTCCGACATAATTAAGTAACTAGGACTGGTTGGGTTAGTAGCTAGAATTTTCCTAAGAGAAGTCTCAGAGACCTCCTCCATTCTACAACAGAAGAGTCTCCAAGATCCTCTTTGTGCCCTCCTCAACTCTTTTTTGTACTTTCTTAGGTCCTCCTTATAGGAGTCCCAATCCCGATTTTCTCTGGTGTTCTTAGCCTTATTAAAGGCTGTCCTACACGCTCTCCGATAGGTTCCCAACTCCGTGGTCCACCATGTCGGTGTCTGCCTGCCCCTAGGTTTTATCAGGGGGCACGCAGTATTAAATCAAAGATTGCATGCTTTTGTGACAATATCAACCATGCAATCTAATTCCTCTACTATCGCCGAAAGTCCAAGAACCTAGACCGGCAATAGTTCCTCCAACACCTCCCCATATCTGTTCTGGGATTCCTGAAGGCTTTCCGGGCAAGAGGTTTGATGTTGAGGTTATATAACGGTAATCAGAGAATGAGTGCTCCTTCGCCACTCTCCATTCGCTGATCATATGAAAAATTGTTTCTGACGCAAAGGTCACATCTAGAACCTCCTGTCGATTTCTAACAATGAATGTTGGTTCATACCCAATATTGCCAACTACAAGGTTAGTATTTAATAAGTAATCAAAAAATAACTCACCCACCCTTCTCGTTAATGTCTGTGCTTCCCCAGATTGTGTGTATCGCGTTAGCATCACATCCAAGTACCACACCTACCTTCCTCTGACCTGCTTTCCGGGTCAGTTTCCCCCAGGTTATCCGGTGGACCTCCTTCTCGCGATCCATATAGGCTGAGGATAGCCATAGTTTTTCACAGCCAACCTCAACACCCACCGCTGTTATGTCCCCGCTACTAAATTGTGGAAGAAGAAACATATTCAAATTATTTTTTGCTAAAATACACGATTTGATCTTTTCAGAGTTGCATGAGTATAATAATTTATAACCTTTCATTCTGAGGCCACAGATCCTGCTATTAGTTAATCCAAGGTTCTTGGATTAACACCAAGTCCTCATCTGACTTAGTCAGTCTGAACACGAGAGCTCCCGAGGCAGCCTTCGTGTGATGTAGGTTTATTTGTACAATGCTAACCATTGTAATGTACCCTACTCACTTCTTCCTGCACTCCCTGCATCAGGATAGTGTCATCTGGCTCGTTGATTTGGCCGCCAGCCCCCCTCTCGTCGTGTGTTCGACGGGTTGTCACCATCGGACTCCAGAGAGAGGAGGCTACCTCCCATCACCAACCTCTTTTCGTCCGAAATATCGGAACAGCTACCTAGAAGTAGAATTTATCTTCCGTTACTTCCGAAAAGAAGTCTCTCTGCTGAAAGAAAGAGACACGTAGTAACAGCTCCCGTTAAATTAATCCGATTGCAAAAGGGTTTTTATTCAAAACACATTGATGGTAAATTTTGCACATCGACATTAAGACATCTTGAAGAGTTGGCATCTGTTCTTGGTCCAAGCTAAGTCTGCTTCATTAGTCAAGACGACAAAGCCCGAATAGTTATTGGGTTTACAGCTGCACAAAAACAGGCTCCAATTTTGATGCATGTTGAATATAGTGCGTACTCGAAATTTGCTACCATCGACGGGGTACAAAACAGCAAAAATTGTGCTAAGTAATTTGTGAACAGCCCCTAAAGCTAAAAACAATTTGTAAAAAAATGTACTTATAGTAGTTAAAATAAAAATAAATTATTAAAAGCCAAGCACGAAGCGCATGAAATATCCGCCGTTTTATTAAACTAAAATAAAAAAATACGGCTCTCTCTCTCTCTTGCTTTCACATCCCATGAAGGGATTTCGCCGCCTGCAAGGGTTCATAACTTAACTGTTTTTATGAGGGAAAAAAAAATTTATATTGAAAACTCTCCAAATATTTTTGGAGACCTGTCAAATGTGATTTTTATTAATGCGAGCCATTGAAATTGTATTTTATTGTTAAATAAACGATAAAATACGACATAATTTTGTGAAAACTAATGTTTTACAATTCATATTTTTGTAATAAATTAGAGAATGTATTGCAGAAAATTTGTAATAAATTGCCGAAAATAAACAACAATAAAATATTTACTTCTGCTCGAAATTACAATGTCGGAATAATTTTTCTTCAAAAAATATTACATCTAAACCCTTTTTGTGAATTGTAAAATATAATTTAATAAATTATTTATTTACACAATCGTCATTTTTTACCTAATTGGTAGGTATTAGGCTAAGAGGTTTTTAAGAGAACCTCTTAACTGATCAGTATGTGCAGAATCGCAAAATAGTCTTAAGTAAGAGAAATCTCTTAGTTATGAGAAATATTGTAGTTAAGACCTCTGTGACTTTACGCCAGAATCGCACGGTTATAAACACAAACTAAGAACCCCTCGCAAACAACCAAAATTGTTTTCTTAATTTTGTCTGTTTTATACCGTGTCACAGAATGGACAGACACAAAAATTATCGCGATTTCTTTAAATTGCGATTGCATGTCAAGCAAATAAAATTGCGATTTTATAATTATGGTGAAAGACACAAACCCGATTTTGTAACTCTGCAAACGTTCAAATTCATATTTAATCAATGAAATAAAACAATTTCAATGTGTATTTGCCGATTTTGAATTACATCGAATCAATTACAATCAGTTAATATAAACTAAATGTATAAATAATTTCTGTGACAGTTAAAAAATTTTAAAATTTAATTTACAATGTAACAATTTTTCTGCATACATTGAATGAAAATGACTTATGTTCCCCAGTCCCATACAATCCTACTGATTTTTTTTTTATTTCACATTTATTTTCTTCCTACAACCCGATTGTAGTAATCTTGTTCTATAAACGCAGTAATCCTGTTTTGCCAAAGTCGTGTGCTGAGCGACTGAAAAAAATAACTACCTAATCTCGAATTCGCGATTAGCTAGTTTGTGTCTGTCTAGAGTAAACTTAAATTAAGGATAAATTTATCACAAATCACTTTCTTTTTAACATAATTTACATTTTAATTTATATAAACACTTGGTAAACTTACTGATGGTAACATATTCTTTTCTGAGTTTTTTTTGGCGTATTTTGGCAGCTTTTCACAATACACTTAATTTTACTTAACGAATGTAATTTTTATTATCAAATGATGCATACTACGTAAACCACTAACTATTTTATAATGTTTTTATTATTTTAATGTACATATTTTAATTAATAATTTTACAAGCACAAAATTAAATCGTCACTTCGTTCAAAAACAAAAACTGGTTTGGTGGGTTCTTATTTTGAGATATGAGTAAGCCATATGCATTTTTTATATAACCATCATGACCTGTGACATATGAAATAGCAAATTTTATATGGGTAAAATCTTAACACCCATTCTATAGTATGTAGTTCTATGGTTTAGTTATATTGTGTATACAGTAGTAATTTATAGAAATTAGTAGTAATTTATAGAAATTATAAATTATTTTCGCTGTATACCCCTAACGACAAAACACGATTTTGTTTTGTTAAATAAATACCACGCGACTAAACGAACACAACCATGCCGCCGGAAAAACTATTTTTTTGTTATGAAAAATATTTTAAATAAAGTTATTAAAGTTATAATTATTTATCAATTTTACACACAATAATCCTTATATAAACTTTTCCACTTATGAAAAATATTATTCAATTTTCGTAGTGATAAAATTGAAGTGTAAAAGCATAGAAAAATAAGTTTATTATAGATTTCTCATTTGTATAAAACAAGAGATAAAAATGAAATTCCAATGTCATGATTGTATGTATTTGTGATTTTACATTGTGCACAATGTAAAGTCACAAATACAATCAAGAGATTGGAATTTAATTCGTTTTATACAAATGAGAAATCTATGGACCTGTCCGAATACTGTAATAAATATTTCCACTGTAATAATTTTGACAGGATTCTGAATGCAACCAAATTATTACAACAGCTATGTGTAATAATTTTTGATCTAAAGCCTAGTACTCAGTTCGATTTCACGTGAAATTTCCATACGATTTTACCAAAGCGAAATTAGAAATGAAAAATTTCATTTCTATTTTCATTTTGTAGTTCTCAGTTCTCCAACGAAAAAGCCAAGTGTGTTCAATACATCAAAGATGGCGCGCATAAACTCTCCAAATTATTTTCATGTGAAAATAATGTGTCGGCACATTATTTTCACGCGAAATTTTGACATTTGTTTGTATTCGGCAATAAACAAATCTTTTAATACCACAAATCGATAAATTTTAATTAAAGTCATTTTAATTTAATTTATTTATGTAAAATAAACAAATTCATTTATGTATGCCAACAAATTTATACGTTAAATTTAAAAATTCTCCAAATAAAATTTCATTTCTATTTCACGCGAAAATAAATAGATTTTTGGAGACCGCGTTAAAATTTCATTTCACTTTGAACTGAGTACTAAGCTTAACTGAAATAATTTTTGTATTATTTCATTGTTGTTGTTGGAAATGCGCCGAATAACGAAATTATATTTTCTTAAGTTATGAATGTAACAAATTATGATTTGTTCAACTAAATTCTGAATTATTGAAATATTGGAACCAAAATAAGTTTCAGTTATCCTATTTTCTGTATGCAATAACGTTTATTACAATTTTTTAATAATGTCAAAAATATTTCAGAATTCGGACAGCATACGAACTATAACAAATTATGGAAGAGAAAATTATTTCAGTAATGTCAAAATTATTACAGAAAATTAAATTATTACAGTATTCGGACAGGGAGTCAATTCGCGTTCCGTGAAATAATGAAAATGAAAAGTTTTTTTCATTGGCAATCTAGTAGCTTGAATTATTCTCAAGTAAATTTTAAATTTTACTGTGTGAAATCAAAATTTTTTATGAGGAATGCAAACCTACTCGATTGCTAATGAAAAAAATTTTTCATTTTCATTATTTCACGGAACGCGAATTGACTCCCAGGTCCGTTAAACTTATTTTTCTATGGTAAAAGTTACGATGCCCCGAACAACCGAAATTCGTAATGCAAAGTTACAATTTTCGTAAATTATTTCAAAATTGTATTTAATTTTTTTCCTCAAACCAACACGTTGATCCTATCATAGATTTAATAAATCGTTTATAGTTTTAGAAACTCACGAAAATTAAATATGAGTAAAGTTAGTGAATTTTTGACATATCTTTGTGTTTTGTATTATTTATTCACTTGTTAGTCAGTATTCGTAATAAATAGTTGCATATGAGCTATAAAGAAAGTTAAATTAATTTTAAAGCCTTGCGGGGTATAATACGATTAATATTTTGGTTAAACATGTTCAAGATAATTCGTTCTTTCAAAATTATTCTTGTGATAGTTCTTGATTTTGTTTTGATGAACTTTATTTTATTTTTAGATATTCAAGAATTTTATGAATTAACATTATTAGATGATTCGAAATCAATTCAACAAAAGACAGCTGAAACTCTTGAAATAGCATCAAAGTGGGAGAAAGATGGTACCATTAAAATAACAGACGTAAGTGTAATTTTTTTAGTATTGGTTGGTTCGCGGCAGTGACAGACCGGTAAATAAATAATAAATACACATCTTTTATTTATTTTTGATATATTATCTACATTATTTAAATACAAATTTTAGCAAATATAAAATTTTTTGTCATGAATAAAATAAAAATTTAGCGTATTGCGTCAGAATATAAATGCTTATATTTTTCTATTATTCAATGCGTATCTTTGACTATACAATTAGTATGGACCGCTAACCTAATGATATTTTTACATATATTTTTCAAATAAAAAGTGTATCCAACATTTGCAGCGACGTCGCTTACCGTGCGGCCACAATCAAAAGGAAAAGTGAACAAAACAAAAAGTCTGATTGTATGGTCAAAGTCTAATTGGATACTTTTTACGCTATTTGCCGTATTATAAATATTCAAAATAACTTTGCGAAACAAAAAACAAGTGATTAATAAAAATGTGTTTATTAAGTCTAATTGGATAGTCAAAGAATAGGTAAACAATTTACATTAAATGAACATAAAACACCATGTAAGAGAAAAATTATTTAAATATATCATTATATGGGGCAATAAAAAAGTATACATAATATTGTTTTCAAATGTATGTCTAAATGCGACGTACGTTTTAGTTCGATAATTTCCCACGGGTAAGCGACAGCGCTGCAGATGTTGGAAACATGCACGAAATTAGCTGCTGGCAGTCCATATTACATAATTGTATAGTCAAAGATGCGTATAATTAAAATTTTGTTGTGTGGCACGTGTTGCGTATAAAAATTGCGCAGATTATGTCGTGGTATTTTTTACCCAAAGTTAAATAAATTTCAACTCGGTAAGAGAAATTTAAAAGTGGAAATTATCTTTTGACTTTTCAGAACTTTTGTTGGCTGATTGCAGAAAAAACCTGTGAATTTCTATCTGCAGCTCATACAATGAGTTTAATAAAACTTAATTATTTATATGGAAATCATAGTTTTGTATCCTTAACCAGTAGTACCTCTTGAGAAAGAGATATACCTTGAGAAAAGCAACAAATATAATTTTGAAATTATTTTCCGTTAAAACTCGATAAGCGATTAGAGTAATACCACAGATATACATATAGGCAGAATAGACATAACACGATTTTACTAAGGAAAGACTCATTTTTTTGACCACGGTTCGTGATAAGGTAGGAAAAATTCGTTATTTTTGAATATTTTTATTTCAATTAAACAATTATGTGTGAGTCCTTTCAAATAAACAATTATGTGTGAGTGCTTTGACGGCATATTTCAACAACAAAAAAGTTAGTTAACATAATATCATTACTGTTATAATTAATATTAATTTTAAAAAGCTATGTTTCTTATAAAAAAATTAAACCAGGAAAAAAAAAATTCTTAGTCTTCGCAATGTCTGTTCGGGTTATATTTGTATTCTGTGGTAATACCACACAATACAAATATAACCAGAACGTACATTGCGAAGACTAAGAATTTTTTTTCCTAGTTTAAATTTTTTAAAGGAAACATAACCTTTAAAAATGAATATTTATCTCATGTCGTAGTTTTATCTTAGCTAACAATTTTTGTTGTTGTAATATACTGTCATAACTTCTTTATGAGTCCGTAGTTTTTTCTTTGAAATAAAAATATCAAAAAAAAACGAATTGTTTCTTACCTTAAGTGAGCCAAAACAACAGCCAAAACAGCGTTAGGACGTTTCTGTAGTTATTCTGTAGTAACCTAGAGCAGTGTTTCCCAACGGTCCTAGAGAAGCATGCCATATATCTGAGGAGCCATATGCTAAATTCATAAATTAGTGGCCTTGGGCTTAAACAGGTCATGCAAATTTTATTTATTATTGTACTAATATAAATATAAAATTAAGATGTAAAAAATAAGGTTGAGGAACACTGATCTAGAGTATATTTCACTGTATTTATTGTACAAAGGAAACAACAACAGCATTTTGTGAGATGTTTGTGAGCAATTTTACTGTGAAAAATATCACCAGTTTCCCTGATAGTATTTATAGTTAATAATTGTTTCAGCTAGTTAAACATATCCCAAGTTAAAATTTTTTGGATTTAATCGCTTATCTGGTTTTAATGGAAATTATTTTCAAAATATTATGTTATGTAGTTTTTTAAGGGTCTAAATGTGTTATTTTTAACACAAAATGTTGTAACTTTTAATTTAGATTTTCGCTCACTGTATAATTTAGAATCTTGCGTTTAATAAACGCCAGTTGGTTTTAATGTAAAGAAAAGAAAGCGCGTGTTTTATTTTATAGCGTTACAATTAGCGACGAAGACAAAAAAGAGTTCATTAGTGTAAAAAGCGTGTACATTCAATAAATAATAAGTTATCGCATTAATCGAAAAATAATAATAATAATAATAATATAAATATGAATGAAAATCAGTTCAAAGAATATATGGAAGGTATAACCTCACTTTGCGAATTTTGCAACAAAACAAAGGAAACAATTCAGCAAATGTTAATAATAATATTCCAGCATTCGAAAACTTCAATTCAAAAGAAGAAAAATTCAAGAATTATCCAGAACGTTTTAATAATTATAATAAAGTTGGTAATGGTTTAGGTCTCGTTTTTATTTTAAATAAAATAAAACAATTTAAAGACTGAGCTTTCGATGTCTCATTGACATCATTTTCAAAGCTAATGAAAATTTTTATATAAATTTTTTAAAAACAAAAATAAAAAGCCTATACAGTAAATACAATTTTTTCAAATAGCAAATACAAAGTAAATTTTAAAGTAAATTTTACAAACAAGTATATAAAATATGAATATGATTTTAAAATTATTAAAAAAATATAAATGAAAATTGTATATATAAATTAAACAATGAAATAAATTTAACAAAGAAAAGTTTAATAATTATTTAGCAGTTCGAAACATAAATGATGACAAGAAAAAGGCTCAATTACTCACAGTTTGAATCGGATCAACATATTAAAATAATTTATCAGCATTACTTGAACCTGATAAACCAATTTAAGATTTAACATTTACGGTATTGTCTGAATCATTTAAGAAAATGTTATCACCAGAAAGAAATGTGATTGTATGTATCACAACATTATTTTGTAAATATGTACATTCAAAGCAGTAATCAGTTGATATCTGAATTTGTCGCATCGTTTCAAAAAGATTTACTGGAATGTAAATTTACAGCAACTTTCACATCTAATCTGGAGGTAACAGTTGTAGACAGTTTTCTACGAGCACAATTTATTCGAGGTCTCAGAGATTATTGGATTCGAGAACAATTATTACAACTAGATACGAAAACATTTGCTGACATTTTGAAAAAAGCTACATCACTTGAAGCGTCAAGAATTGAAACTCAGGGGTTAACAAAAATTGATAACTCAAATGCAGCATCAAGTAATTTAAGCGAGATTCACAAGGTAGTACATTCAGGACGATCAAGCCGAAATAGACGTTGTTCGAATTCAAGTGATAATCAACGCTCAAAATCAAGAATAGATTACTCATCTCTTGGAATTGATGGGTTATGTTTCAAATGTGGTCGTAATAATCATCGAGGATCAGATTGTTGCATCAAGCATAAACATTTAAAATGTTCGTTGTGTAATAAAATTGGTCACATCGCTAAAGTATGTATGTATAACATCAATAGCAAAAGAGCAACAGTCATCAATAACCAAATCCAAAGAGCCAGCTAAAATTCATCAAACAATATTGTAGATGTTTTTGTTCAACAAGTGCCAATTCAATCCAGTGATTCTCAAAAATATTTGGTTCTCGTTCAGTTCGTTCAGTTAAATAACAAACCTGTTTTGATGTTAATTAATAATTAGATAGCAATAGCAGGTGGAGAGACCATGTAAAAATATTAAAACCAACCAAGAAGTGTATATTGTTTCAAAGGGTCGACTAGCGGTATTGGGTCGTGTACGGATTCCACATCTAAATATCAAATTAGAAGATGTTGATAAAAGCAATTGCATCGATCGTCATGCAATACATTTTAACACCAATATATCAAATGATGACCATCAATTACTCCGAAGTTTTTCAAGAAAAAGTTGGTTGTATTCCAAATCATACAGTTACACTTAAACTGCGTGATGGTTTAAAATCATCCTATCACCCCGGCCTGCCATCAAAATTATGTGGGTGACGAAAGAGAATCATGTCGAAAATTCATTGTTGTATGTATTTTGAACCAACATACACATTTGTGTATACTAATTAAATCGTTTTCGTTAAAATAATTAATATGTCATCAAAAACAAATAATTAATATGTTATATAATTTTTTTGATATTTTTGTCATTTCGGATTCACGGACAAAAATTGTGCGACATAAAATTTTTGCCCGTGAATCCGAAATGACAAAAATAGAAATGAAAATAAAAAAATTTAAGGGCATTTTTGAGATGTAGGTTTTTGTTTAAATTTTATTTTCGAGAGAACAGAATAAAATAATACAAAAAATTAAGTGTTTTCATTTAATATAAAGGCCCGTGTCATTTAATATAAAGGCCGTAATTAACAATAAAAAATCTATTATGACTTAGTTTGAAACCAGAAATTAAAATCTCGTGTAGCACCAGCCGTCGGGATTTTGTCTTGTTAAATTTTCAACAAAATTCTTTTTGTTTCTCATGTTGTTACACATATACCCACTATACCCATTTTGTTTTTTACTTCGCATACACAAAAAACTAACAACAGTTGCTGATTATTAGTGTAACCGCGAAGTGTTGTCGATATGTGTCATGAGGAATAGAAGTGTGGAAGAAGCCAATAAAAATGATTTTCTAACACATATATAATATTTAAAAACATTTTTTCTTTTTAGAATAATAACGAAATATGCAGTCGAGGAATTATTGGAATTGGAGGTGTTTTGAGTAATCAATTACCGTTAACTCAAGCACTAATAAAGGAAATCCACGAATCTGCTGAAAAAGAGGTAAACATTTTGTTTAGTTTATTAATACAAAAATATGTAATGAGATAAGACCTAATATCTGATCCCGGGATCAGGTAGAGTTTATGCGTTGTATTTAGAGATTCGATGATATTCCAGCTATTGTATCGCCTATCACAGGATGATGCCTCCGCCATTAGTGCCTGACGTTTAGTTGCCATATATTAGGCAATCGCTGTCCTTCCTACAAGAACTCGCGATGTTAGGTAGACTTAATTTCGTGTTGTTTCAATAGTTGTATAGAATTTACAAATCTACAATATCAACTGTAGTTGATGTACACCGGACAAAGGGATTATCCCTATGCCAAAACCAACAACAATATAAAGCCATGCTATTGCAACAAATACAGAAAAAACTACACTATAGATAGTTGTATTAGAATGTATTTGTACATCGTATGTGCACACTAGTTAACACTAGTATAACGTTTACACACTAAAAAAAAATGTCGTAGAAGTCTAGATTTATATTTGGTATCTTGATGTTTTAGTAAGTTCGCATTTACTAAATTTGTTTCAAGATAAAATTACTAAGTTTCCATGGACATGGATAAACCGAGTTAGAGTTTCGTTGAGTTTTGTCGAGTTAATAACATGGCGGGCTAATCCCTATCGTTTCCATGCTAAATTTGTTTTGACAGTTCAGGCGGTGTTATGTTTTTGTCAGCCTTTTATATTTTAATCTGTTTCGTGAATATTTTAATCCGTGTTTATTTTAACTATATTTTTTTTTATAATAATACTATATTTTATAATAATACTATATATATTTTCTGAATACTACAATATAATTTTTCTTTTGACAGATAGAATCTCATTTAACCCGACTCTACTTTATCGAGTTAATGAGGATTAAGAAATTTAACGAAAACTCTAAATCCAACTCGTTTCCATGATGAGATAATCCGAGATAATCCCGGTTAACTCTGTAATGGGAACACCATAAATGTGAAGTAGCAAGATAAATGTATGTCAAAAAGTATCACCAACAAATTATCGTTGAATAACTTTACTTGAATGCGTAAAAGGCTTTCGTTTGGATATTATTAATAATTAATTGCAATTTTTGATATTTTAGTTCATAGTTTTATTTTAGAATTAAATAAGCTCAAGCTCTAACAATTTAATTAACTGCGATACCTTAAAGTTATAATAAAAAATAAAAAGTTATAAAATTAATTCAATTTAGAATGCAAATTTGTGAACTTAAATAGACTGCTATCGTTGGAATGAAAATATCCGTTCAGCAAAGTTAAACACTCGAATATTTTACTCGATCGTCTTCACTTTTACCTATACTTTTGCTTTGGTTTATCTCCAGTATTTCCACAAAAACAACAAAACAAATTTATAATTTATAATTTTATGTTTAAAGTAGGGAATATATAACGTGCCTGTTTATATTAGAAGAAGAAGACTTAAGGGGTAGACTATTCTAGAACTAGACGGTCTGTAGATTACTGTAAAAGCCATTTTAGTTGCTCAATTCTCTTTCTCAACTCTCTCGAACTTCGTTTCTCAACTCTCTCGAACGATGATGGAAAATTTACCGACGAATCGCGTCCGTTACGAGACTCCCTTTTTAAAAATTGGTGTCGACTATGTGGGACCATTGCAACTGAGGCAGATTTACGGCATGTCAAACCAAAGATGGAAGGCGTATTGCAATATTCGTTTGCATGGCAACCAAGGCCGTTCATATTGAAGTTGTTTCAAATCTAACAACGGCCAATTTCATAGCAGCACTACATAGATTTGTGTCACGTCGCGGAGTGTGTAGCGAAATCTATTTTGATAACGGTTCAAACTTCATTGGCGCAAACAACGAACTACGCGAGATTGGCGAATTCTTAAAAACTCATTCTAATCATATATTCTTTCAGTTCTCGCTTCAGAATCCATAAATTGGCATTTTATTCTCAGTGCGGCACCTACATTCGGAGGGTTATGGGAAGCAGCAGTCAAGCCATTTAAATACCACCTTAAACGTGTAATGGGAAATATACAGTGTGCACTTGTAATATTTTACTTGATCATATTTGCATAATTAAGAAAACTGACGAGTACACTAAATATGACGGCCTATAGTAAATCTAAATTAATTAACAAATTTCAGTTTGTTGTTGTTTAATATTTCATTTAGAGCCACTTAGCGCTCACCAATATTTAAGCTATTGTAAGATCTACCTTTAATTTTTAGAGTACAAAAATTAATTATATTAAGCATTAAAACTAACTTTTAAACTAACTAGCACTAACGTCAAACAAGATGTCTATTTCATAAAATCAATTTCTAAATTAGCAGTTAACTGATCCAAGTCCCACCTCCTTCTCTTTACCGATCCTTAAGATTAACCCATACATTTTACAAAGATAACTGAAATTTTTTACAAAGATTAACTAAAATTAACTGACGGTAAAGAACAAATGGTAAAATTAAAACGTCCTACCGTAATTAGACCTAAACCAAATACTAAAAAGGGTTTCGATTAATAAATTTTCGATGCTGTTGAGGGCTTAGTCTCAGCCAAGAGTGATAATGGACGATGTATAGAAAGAAAGCGGCCATAAACAATTTTTTTTTATTAGTTAATAAGCAGATTTTTTTAGTGTAATTTGATTAATGGTGTGATGTGGTATCAATAGCAACAAAAAAAACGAAAAAGTAGTTGATATTTAATTTCAAGAGGCGTTTAAGCCAAGCCTGATAAATAAAATGCTAAATGCTACAACTCCTGATGATGACCTAACAAGTTGAAACCGATCGAGTGATTTTTTACACTTTTTGAACAAATTTTTTGCGAAATATAAAAACAAGTGTTTAATTAAAGGTGTTTATTAAGTGTAAATATGAATAAATGTTACTGTTACTTACCAGACAATACTGTTTCAAATTAGATGAATGAATGAATGTTTAGGTACCACATGGACTCCATAGTTTTTTTCGGTTATCATATGTATAAATATATGTTGTTGGGTGCTTCACGAACATGCATTCTTCGGGTTAAATAGTGTTGGGTTAGATTTTAGAGCAGAAAATAATACAGCGTACGATGAGATGAGAAATAATTATGCCAGTCGTACAATGTATGACTGATGACGATAAATACATATGACGTAAGTTAGAAGTTCCTATACCATTTCTCAATTAACACAAACTAATAAACTAACAAATTCTCTTCCAAGGTGTAATACTAATAATTTTATTTATTAAAACTATAACCTTACTAACCTATTATCGTAGTTAGATAATAATACCCTAGTCTCTAGTATTACAGTCGTGCTTTAAGTCTTTACTTTAATTGTGTTTATTATTTTTTTCAAGTGGCCGGGAAAGACACTTTTTGTTTGGGTATACATTTCCATTTGTACATTTTCCTAAATTTGATGTTGACATTAAATATAGGAAAATGTACTGGCTCATGGGTAGAAATTCCGACCTCTCAATACACAACAAATTGCTTCTATACAGGCAAATGCTAAAACCAGTATGGATCTATGGTATCCAACTTTGGGGTTGCGCCAAGAAGACCAATGTACAAATGATGCAATGCTTCCAAAATAAAGTGCTACGAGGGATTGTGAATATGGTACATTAGGAACGAGAACCTTCATAGAGACTTGAAGATCGAATACGTCACCGGTGAAATAAAGAACCAAGCAAGGAATCACGTACAGTGCTTATCTCTACACGAAAATGTAGATATCCGTCGTATGTTGGACACCACTAACGGAGTGAGGAGACTCCAAAGGCAGAAACCGCTAGAGCTGGTTACCAATAGGTTACTCATCTTAATCCAAGAAACTAATATAAGATAGATAAATTACTAGATGATTTCTGAATCAGTTGTAATAATGTATAAATAAATAAATAAATTTATTAAATTAAAAAAAAAAAATCCATTTGTGATATTAAACAAAAAAATTTATACTTGCCAACAAAAAAATAATAATAGAGTATTATAGTACGGGTTTACACCACTTGTGGTTATCGCCCTGGTTATTTCTGTGACTAATATCCTATCCCTATAAACCATTTATGTGCTATACATAATTAGGATCACCATTATGATTGGCCTGTATTGTAAGTCTCTATCATATCATGCATATCATGTCATATCATTAAACAAAATATCGATATGCAGATATATTATTTTAAAGGAGTACCACGCTAAAAAATCTATTAAATGACTAATATAGTATAGATAGATATACTCAAAGAAAATGTAAAAAATGATCAATAGAATATGAATACAGAGGGAGAAACAAAGTAATATCAAAGTCCCAAGCCACACGAGCATTTTTTGTATTTTGGCATTTTTTTTCTACCAATGTTTTGTTCTGCTCTCTCTCTTAAATAAAATTTTAACTAAAATGAGTCAAAAATGTCCTTGAAATATTTTTTATTTCATTTATGTTTGAGTTGTGTGGTTGAACAGAAAATTTGTTTAAGTCGCAATTAAAACTTGTATCATAGGTAAACGGGGAAAGAAACGAAGAAAAATGCCGCATTTTTTTTTTACGTGTGGCATGGGCCAGACTATAAGAAATATAAAGACAAGCCGTATGGTGAAAAAACGGTAATCAGATTCAAAATGAGCATTTATACTGTTTATGTTGGAGGTTGAACCCAGGTCGAGTCAACTTGTAGTTATCTTTAGGTTAACCTTGAAGTTAACTTCTAGTGTTTATATTGGAGAGTTATCTTGAGGTTGAGTCGAAACCAGGTTATGAATGTCAAAATCATTCAATTTTTTTTTCTATCAAAAACTCATTCTAACTTTTTCTTTCGACTTTCGAAAAATAAAAAATCGAAAAAATCACTAAAAAATGCTGCCGAATTTAGACACAGACACGCTCGTACAAGAAAAATATGCAAAATCGCCATTTTTATTTTTTTACTTTACTGATTATTTTTTGTTGTTGTTTTTCGCCTCGACTCTGGGCGTTTATATTAACCAGAGTTAACTCGACCTAAGAAATTTTTTGGATTGAGTCGAGTTAACTCCAAGTTAACCTTAGGTGTTTATGTTGAAGGTTCAACCCAGGTTGAACCTAGGTTCAACCTCCAACATAAACAGTATAATTAATCGCTTACGATTCGAAGAGAATAAGCAATGCCTTCTAAACTACAGGCCGCTTACACCAAATGATGACGACACGCTTAGTCGACGTTTTTGTTGCTTTCTCTAGTTGTTTTGTTAGTGTAAATATCTTAACATTGTTATTGCGCAGTCTCTGTTTAGACATAAATTGACGTCATGTGCGAAAAATGAGAGTAGTAAAAGGCCTGTAGTTTAGAAGGCATTGGAATAAGTAAAGAAAACAAAATAATAAAACTCTCCGTTTTCATTTTCAGAGTTTTTTTGTATGTTTTTATTTATTTTCAATAAAATATAGTTGTGTGCTATTATGTGTAATCTGTAATGTAAATTGGAATAATAATGAAAACGAATATTTTCATCAACTTTAAGGTATTTTGGGCTTTTGGGGTTGTTTATGTGTTTCAGTTATTGAAAATGGATTTATCGCAGTATTGATTAAAATTACATTTATCGTGTACCGAGTTTCTTAAAAATAAAACTCGATAAATCAATTAAAATAAAAAAAAATTCAAAATACAATTTGAAAATAAAATGTTCATGGTAAAGAAAGTTCGGAAGGATGTTTCTAACTATAAACTGTTGAAATAATTTAACAAATTTATTGTGTATTTCCCAATCGTTCACCGAAAATTACATTTATGCCAAATCAAAATATTTTGGTTTTCCTTGGTCACGGAGTACTTGAAAAAGACTTAAGGCCATTGCGCACTTAAGCTTTTTTGAGCGAAACAAGTTTTTTTTTTTTTTTATGTTTTAATCTATGCAATCTGTGCTAGGAATCTGTGCTAGGGCCGAAGCACTCCCAACTCTTTCGCAGTTCACTTTTACCGTCCTACTTTACGCATTGCTTGCCAAATCGAGGATGTACGGCTATAGGTCCGATTTACGTAGAACCATCTGCACATTGCATTGCTCCATGCCAGCCTATAGTACTGACATGGAAGATGGGTCGGCCCATGAGTTGTGCACTCCGACAGGGGGTCATAGTTGTGTTCATTACCATCATCGATCGTAATCAAATGATGAAAAATCATTTTTGCATCCTGCCCCCCTCCAAACGCCAAAGCTATAACCACTGTGCCGTTAGCGAAACAAGTTATGTCGTGAGATCACAGCTTTTCATTTTACTTTGCAAAGCAGAAATAAATAAGTGAAACCGTTCTCATAGAGCTTAGCTCAACAACGCTCGTAACAGTGATTAATTTAAATGCTTTATTTAAAATAGCAACATAGAAACATCGTTTCATATTCTTAGCGATGTAAGCTAATCATTTATCTCCTAAACGGAAATAAAACATTTAAATCTCTGGTGTATTGAAGGCGTTGATTATTTTGCCATGTATGATATATAATGTTTGATTTATTGAGCTTTACCTACCAAAATAGGAAGCAGTGAGAAAAAAGCTGGTATCAGCCTTGAAACTGAGCTTTTGTGTGCAAGGAGCCTTACAATGTTTACTCTCTCTCTCTCTCTCTTGCTTTCATATCCCATGAAGGGATTTCGCCGCCTGCACTAAGGCCCTTCATCCATCTCGATCCACCGCTCTCGTCCTCCAGTTTCGACATCCTAATGTTCGTAGATCTTGTTCGATGTCGTCACGCCAGCGTAGTCGGGGTCTTCCTCTACGACGCACTCTGGCTGGTTGTTAGTGGAACACTTTATTTATCATCCGTTGTTGTGGAGATCTTGTAACGTGGCCGAGCCATCTCACTCTCTTGGATTTGATGAATCCGATGATATCGCTGCCACCGAGGAGTTGCTTTATTTCGTGATTCATATTCGTTGTTCGCAACTTTAATTGGACCATTTACAATGTTTACTGCTGTCAAAAAATTCCTTGTAAATTTTAGTAAGAAATATCTCTGTATGTGTTAGACAAATTAATTTCTATACTTAATTATGCTTTCTAAAAAGTGGTTGCTAACATTTTACTTAATGAACCCGAACAAATAATTTTGAAATTAATCTTATTTAAAAAATTTTCTTATTTCCTTAGCTCTAGAAAATTCAGCAAATACACTGGAGGACTTAATGATATGAAATTTTAGTTTATGTGGCTATGAATGGAACTTACTGCCTAATGAGCATTTTTAGGCACAGCTTTCTTAGCAAGAACTCAATATAGAGAATGCATTTTAGAATTTAAGTTTCGTCTGACTAATTAAATTTCCTACATGTTTATCGGTCCACAATAGGTGTATTTCATTGGGAAATAAAATATTCGAACCCAGTTTTTGATTCGAAGTTTTGTATATGAATTTATCATAGCGAAAGAAAATTTTTCATCATAGTTGGCGTTTTTTTCGGTAGTATAATGGAATTCGAGTCAGTTTTATATAAATCTTAAATTTTTTTTTGTTTCAGATCCAAAATTTTAAATTAAAAACTAGCCTAATGTTATACGAATATTTAATAATGAAATACAGCTATTTAAAATTAAGAATTACACAAGTCATAATTAAAAAACATATTTTTTATTTCTGATATTACTTTAGTAGATAAAGAAAATTTCATTATAAAAATTAATTCAGTTATGATTCACCCCGCTCCCATCTTTGAAGGTTAACATCTGCAGTCTCTTGTTTGTGCTATTAAGCGTTTAAAATTTTCAATTTCGGATGTTTAGTAAAGCTATAACCAGCGAGTCTGTAAGAAATTTAAGTAACAAAGCGACATCTGAAAAATGTATGTTTATTGACATTACTGACCAGCGAAACTCAAAGTACTTTTCGTACAGTTTCGTTAAATTTGAATTGTCATTTAGCAATCTGTAACACGAGCGAAAATTATCGCACAAACTGAAGGAAACGTCAAAATTGTATTTTTGAAATGGCGGTATGTTGGTATGTTTACATTTTTATAATTTATGTGTGCAAATATTTATTTATATTTTAATAATTTATATAATATTTTATGTACATTTTTCATCAGCTCATTTTTCATCATTTTTGACCAAAATTGTAGTGTGGTTAGTTTGTAGTTTTGCAGATTGGCATTTCAAAATTTAATTGACAATAATAATCGTGTTACAGATTCGCTGGTCAAACTGTCAAATATTCTGTAACAAAACGTTCTCGTTAAATTCTGTAAGGTTTCGTTACTGACTCTTACAGACTCGCTGGTTATAGCTTAATTGTGATCGATTTATTTTGCATTTTTGTGTTGGAGTCGTTATATTTTCTCGGCTTGTTGGTGGCTATAAATTTCTTTGTACTCCATTTTGAATGTTTCCTGAGCATAATAAGTAAGATAATCTAATACATCTAAATGATACTGCTAACAAGGGCTGTTTTCATCAAACCAATGCTGGTACTCCTTGTTTTTAACTGTTGGTGCCACGCAGACATCTCTCATGTAGCTCTTGGTGTTTTCCATATGAGGCTGCATTATAAACAAACTTTTGAAAATATCAATGTGCAATTTTGAAATATTAAAAAATGTGTCACTCGGTGCGTGAAGGGCTCCAAACTTACGCTAGTATAATTTTTATATATTATAAAACACTCTCTTTTCGCTTCTAAGATATCATTACTCTTTATCAAAATTTAATGGCAAATGACGCATTTTGTTTTTATTAAATTTTTGAATGCAACGAAACCGATAAAATATCTTTTGAAAGAATCATCAAAATCGTCTTGGCATCCAAGTTCATCATCCGCGTCTGTTTCTATCACGATTTCCAAATCTTCATTATTTCTTGAGATGTTTTGTTTGCTAAGTTGCGATTCATTATGAGCTTGCGGCTCGTTAAAAGGGTCTTTTAAAACTGTATTGGTATGATGCTACAAAATATCCGTCATAATATCAGTGGTCAACATTTCGTCTGCATCGGTTTCACAGTTTGCAAAAGCAGAATTTTCCAAAAATTTTATAGCTATTATTTTTCCTATGGAATGATTGAATTCATAGAGCGATGGATTTGCACTATTGCCACTCCGTTGACGAACAAGTCCAAACAAATTTTCTATTGGATCTTGATTCAAACGAGCAGTTACAATAAAGTCAATCTTATTGTTCTTTTGTTTTAAATGATCTAACATTGGTAAAATTCCACCTACCGTTTGGGTTATTCCATTCAAACAATAAACGGTAGATTTATTTATGGCCTTTATTAATTGAGAAAAATAACTTAACATATTTTTAAGATTTTGATGAACTTGATTATCTATTTTTAGAGAACATTTCTGAGGATTCGGGTCAAAAACCAATTTGCTATTTAAATTATCAAAGAGTATATCGACTTTCTGAATGAAATTATCAATAGATGAAGCGAACGGCTTAGCATTTGTAGAAAATTTGTTAAAATCGGCCATCGTTCTTACTCCAGCTGCCACTGTACGACTAAAAATTTGAGTAGCAAATTTTACTCGCATTTTTTCGAATGAATTTGGGTAAATATGCCGGTTTGTAAGCTTTGGACACAACTTTGTAGTTCTGAGTTTTTCTGTTTCAAATATTCTTTTACAATATCCCACGAAACGATCAGGTGTGCTTAAATTGCCATTCATTAAAACGTTTCTCATGGATTTTATTAAGTGCGGAGCGTCATATAAGGCAAATATTTTGTGTTCATTGAAATAAAAAAATGGGGAATTTTTATCAGCATTAAGTAAAGTGTAGCATTTCCGATTATTCGGCCACTGGTCACAAACGACCGCCAAAACCTTAAATCCAATGTTGAACAATACTCTCACATTTTCTAATAAAATACCTTTTAGATTGGAACTTTCCATGTTATGTTGACTTACGTAAAAAGATATGACATATTTAAATTGTTTCATCAGTGCGCGAATTAAAAACATTGTTACATATTTCGCAATATTTGGAGTTCGTTTATTTGTTTGTGAAAATCCAACGACTTCATCATTCACGCGATCGTACTCCAAGTCAGGTCTAATAGACATTTCATCAAACATCAATACAACATACTTTTCTTCATTACTCATCACATCAGCTTTTTCTTTTAAACCTATCAAGACCGAATCGTTTAATCCTGGCTTTAAATTTTTAATCGGAGCCCAGCGAAACAGTGAAGTCTTGGATGGCATATGAAAGTTTAAATTGTCGCGTAGATAGTTGTAGCATGCCGGTGGTTTGAAATATATCTGTTGCGCGATATTTCGTTGATCTTGTGGCCATTGCTTTCGATCTATAATCATCTTAGCAAACTTCTTTGCATCAGGGCTCAAACTTGGCAACCTTTCAATTTCTATGCAAACCAATATATTTTTAGGCACTGAATGAACTTTTGATTTTTGTTTCCGTAATTTGATTTGCTTTTTGATATTTAATAATGCCTTTCGTAAAAATATGTTTTTATCTCGTAATAATTCTAAACGCTTTGCCGCTTTTTCAAACTTAGCTTTATAATAAAACGATTTTTTTAATTGATTAAAGCAGTTACTACAGGAATAATCGGCCTCGTCATTTTGAGAAAGATAATTATCACAGGGTAAATTAAATTCAGCAGAAATATCCACAGGAATATTCGACTCAACATTCGCGGAAGTCCTTGCAAAAGTTTTAATGTTTTCATACGAGTAGGTATTTGATTATCAGTTTTTAAATCTGGATACGTCAAGTAATATTCAGGGACACAATTTTTTTTAACCGCTGTTTACCTATAGATTTCGGATCAAAATGCTTTCGCAAACCAACAGCTTTTTCGGCAAATTCGACTTCTGCAATCCATATTTATATACCCATACGTCAAACATATCTTTATTCGAAGGAAAAACAAAAAAATTTCGTTCGGGATTTATTCTCCGAGATGCTGTACAAGTTTTCACAGCACACAAAACACCAGAGTTTATACTTGTCATGATTATACTTTAAGCTTATCAGAATAAAAAAATAACGGAATAATGTTACTATTATGAACGATTACCAGTATGTATTTGATTTTTTGCGAATATATTTTGTAGTTTTAATTGTTACAAAATTAAATTAAATATGCAAAATATGCTATAATGCACTTTTCTAATTTCCACTTCACTCAAGAAAATTTAATTTTTGGACATTACCACTTTACAAAGTAAAACAAAACTAATCCTACAACAAAAACAACCTGTTGCATTTATTGTGCAGTATCGATCGTTTTTATTTCGTGTACGATGATTTTTTAAGCATGATTTTATTTTCTCAATCTGTCATCTACTATTGTAGTAGCGTAAAATAACGTGAATAAAAAGAGAGAATAACAATAATCAAGAGAATTCATTTCTGTATAATGTTTTAGAATTTCAGGATTCTGCGTTGCGATCGTCCCCAGATTGAAATCGATTGTCCCCAGAATTTTATTTTGCAAGTTATATGGTACGGAAAGTCTTTATAATATTATAGTTTTTGGTAATATTTTCTAAAGAAAACTATACAATATTATAATTATTAATTTATTATTAATATACAAAATGCATTTAAGCACTTGTATGTATAGCACTTTATTAAGTAGTTCAGCGTTCCGCTTCTGGTTCTACACTTGGTTAACACTTCCGTGTCTTATCGGAAGACCATACCAGTACCATAAGTCTCTAAGCAGTAAGATAATTTGTGTGAACGATAATTTATCTTGCCTTTTTACAATATTCGAAAATCTCTAATTACACTAGATAAAATTTAAAACGGTTACGATAAATAAATGTCAAAACTTAACACACTCTTGTGATTTATGTAAATTCATATTTAGACTTTGAGGACCCATAACTACCGTTCACATTTAAATTTCAACATTAATTTTATGGATATAAGTTATTCTAAATAGCATCTATTCAAGATCAAGTTCAAGTTGTTATGGGTTGTGGTATGGCTAAGTTTACAGGTAAAATTTTTATAAAATAAATTAACTTAGGGTTTTCAAATCGTATTCTTTAAAAAAAAATTTTACCCAAGATAACTACTATTGACTTTGACAATAAGTGAACAAACATTAAACGTCAAAACGAAATTTTAATTATTTTATATCATTAATAACTCAAAAAATACAATCTCTAGAAACTTAGATTGTGTAATATACATCAAAGCCATCTAGAATCGCTCATAGCTCCAAAAATCATATTGAAAAATAGTCTGAAACGGAAGTTGTTTGAAATAAAAATCAAGATACGGTTAGATAAAGGTATAAAACAAGTCAAATGTTTGAATAGAACATTACAACAGTCAAATATTTCTTTGCTTCGTATGATTTCGTTGATTAATATTGTATATTCTAAACCGTTTAAATGTTATTCTTTATTCTAAGTACAAAATCACATTATTCTGTAATTATTATTTACGATATGTTTTTGAAATCCAATCAAATCTGTATTAAGCAGATCTTAATTTCAATGTATTTAATTGTTGAAGACAAAATGCCTATTTAGCACTTTCAGCTCGTGCGGGTTAACGAAGTAAAGTATAATAGTATAATAGTATAATTACTTAGTATAATACTATTCTAATACTATTACTATTACTACTACTATTACTATTATAATACTATTACTATACTAAGTATAATAGTCGGATCTTGGAATCTGGAATATTTTCTGTAGTCCCGAGATTGTGCTACTAGAATTTTAGAACTTCGAGTAAACTACAAAAAACTATAGTAGTGTTGCTTTCGCTAATCCGCTTAGCTTAGCTAAGAAATGTGAAAGCAACAACTTTTGGATTTAATTTTTTAATGCATTTTAATTTTTCTGTGTTGGTTCATTTTCTTAATATTTATTTTATTTTTTTTTATTTTATGAAATAGAACAAATTAAATTCGGTATTTTGCTATCAAATAACAAATGCTAAATTATTTTTCAATATAAATTTTTCTAGAAAAATAGAAAAAATAACGCCTTGTGGTAAACACCATAACAATAAAATGATTTTATTTCCCCTAATCCTAAAAATTGTTTTCTTAACATTCTAAAACAATCGGCTTGAATACAATGCAATTGTTGTTGTAATCTTTTGAAAGCAACACAGCTTATGCGTTTTGTTTTAGCAACGAAGCTCATTTAACCAACAAATTTTGTTAGTCACTGAGAGTTTTCCGAACTCCACGAGTTCTTCATCCAATAATTTTTTATGTGCCTGAGATGGCATATATGTGTATGAGAACGTGGACGGTCTGTTTTAAAAAGTTTTAGTGTCAACTGAATTTTAAATGGATTTCTGCATAATTTCCACTGAAGTTATTTTCAGCTGATCTTCTCATAGGTCATATTTATGGAGTTTTTCTACGAACTAATATGCATAAATAACAAAGTACAATTCCTACACTGTGGCACTCAATTTTTTAGTACTTCAGATTACTCCTGCATCTAACTTTAAAGATGTGTATTACTTACAAATCCACAAATTTTCATTTTCCAACTCATTTTTGTTATGTATTTGTTATTGTATTTTCAAAATTTGATAACTTTCCTCTTCTCCATTTCTGTCATTACGCATGTTGTTTAAGTAAATTATGTTTTAGAAATTCCAGTTCCAGATCGTATGCAATCGTTAATCATTTTGAATTAAATACATTATATCAGCTTAGAATTTGTTTAAGAAAAGCGTGGCTGCTTTCGTATGGAACCATACCATGACAAAAATAAAAGGTCTCACTGTAATGCGAAAACGTCATACATGAGCTTTGTGATGAAGTGTTATGAAGTTTTGAATTAGACGAATGTGAGCAGGTATCTTTAATTGTGAATATTAAACTGAATGTATTTCAACGATTCTTACATCTAAAATGAAGAAATGGAGTGGGGTTTAACAAAAAATTTATTGATTTTTTTTAAAATTGTTCGTTAACTTGCTCACTGTGTGCGTATTTCTTAAAGTTGTGCCCGGGGGCTTTTTAATTTATTTTCACTCGGTATACGAAGAAGAAAAACTATATAAATAATGGAAACTTAACTGTGCGTTTATGCTGCGTACATGACCTCAGAAATAAAAAGCATGATATTCGCTCCCGAACTCAAAACCAATCAAATTTCGTGAAATGCTTTATGCCTCGCCTATTAGTTCCATACTCGAGTTGAAATATTTTCAACCTTGTTGTTGTTTTAATACATTTTGTGTGATACCATGGTATTTTTTCCGATATAACTCCCGATATCATGTACGCAGTTTTATACTTGCGGAAATTAGTGCGACACTAATGCATCGCATTCGCTCGCGCTGGTATATATATTCATACCTGCGGAGCGAGTGTGATGTATTAGTGCCGCACTAATTTCCGCAAATATACACGCACAGTAAAACGATAGTGTTTCGTGAGTTTCTACATTTTACTTGTGTTGTATCGTATGCTTACTAATTCTATTTCCCTGCCGTTATAGTGAAGAAAAATGTTTTTCTGTCTGTGTTCATTTACAGTATAAGCAAATCGTTATACAAGAATGGTTGTGCTCGTTTTGATTTTTGCATTTAATTTAAAAAAAAAAATTACTCTTAATCGTCATTTTATTCAAATTAAATTATGTTTGATGATATTTTGGGTGATGCCACTTTACCCATATGCACGAATATATGTCTTTAAAAGTCTATATATGTACTAATTATTTGTTTATTTATGCGAGAAATGAAATGTTCATACGAATTTTGTTTATAAAAATCTAATAATATTATGTTTATTGGAATTTTTTTTTACTTTTATATTGATTTGTGAAAATAGAAAAAAATCGTGAAAAATTGCCTTATATTTGATGAGATTATGTAATAAATTTAAGTCTATGTGTGAGTTAAGAAATATGTATGTATAATTGAATATTATGTACAAAATATCCTTTCGATAATTGTTCGTGTTCTTTTTACATTTTCTGTTGATAACATCTGCTAGATTAATGTAGGTATTTCATTTTTATTTCAAAGTTATACTACGTTTATTTAGGTAATATTTATCCGAGTAAATTTATAATACAAATTTGAACTACAGTGTCTTAAAAAATAATATTAATAAAATAATATCATTTTTTTAAAAACTTTAATATTAAAAGTCAAAACATGTTTTAAAATGATTGATTGGGTATCGATAGTACGTCATTCACAACGACGTTTTAGTAATTACGTTGGTGGGCGAACACCAGCTCGTATGAAAAAAAGACGACGGCGTATACCAGCTTCATCGACATTTGGCATTGCGTCTTCGTCACAAAATGACAACGGGCATTCTTCGTCTTGTTGGTGTATTAATGTGAGTAAATAAAACTTATATATTTCTGAAAAAATGTTTCGATTTTAAATACGAATATTGATTAACTCAGAATTTCAGTATTTCGATATTTGATTTCACGCACATTTGTTGCTATTAAAATTTTATTATAATTCATTCTAGAATAAAACCTTACTACGTATTCTACGGCAACGCCGTAGAGACTAACGAGATTAGTGAAATTAATAGTTGGTTTCAATTTTTGGCAGAAAACAAAACATGTTTTAAATTTATGGTGTAATACTATGTTTATAATACGATGATTAGTCAATTGTACAGTAAAACCTATTAAGTTAATCACCTAATTTTGGTAATTTTTCTTGAAACAAACAAGTCAAAAATGTTTATTTATTTCGCTGACGCTACATTATGCCAAGATACAATAGCAAGTTATATTCAGATTAATGATTGATAAGTTTATTGAATCTTGAACAGATTCCAGGGCTGCTGGAGAAAAATTGACTCTACCCTTACTTTTTTTTTATATTCTATATTCTGTGCTTTAATTGTCAATAGAACAAACTAAAACAGAACGTCACAAAACAGTTGTTTAACAATAGTTCAACTGAAAACTGCAAATCTCTACTTGATAATACATTAATAATCCATTAATGTAAAATTACTGTTTTGCCATGTCCTGTTTTAATTCGTCCTTTTCTGTACCACTGTTTTGTGATGATTTGAAAAAGCTATCGCGAACTCCATCCGATTTTTTAAACGCAGCTATTGACATCTAGCGTATTAAGCGTATTAAAAATAAGCTCATTGAGTCTTTTTTCCATGAAATTTTAGCACGGCATACTTTATAAAAATAAAAATTAACATACAAAAATATACCCAATAAGCTTAATTTTTTTGCCCTCAGATCTGCTTGTAGTTGTCATTGTTATTCTTGTAGTATTTAGAACGGGTGTGAAGTATTCCACACTTCCACGTCTTTATCAATGTATGAGTGTTTCACTGCTAAAACATAATCTAATAAGATAAATTAAGATTCTAATAGGAAGTTAGAGTAATAATTTTGCAATTGGAGTATTTATATTCAAAATTAAGTTATTCAAAAAATAACCTGCATTATAAATTTAAAGCAATTAAAATAAAAAATGATGAAAAATTAAACTTTCTAACTTATAAAAATAATGCGTACAAATTTGAACAGAAATTCAACATTGAGTAAACTTTATTTACCTCTTCGAATATATGGGAAAATGGCTTGTAGCTAAAAATCTACCTATCAATTTATTTAGTGTTGCTAAAAGATAATGTAATGCTCTATGCCCAGCACCAACTGAACCTGAATCACCATCTCTGGGAACGACCATTCACCATTGAGTAAAATTTACTTCTTCAAATATCATGGAAAATGGCTTGTAGCTAAAAATCTACAATCTGTCGTCCAAGATAACTATATTTATTTAGTGTTATTAACATATTTATTTAGTGTTCCTAAAAAGTAATGTAATGATCTATGCCCAGCATTAACCAAATCTGAATCACCAACTCTGGGAATGGTCGATGATGGCAATGGAGTCACTGGGGTTTTAACTTTTTAACCGACGCTTTTAGCCCATTTATTAGTATAGGATTATTTCTAGGCTTTAAGTTTTCGAACTTTGATGGGAAATTAAACTTCAGATTGTTTCTCATAAAATAAAATGCAGTCGGATTTAAAAAACAAAGCTTGCGTTACTTGTTTCTGTAGAGAACTGTAAGTCATTTGCTTGTTAGAGTTGAGGATCATTCCGATGAATGATTTTGCCCTATCAATTCTTCGTTGACATGTTGCGAAATTCTCTTTGATACATAAAAACTTTGTATGTTAGACTTTTAATTTTGGATGATTTGTCTTTAACATTTTTCTCAATTGTTTTGTCTCTGTCAGAAATCTATCATTTTTCACATGTCATACTGTCAGAAGGCAAAATATTGCGATTAATGTGTTCAGGAAATTTCGTAAATCCGTCAGATCTATATCATCAGAGCAAGTAACAATTTTACTTAACGGTGGCGTACTGAATATTTAGAGATTGATTGATGTTACTCGGAAGGTAAATTAACAGTTGCTGCAAGTTTCGAAAGTCGGTTTTCCCGATGTTAATGGGATCTAAATGGCAATTGGAGGCTACAGATTACTAAGATAATCAATTATTAATGAAGTCGGTTCGATTAAATAATAATTTGTGTAAATTGATTGAATTGATCGTAGTGCACGATCAATTTCAATCAATTTACACAATTTTTTTTAAGCACATGAACACTTAATGCGTGCACAAAATATACAATAAAACTAAAATATGTGCAAGTGCGAGTTTCGAAGTTTATTTTTTATTTAGCAAAATTATTTATGTATTTTGTTCCCTTTAATTTTCTCACTGAGCTAAACTGCGAACGCGTGGTTTATAAGAGCAAGTATATACAGAAAGTAACAGCGTCTAATACCCAATAGACCATTTTCCTTATCCGTCAAATTCATTGACGTTTTAAACGTCAAACGAGCGTGTTTGGCAACAAATGTAAAAAATTTAAGTGATACTATTTATTTATTTGATAATAAACTATTTTTTTCTTGTGCATTTTACAAATAATTTGTGTTAAAGTGAAATAATTGATTATTCTAAATAAATTTATTTATAAAAAATTTATTGCGTTAAAATGCCTGCGACATGTTCTGTGTTTAAGTACCAATCGAGAGGATTAATAATGCTGGAATAAAGTTTTTTAGATTTCCCGCTGTTCCAACACGATGTTTGAAGTACAAAGTTCTTGCAGAACAACGGCAACGAGCATGGTTGACTGCAATCAATCGCAAGGATATAAAAATTACTTCACTGAGCACGCTAATCATATTTGATTGCGTGGCGGTTTGTACGTTGTTGGTATGATTTGAAATTGTGGCGCATGTGGTGTTTAACACTAAACATACCGACATTTCATGTATACCTAATCCTATCATGAGCGGTCAAATGACCGCTTTAAAAAAACATACGTATTTTAGTAAAGTAGACTAGATATAATATAATTTTGTTTTCGGAAATTAAACAATAAAAAAAGTTGTAAACATTGTAAAATGCCTTGTTTGTATATTTTAGGAAAAGATAATAAGCCACATGATGATAAAGTAACGTTGTATGCGAGAAATTTTAAACGAAATTTTTAAAACGGTCTTTTGACCGCACATGGTAGGTTTAGTGTTAATTTTTTAGTGTCTACCACAGCGTATTCTATATTCTCGTTGCATTGCTGAAGAGCGGTTTTACAAGAAGGAACTACCCAATAGGCTTTCACGTCAGTTACTGATTTCTGGAAAATATAGAATATATATAATGTACAACATGTTATATGTGTATATATAATGTATAACACAAACTATCGATATTTAGTATATACAGTGCTGGGGAAAAAAAATCTGACAAACACATTTTATTGCAAATTGGAGTCTTTTTTTGCTAACATTACAAAACTTTTCAACGCAGTTGGCTTATTGTTTCATTTTAAATATGTATATGTATGAAGTTTTAAATATTGTATTTTTTTTGAAAAAAAAAAAAAAATTACCTGCAATTTAGGGGCAAAACCCCCGAAAAATGCCAAAATATTCAAAATACGTTGATTGGAGTTAAAGTAATGGAATAAATTAAAGACTTATTTTTAATTTTTTTTTTTTGTTTTTTATTGATTTATAGAAGTTCTATCTTTAATATTAATATTTTGTTGGGCCGCCTTTTGTTTTATTGCGCCGTTACAACCCCGCAACTGATGTGCAAAAAAATTGGTCAAGCAATTATTTTATTGTATGCCTACCGTTCTTGGCCGAAATTAGGGTGCAGATGTTTTATTGCCTGTAATTTATTTTTTGAGTATAAATAGTGCATACTTTATAAGATTAAGTTATTTTGTAAATGATCTTAGTCAAATAAAGGACAAAGTGCAGTTTTAGTTAAAAAAATGGGAAAAGTTAGTGAGCAGTGTAAAAGCAATATGTTGATTTTGGTGCAAGAAAATTTAACCACGCGTGAAATAGCAGAAAGACTAAACATTCTTAAAAATACTGTCGCGTGGAATATTAAAAAATTGCGAGAGATGGGCTGTACACAAAGAAAGAAAGGCTCTGGAAGGCCCAGAAAGACAACGCCAGTGGAAGATCGTTTCATAATATTACAATGTCGTCGGAACCGTTTTAAAACTTCATCGGATATAAGACGGGATGTTGAGCGAGCAACGGGGAAAGAAAAGTGATGCCAGCTTAGTGAGAAAAAGACTTGTTAAAGCTGGTTTGAGAGCACTTAAACCAGTCCAGAACCCTGAGTTCACATTACTAGTGAAAAAACAACTTTTGGTAGGGACCCAGGAGCATGTCTCTTGGACTCCAGAGATGTGGAATGATGTGATTTTCCCCGATGAATCAAAATTCAAGCTGTATGTTAGAGATTGAAGAATTCTGGTAAGAAGAAAACCGGGCGAGAGGCTTGGCAACGAATGTCTATTAAGACTTCCACCGAAAAAGGATGGAATTATGGTCTAGGACTGCTTTTCTGGAAATGAAACCGGTCAATTGTGCTTCCTTAGTTCCAGCATTACAGCAGCTGTTCATCTGCAGGTAATACAAAACGAATTTGAGCCTTCTGTTTTAAAGCTTTTTGGCGAGACTTGCAAATTTATTTTTCAACAGGACAACGCTCCGTACCATACCGCCAAAGTTGTGCGTTATTAAATTTGAATTGTAGATAGAAAAATTGGCTTTCAGATAAACATAAAAAATTTGTTAAAAACTTGTTTTTTTTTCTTGTCTCTCCATTTAAAGGTAAAAAGTACTTCGAAGAAGCATCGATGTGTTGAGCTGGCCCCCGTATAGTCCAGACTTAAATCTCATTGAAAATATTTGGTCTATAATGAAGCTAGAAGTAGCAAGAAAGCGCTCAGATCGATTCAAGCTTTAAAAAGCTTGTCGATGATGATTTTGGAATCCATACCTCCTACGACTTTGAAAAATTTATCAAATTCAATGAATCGGAAGTGTATCGCTGTAATAAAAGCAAATGGCGGTCCAACAAAATATTAATATTAAAGATAGAACTTCTATAAATCAATAAAAAACAAACAAAAATTTAAAAAATAAGTGTTTAATTTATTCCATTACTTTAACTCCAATCAACGTATTTTGAATATTTTGGCATTTTTCGGGGTTTTTCCCCTAAATTGCAGGTAATTTTCTTTTTTCAAAATATTACGTCATACATATATTTAAAATGAAATAATAAGCCAGCTGCGTTCAAAAGTTTTGTAATTTTAGCAAAAAAAGACTCCAATTTGCAATAAAATGTGTTTGCCTAATTTTTTGTTGCCCAGCACTGTATATAAGAAATATACAAATATGTATGTATATAACTTACAGGTTCTGTGTCATGTTGTAAAATTTTTTCGTATATGGCATTTAATGCAAATAAAACTGCACCAACGTGGGAGCTACACTCTATAAGCCCTGCTACACATGTGCAGTGTCCATTAAATACAAATCCATTTGAGTCGTGATGGGTCCACATCTTAAGTGGTGATAAGTTTATAGATTGTGAGTGTAGCTTGTTTTGAATTATGTACTTGATGGAATTACTTTTCCAAACACTGTGATGGTATTTTTATGGCGTTTCCCACCTAAATATTGCACCCATCCACTTTTATATAATTTATAGGCCTCTAGTGATTTGTATGCCTTTAATTCAGACGATGTATAAAATGATTTTGTATTTACAAGATACTGGAATATTTAAAAAAATGTGATGTTTTTTTGGCAGTGTTTGTTCATCGTACTTCATTAAATACGGATCGGCCTCAAACTGAGAAATTTTACTCTCGTATCGTTTTCTTTCGGCCCCCGATAGACTCACTGCATATTCCGATAGCATGACACTATTTTTTTCTGTAAATTTATATAATTTCATAAAAATGAATTAATTGGTGCAAAAACATAACCTAACTTTATTTAAAAAATCATGTTAATTACTTACTTCTCACACAAATTTTTAAATATATTATTCAAAATTTTATTTATTAACTTTAATTAATTATAAAAACACAAAAATAAAGATTTCATTTAACCAAATTTAACGAATAATCACAATATAAAAACACAGCACAAAATTGTTGTTTGCCAAACGGCTACAAAATCAGCTGTTGAGAACTGTCAAAATTTTTTGAGGAAAATGGTCTATAGAATTCCTTATGACTTTTTACTTACAGAAAAGTATGAAAAAATAACTTGAGAAAAAAAAAATTTTTTTGTCAAGTTTTTTTTCATACTTTTCTGTAAGTAAAAAGTCATAAGGAATTCTATTGGGTATGCGCTGTAATTTTTCTTAATTATTATTTTTACGAATGTATGCAAAAATAGAAAAATTTTTGTATGTAAAATGTGTTGGTTACATTTTAAGGATACCGTTATAATTTTAAATTACAATTTTGCCCTCCGCATAAGCTATCTTTATAAATAATGAGCTTTGATTCTGGTTAATTGTAAACTAATTGAACATTTTACGTAATGGTGTTATGATACTGACTAGTTTTCAAGTGCTGTAATGTAATGTGACGTAAAACTATTAAGGCGAAAAAGAGAAACAACTAATTTAAACAGTATACAACACTATGCGCATTTATTTTGAAATTATGAAAATAAAATAAGATACATATTTGTGCAGCGTGCGCTGCAATTGACGATAACATGGCGTCTACCGGATTCTGCATAAAGCTTTATTTAGATATATTCTTCATACAAAAGCTTTGATAGCTCATATTAAAATTCTAATAAGTATTTTTAAAACAAGTATTTTACATAATGTGTTGAATTTATATTACAATAATTGGTGAAAATATTTTAATCTAGAATAAAATGTTAGTTTACACTTTCATTAGTATTAAAATTGTTTGAATATTCAACCGTTTTGATTAGTTTTTATGGTGGGTTGACAATTACTATTCACATTTATAGTATGAGATCTCGGGGCAATATTTCAAAGCTTCACAATGACAAAGATACAGAAAACCATCTATTTCGTTGCAGAATATCCCATCTAATGTTCTTAACAACCGGAAGGAGCTGCTGAAGTGGAAAGTTGTTCTAAAACTGTCCCCAAATATTTTTCAATTTGCAGTCGTCACTTAAAATAAAAAACAAATAATTGTACCTATTTTGCAAAGAACACGTGCCAAGTCTAGATTATTACGCTTTGATTTTTCAACAAGGAATCTTCCGCGGTCAACATACACAGTAGCAACAAAGTGAACCAACACAATTTGAGCTAGATATAATTGACTAAGATAAGAGAAATATTGCCAAACTGTAGTATATATAGAATATATAGATGTATAATTATAAATTAATTAAAACAAACCAAGAATTGAATTCAATGACGGGAATACCAACCTTAAAACTATAAAACACTATAGTCGATTGTTGTACTATGATACGGCCTTCTGAAACTGCTAACAAAACCAAAACCAATTTATCTAACGTGCAAACTGCTAATTTATTCAAGCTGAATCCTAAAACACGTAGATAATATTTTAATGATTGTGTACAACTGTTATCGAATGCCCTATAGAATGCTGCATTTTTGGCAAACTAAAGAGGAATATTTAAAAAGTTTGCCGATTTGCTTTGAAAAATTTCCAAATACAATAATCGTTTTAGATTGTATGAAAATAAAGAACATTCAATTCCGATGCCTTACCTGCAGAAACTGCACGTATTCCTACTATAAAAGCACCCATAGAATTAAATTATTGATAGGAATTTCTCCCTCCTGTCTATTAATATTACAAGCACTGTGTTACATAAGGTAATGCCCGGAGATGCCATGATGTTAGACAAGGAGTTTTGATCGGTAATGAGCTAGCAGAAGCTGGCATTGAGATGATTCGTCCGCAATTTCTGCATAAAGAGAGAACTTAATCTAACGTTGAAGGCGATCGGCTAATAGCAGCAGCTCGCGTTCGCGTAGAAAGGCGGATATCTCGGATTATACAGTTTAAAATTTTGTCTAACAAGGTCGCATTATCAGTGTTCCTTATGTAAATAATATTTAACAATTGTGTGTGCTAGTTATTTCTAACCTAAGTACACCAATTTTAAAAGACGATAATTCCTGTCAAAATATCATTTAAATAAAAATAAAGAAACATTTTAATAGAATTAAATTTCACATATTTAATTCATTTCACATATGTGTCATTTCTCATATTTTGTATCAATATGAGGCTTCGAAAATTTAACGAAATATGGCACTGAAATCACTTTACCACTCGTCAATGTTTTGTTTTGAAATAGTTTGTACTATACACGTACACACAAAATCACATTACTAAAAAATATCTACACGTCAAAAAAATAATTAAACTTGATTTTTTTAGATTAGCCCAAATTAAACTGCTGGAAAAGTAAGCTATATCATTTGTTGCTGGATTTATTTTTATTTTTTGTTTATTTGTTGTATACACTCATTCTTTCAAGTGATTTGTACTTACATTACTTGTCCTACTCTATTTTCATTTTTAATCACATGAACCATTTGAAAAACTAGTCAGTTTCATAACACCATAATATTCAGTCGAAATATTGGGAACTATAAATGTCCGGGGTAGTGACATCTGGCGCATTAAAAATAAGCTGATTGGGTCTTTTTTTTACATTAAATTTTAGCACGGCGTACTTTATGAAAATAAAAATTATCATACAAAAATAGACCCAATAAGGTTATTTTTTTGCCGTCAGATCTACAAACAGTTCTCTATAGTCAGCTATGAAGTTTATATAATATAAAAACTAATTTTTCAAGAAACTGATCACCGTTGGCTCTAGTTCTAAAATATTCCGTCAGATGTAGGCCACTTTTCGTTAAAAGGCGAATATGAAATGAAACACACGTATTTCGCAAAGCATGCGTATTCGTTAAGTTGTACATAACAACAGTTGTATTGACGATTATAAAAGTTGAAAAACCTAGCTAGCGGAAAAAATCAAAACGAAATCAGCTATCCTTCAATGACATTTCGTAATAACGTAATGTGCCACTTGTGATCCTCGAATCGATAATAGACAATAAAACAAAAATAATACAAACTTCACGACGGCGTTTTAGGTTTTTGATCAGTATTTTCGACTATTAGTTTCTGATGGATACGCTGATTGATTATGCCAAACACTTTATTTTTTAATCAACCCAAATTGAATTTTTGTTTTACTTTTCCCCTTTACTAATTTTTATAATGCATTTTTAATTTATAATTCACATCATTTAGCTTAAGTTTATTAATACATTTTTGTACCATTTCATTTTCGGAATACGTGAATTTTTCAGGTTCACATCCCTTCCCTTGTTTCCTCGTCTAATTTTATTTTTGTTATTATAACAATTTATTACAAACTTTGTTAGAAATAATATATAAAGCTATACGTTGCTGAATGGGTCAAAAAACCTTTTAAAACATTTATTCATTTATTTAAAATGATAAGTAAGTTTAATTGGCTATATACTATACATATACAGGATTTGAACGTACAGTTCTATATGAGAGCAATGTGTTATTTCTGTATTCCCGATGCAAAATATTTTGTAGTAAAAATAGCAAAAAAAATCTATAGGAAGGCTTTGTGTCAAATTTAAGGTAAATCGTTTATTACGGTAAAAACTGGATTTAGAACAGATTTTTCGACTAGCTATGCCAAGTTTTGCACACAGCTTAACCCCTTAAGGACCAAACCCGAGATATCACGGGATATACTATCTGGTCCCAAAAAAGACTAAACCCGAGATAACTCGGGCGGTCACATGTTATACGTTCCATTATGTATTTGCTCGAAATAACTAGTGAAAATAATCTTATATAACAAAATTATTATATTAAATCAATTAAGAATTTTATTCTCTAGAACCTACGCGGTTTACCAAAAATTTAATTAGACAGATTAAAATTTTTGATTATTTTAATTTTTCTACCTATTATATATTATATTTTTTCCCATATGTAAATCTATCTATGTATCTATATCTATTTTAATAATATGTATCATTTTTACATTTGTTTGAATTAAAAAACAACATATTTATAAAAATAAAGTTTATTTTTAAAAACAGATTCTTTTTTGTGCAGAATATGTATATCAAAATATTAGTTCTATTTATTAAAAAAATTGATTTTGTTGGTGCATTTATTTGAAATAAAAAATCTGTCCTTAAGGTGTTAAGTATGAAAATGAAACAGAAAAAGCAGCATTAAACTTTTAGGGGCGAAATCGTTGTACGAGTAGCGCACTTAGCAGTCAGTTGTCATAAACAATTAGAAAAAAGGCTCTTCGGATTATTTTTTAAGACTATACTTTACACATAACCACAAAGTACTTATATAGTGTTATACTGTTCGAAAATTATTACCAAAATATTTTGTATACATATGACTAGTATCAGACTTACTTCTCTGGATGTAAGTACTTTGTGACATAACAATGGGTGACATGTGATAACATCACATTTTCGATATTTTATCGAAGTTTATGTCTCGCTTCTTTAAAATAAAATGTGACTCAATTTCACATTTAATATCATTTACTAGTCTGCTAGATTGCAAAAATTGTGATATTCCATTTCATCAACAAAAAATTTATTTTCGATACATAAACCAAATTACAGAAAAACACCTTGTTCACATTTGTTCTAGCCAGGTTGTGACAGCAATAGAAAATAAATAATTTATAAACGAAACAGTCGCCAATTTCAGTTTAGGAAAAAGAGACATAATATTCGATAAATTATCGAAAATGTAATGTTACAACATGTCACCCCATATCTTTTGCTGTGTTTTTTATTTACGATCTAACCGATCTGAGTACTAAAAAGTTGTTCTTATTTCAGCTCAGGGCGTAGATTCTGATCAAATGACAATTTTTTGTGACATTTGCTTATTGGTACAAATTAAAGTCACTGAAAATTTGCGATTCGGGAGTATGTTCACGATATTTACATTGTTACAATATTGTTAACAATGACAGCTCAACACAGTTCATGAAACTACATTGTAACAATGAACACGTGCCTTTTTCGTTCACGAACTCTACATTGTTACAAACGTCATTCTCAACTCAACTCGAGACTGCCTCTACAAATGTCATTTTTAATTGTGTAGGTATCAGAAGCAACATGATGATTGTGTAGGTTTGAAAAATAAAGAACAAAATTCAATTTTTAATATATTTATTTTAAATAAATTTGTGTTTTACGGATACACTGATTATTTTGATGCTCCATAATACTATGATTAGTTCGTACTATTGGTTTATTTTTTAGTTGCGATTCGTACTTTATGGAAAAAAAATGGAAAAATTGTCCTCTAGGCAAATCGAACTTTACAAAATCGTTTAACGTGCACAATAGATCGTTAGGAATCTTAAGAAGTCTAATAGTATCTTGAACGAATGCCACATCATCTTCTGTGATGTCACAGTATTAAACTGCGACACGAGATTTTTTGGCAGCTGCCTCGACTGCTTGATATTCTTCAATCTATAAATACAATTTTTATTCTAGTCTTGTATTTTATAAAGGCCGCTCGGTCTTACCGGTTTGGTGAGTTTGCCGTATGCACATATATAGACACTGGTATTTAAAAGATTATTTTGTAGTTTTGACGTTTGTTATTTGTTGTGAACTGTGAAGTCTTAGTTAATTAATAGTCTTAGTTAATAATTATATTTTTCTAAATGGATTTAGAAAAATATAATTATTCACCGTATGAAAATTTATAAATTCAATTGATTATTAGCATTAATTATAATTATTTGGGGTTAACATATCAATTTTTAATACAGAAAAATTATAAAACCGTCATTTCGTTCTCACATAACTAATAAAATATGGATCGGCGAAATATAACAACAATAAAAAATTGTTTTGAATGCATTTTATTTTAATAAATTTCAATTAAACCCTAAAATAATTCTTTACAAAACTTGGTAAATAAAATTTCAGATAATACAGAAATTAAGTATAAATCTGTTTTATTAAATAATTTAAGGTTCAAAATAAAACGGTTTTTGTTGTGTATAAAACGGAAATCAAGGACGAGAAATAGATATTATATATATATATATATATATATATATATATATATATATATATATATATATATATATATATATATATATATATATATATATATATATATGTATACATATCCCGTTTAACTGACCACATAAAATTTACGATTTCATATGAAAAAATAGTATAAACTCTTTCATATTTTGTATAAAAACTTATGTCACGATAATAAAAACGATGACAATTTTATTAAAATTGTTAGCTTATTTTTGTGACATTTCGGAAATGTCACTTCATACGAATCGCGATTAGTACTCACAAGGAATTATGTAGCAGATTTTTTAGTACAATGTCACAAAAAATTGTCATTTGTCATTTGTCACTTGATCAGAATCTACTACCAGATCGATCTGATCAATTTTTTTACTGTTTCTTATTTTTCTTCAAGCTGTGTTTCTTATTTAAATCCGTAGATCGAGCCGATTTTGAAATCTGAAATTAGATCGATCTGGTCGATCTGAAATAAGAAACAGGGTGGTGATATGTTGTAACTATCACTTTTTTCGCTTCGATGCATTTTCGATGGAATAACGGTATTTTAGAAGTAATATTTTTAGAAAAAAAAAACATTTTTACTTCTAAAATACCGTTATTCCATCGAAAATGTATCGAAGCGAAAAAAAATGATAGTTACAACATGTCGGTACAGGTTTCAATTTGAATTTATTATTGAATTATGTGGTATATAGTATACGCAATAAATGATAATTTCAAAATGTTATCTTATCATATATAAATTTCAATATCCTTGTTTATAATTCACTTGAATTATACTCAAAAAAATAATAATAATACATATGGAGACTTCCCGTGCGCGGTTGGAAGGAGTAATAGGTTGTTGGGAATTATTATTATTATTATTTAAAAAATACCGAAGTTTGCCACCGCCCCGGTGGTGCCAAGGAAAAATTTCACGGCTGGTTTAGGATCAATGAATTAATCACTCATTATCCGAAATGAAAATATGATTATGAAACCTCATTTGAGGCGGCCGAATCCCTTGATGGGATATAGTGCCAGAGAGAGAGAGAAGTTTGCGGTCATATTCGTTCTGCTGCTATATTTTCTAACTAGCCAAACCAATAAATACTGGACATAAAAAAATGATTCATTCCTTTATCATTGGGCGCTTTCAGGTCCGCCAACTGTTGGTATCATGATTAGTGAAATCATCGCTAAGTAGACTTGAAAATTTCATAAAGTTTCCAAACTTCTATAACGTTGGCCGTGATTTTACTCAACATGTTGCCAACTGTTGAGTGCCCTGAAAGTACCCATTGTATTCATAGAATTTTTTTTGCAAAAGTAGCATGAAGCAGCATGTATAGCGCGGTTAACTCCTTTGTACTCGTGAGATTTATTGCAGGCTATGTACTTATACCATAAAAAATAGTCCGTGGGCTGATGGGTGAACCATATCAGGAATGTCAATATCAGTTCAACAGTAAATCAGTTTTTCTTTTTTCTAATATTTATTCGCACAATGCGCACTTCAACCGTATAATATGCATATTCAGGAGTAACTGTTAAAGGGTAATAAATTAACAAGCTACTCTGCCTCTCTTTTAAAAGAGTATCTCGAATTAACATTTACCTAATTACCTAATTACCTAATTACCTACCTAATTACCTAATTACCTAATTGCAATTTTGGGTTATTCTGGATTGATAGCCAGATAGTATTTTACATCAAGGTGAGGTTATCAAGACGATGGAAGTTTGGTTTCCAAAAAAATACTATCTGGCTATCAATGCAGGATAACCCAAAATTTCATATAGAAATCGCTTGTATGCGTTAAATACAATAAAATTCGAGGTTACCAAGGAGTTGGCAATTGCGTAGCGAATCATTAAAATTCGCTAAGGCATTGTGATTATACTTTGATTAGTTCAATGTATTTTCAATATTTTTGTAGTTTGGCCACTGCAGTCTGCGATGAGACGACTGAATTTTTTTAAGACAAAGAATTAAATAAAAAATTAAAAAGGTAAGGTAAAATAATGAAATCGTTATTACTTTATCTTTATTACTGTTTACAAGGAAGTAAACGATTTATATTCGGAATACCAACAAAAATATTTCAAATTATTTATTACAAGCAAATGTAAAAAATGAATAATCACATCAATAAATACAAAAATTTCAAATGAAAAAAGATTTATTAATACCTATATATTATTTACCATAATATATATTAATAACCGATTGAAAAACAATATATTTTCTTTGCATATTTTTTATTTCCAGAGCCATCGAATAAAGCAGGGTGAAGAAAAGCAGAAAGCAATCCAACAAATAGAAACAACAAATTTAATACTAAATCGAAAATCTGAATCTCCGTCATTTACTCGATTGGTAAGTGAAAATTGAATATTCTGTTATTTTTTATATATTTCTTTACAACCATATATAATTTTAAAATTGTTTTTCCACATACTTGTTCAGGCATAAGTATTATAATGATTCAGCGAATCCTACACGTTGTGGTCTCGCTAAAAAATAAAGACTAATGGGGTGTCTTTATTTTTTAGCGAGACCACAACGTGTAGGCTACGTCGGTTACTATGAATAACCTATGGGTCATTTTACAATCATTTCTTATTCTAATTAGAACTGCCCAGTTCCTGCCCACTCCATCGGTGGTGTTCAACATACGACGCATTTCTGCATTTTCATGCCGAGATAATAGCTGAACGTGTTTCATCTTGTTTCTTTATTTCCTCGGTAATGGATTCCATCTTCAAGCCCCTATGAAGATTATTGTTTCAAACGTACCATGGGGCATTCACAATCTCTCGCAGCACTTCGAAGGTCATGCCAATGTATTTAACTGCATATGCATATGAAATTTGATTTAAGTTGAGAACCACTGTAATCCAGTTTACATTGTAAAGTTGACATGTACCGGATTTGGCTGCATTTAGAAATTGAAATAGATAATAGATTGGTTATCCCGTATTCAGCACTATTATGTAAAGCATATACAAATCACATATCAACGTCGAATATTGTAATTCTGTGAGTTCAATAAAATCTATTTGCAAACACGTAAACAAAGGTTGCAAGTATGGCGTTTTCCGTGCAACATCTAATACTAATTCAAATATGGATGAAATTACACAATATCAAAGGGGACTGAGCAATGAAGCTATCTGGTGAATTTCACCATTTTCAATACACGAACGACATCCAACCGTTGTTCATTTAGCCTTTCATCGTGAAAATGAACAAAGAGCTTATTTTACTACACACAAAATAAAATTACAGAGAGCAAAACAACCACCACTAACAACTTTGACTGCATTTATTTCATTATGTCAAACTGATTCATTTAATGACACTATTATATTCAGATATTCCAACATATTACACTTCGAATGCATCTAAAAAAATATTTTAACGTACCAAAAACAACACCGCTCCTACATCTCGATTTGCGAAAAATGAAAACCAATTAAAATAATCAGTACGCCCCATATCGGCGTTATAGGTAGATAGTAGGTAGGTAATAAAATAATAGGTACCATTAGATAACAAAATCCACCATCTCGAGCGAAAACAAAAGTCACGTCACCGTCACGTCACAGTGCTGACACCCATGTCAGCATTATAAGCCTGGATAGTTGGTATAGGTGCCACCTGCCTCAATCACACCTTGTGAAAAACAAAAGTGAGCAATGTAATCAGTTAAACCGAAATTGACACCCACATTGACATTGATAGTATAGGTGGGCACCAAAAAAGACACCGCTCCCATCTAGCCTTGCATAAAACAAAATTTCTCCAATAGGATCTTAAAACTGATGCCATATTCCTAATTAGCAGTCCCGAAATCACGAAAATAACATCATTGCAGAAAACCAAAACCACGGACCGAATTTTGGCTGAAGTACAGTTTCTTGTCAAAAATCGTCATTACCGCTTAAATTTTGAAAAACCGATTTGAGCGGTATCGTTACAAAATCAATTTAGAATCTTTTTGTTCTTAGTAGTTTCTCTTGTAAATGATATACTTTTCAATATAATTGCAAAAATCGAAACAGCTCCTTTGGAATCTGCCACTTCCAGTGGACCGTTTCCGGCCAAAAATAACATAATCACTTCTCTCTCACGACGAACATATATACATATAATTTTTTATTGAAATCGGTGCAGCAGTTCTTGAGTTTCAATGTTATAAACACACACGTCATTTTTATATATATAGAGATAGAGGCTGCGGGCCAATGGTCGGGTAAATCGTTTACTATAGTAAAAATCGGATTTAGATCAGATTTTTCGATCAGTTTGTCATAGAGTTTTTGAAAAATAAATGAATTTACCGATAAATTTACTTAAAATTGACTTTTACTATTGGCCCGCAGCCAGAGATGAAGATATTGTCGTCGAGGAAACTGTTGCAAACGTTGAAAATAAGATTGTTCCAGAATTTTCTAAACTATTAAGCCAGTTAAAACTAAAAAGCCGTTCGTTACACTTAGTCCGTTGTAGTTTAAGGATGAACAATTGAAAAAAATCGAAAACAAAATTCCAAAAAACTGGAAAATAAACACAAAAAATGAAAATAAAAGCTAGTGTTAAAATTTCTAGAAAGAGCCAAAAAATTTAAAAAAATAATACCTCAAAATTATATTAAAGTTAAAATATATTTAATCACCGTAATTGTCTAATACATTTTTAAATAGTATTAATGTGCAATATATTTTTTTATAATATTATTGTAATAAAAAGAAAGTATTAAATGTCCAGTGGATTTAATGTCCCTTGAAGGTCAATTAATGCACTCCTCCCTTCTTTCATTCATGCACACACCATTACACCACCCATTCACACAATTACAGTATACCACCTGCACATTGCAAACTCCATGTCAACCTGTACGCTGACATGGACAGTGGGTCGGCACTGAATTCCTCACTCCAATAGAGGGTCTTAGTTGTGTTTATTAACATCACCGATCGTAATCGATAGAGAAAATTCCCTTTACATCCAGCCTGTGGTGGGATTCGAACCTAGTATCTCTCGGTCCAAGTGCCGAATAATAACCTTGAGCTCCCCTCCACGTCAATAAATTCCAATCTATAAAATAGTATGTATCGCAATCGAATGCAATCTTCTTTTCGTGGTTATTACATCAACAACGAATTTGTTATCAGAGTTTCGGTCAGCGAATTGAACTTCAGAGATGAAAAATAATAATATCATCAACCTGGCGACCTCTATGCTTGTTTTCGTTATACGCTGATCTATAGAGTTTGTTGATCCTCGTAACCTAAGGGTCTTTATACGACGTTTTTTCGTCTACTCATTGAATATGCCACATCAAGTATGATCGACTCAACGCTATATACATATAAATAGAATCAAGGCTGTGCATTGTAGATTTCTTCATTTTGCTCTGCGGGATTTGCGCTGGGCGGACTATCGCAACTTGCCACTTACTTAATGTAAACTCTCGGGATATATGAACCGTACCTGCGTTGAGAATCGGCAATTACAGATCCGAGTATGGTCAAAACGAACATTATTAGAATGCTGCACGAATGAAATACGAAATTTGAATTTCTTTAAATACAGTATCAGCAAATATTTTTTGAGGAAAGTTCTGTATGTCTCTTAACAACTGGTTGTTAAATGTGCATTGATATTGCTTGTACTTTATTATTATTATAATTTTTTTTATGTTATTTTTCCAATTTTATTTGTCTTTTAATAGCATTTTATTTACATAAATTCCTTCCATTTTCTCGATGCACGAGTATTTAAATCGGTTTGTGTTAAGAAGACTCAAATGCCGATTTTCTTTTGTTTTGCGGTGGTATATCATCTTTCTGAACTATTTAAGTTAGATTACTTAATTTTTAATAAGAAATTTGGTGTTCATATTTACTACAACTCAGTTTATTTTCCGTTACTTAAATTTTGTCTTAAATTTTTCAGTAACCAATCTCTTTCAAACTTTCATTAAGTACTCCACTCATAGGCACAATTTTAATTTACAATTTTTATTAACTCCTTATTGAAACCAATAAACTAATTCAAAATGCAGTTCAAATTATTTTAATTAGTTTTTATTTTATTAATTTAAAGTTTTGATTATCTTCGGAATAATTTTGCAACTAAATACACTAATTTTCAGCTTTAAAATACGTATTGTTCTATTATATTTAGTATATAACATGCAAATATCTTAAAGCGGCAAATTAGTGTACATTAGTAGTGCAAAATTATTCCGAAGATGATCGTCATTACTCAGTGATCGAAAACGTTAAATATAGTATAATAAAATAAAAACTAATTAAAATAATTTGAACTGTATTTTGAATTAGCTTAGTGGTTTCAATAAGGTTGAGTCTGCGACTGCAAAGTGTTCAACAACCGTGTAAATGGAAACCATGGCGAGTCTAGAGTGCAATAATTTTAATTTACTTTGGTCAAATTTTATTAAACGTCTTGATTTGCCTCTCAATAAAATTATAATTTGATTCCATAATCTTCTTTCTAACGTTTCGGTATAAAACAAATCAGATCATAAAAATAAACGAAAAAGCATTTTCAAACCCAAAATAAATTTGTATACACAAAACTAAAATGAAAATTAAATTATGAGAAATGTGCTGCAAAACAATAATAATAACAATCTTAAAATATACATATTTTAGTACGAGTACATACGTAGTAGGTAGTACAGTTATAACAATAATCTAGCGCGGTTATATAAATAATGAAATTTACTTATACGATAAAATTGATATAGCTTCTATCATCTTATATTTTTAGAAATAATTGCGCATGACTATAAAATGATTATTGTTTTGTAGCTAAATCATCTACATCTGCATGTTAAGATTAAAAAGTATAAACTGCTTAGGTAAAAAATAGCGAATTTAATGAATTTAAATTTTTAGCAAAGCAACAACAAAACTGTTTTGTTTTCCATGCTGAGAACATCGATAATGACTAAAACTTCAAGATTACTTAGAAGCATTTGTTTTGTTACAATATTATGACAAAACGAAAATTGTTGCAATTTCCTCAATATTTTATTTTGATATTCAAAAAACTACTCCTGTGGCACTATTCTGGCTTTTGCTGGGAATAGGGAATTAGAAAAAATATACCATTTTAGAGTAGTGGCTTAAAAATCCTTCTGTAAAATTTTTGCAAATTTACAACAACAAACCCATATATGTAATTCCAAATTGGAATTATTTTAAACCAACTTTTCTGCTGGCATAGAATTATTCTATTCACCTGGAGGCCCTATTCTGGCTTTCCCTGGGAAAAGGGAATTGGGAAAAATATTTTCATAGCATTTTTGTTAAAATTATACTTTTCTGGCCTACTGAAAGAATAAGTTTAGTGCAAAAATTTTCAAAACAAAGTGATTTGGGAAACTTTTGTTCCACAAAATTTTTGTAGGGAAAAATATTTTCTCATTTAACTTTGTTTCGAAAATATTAACACCAATCATGTTCCCTCAGTAGGCCAGAAAAATACAATTTAGACAAAAATGCTATGAAAATATTTTTCCCAATTCCCTATTCCCAGGGAAAGTTGGAATAGGGCCACTGTAGTTCTAATGTTCACCACCAGGGCAGTTTTATTGAATACTTTTATTTTTAAATGTTGGCAATAAAAATATAAAAGTGATTTTTGTTATTTTGACATCGAATTTTTCTAAACCAAACCTAAAATTAGTTATGATTTATAATAATATTCAATAGTGTTCAAGCACATTACTATTTAATTGAATATATTTAGTTACATTTTACGTTGTTTTCAAATTCAAACTGTAATGTAATTGTTTGGATATACATATTTCTTTTCTTGTCTCTCATGTGCGAAAAGTCAATGTTATATCTCTTTCATTTTGCAGAAGAAAAATGTTGGTCACATGTAAATGGGGTATAATCCTATGTTTATTGCTTTCTCGCATATTGAATATTTTTATATTGCGGATGCTTCTTATTTACCTACAAAAATTTGTAGACGAAGCAATTTTCTGCATGTAAATGGAACATTATTTTCTTTATTCCAGCAGCGTTGGACGAATATTAAACCAAATTTTTCGTTATTCTTTTTATTTTGCGTATTCTGTGGGTCGATTTTGTCGATGCCTCCTAAACTACAGGCCTCTTACTACTCTCATTTTTTGCACATGACGTCAATTTATGTCTAAACCGAGACTGCGCAATAATAATTTTAAGATATTTACACTAACAAAACAACTAGAGAAAGCAACAACAACGTAGACATAGCGTGTCGTCATCATTTGGTGTATGCGGCCTGTAGTTTAGGAGGCATTGATTTTGTCCAAAATCAGAAACATGTAGGCATGACGTTTTCGTATACGTTTAAGGCGTATAGTATACAATTTTATATTAGTGTGTGTAATTTTTTGGTGGTTACATTTGTTTGTTTTCTGCGAATGTAACCATCAAAAATTATGAATCAGTACAAATCGATTCAGTTTTTAGGTGCCTATGTCGTTTTGTTTGCTCACTTTTTTGCATCTCTCTTGCTTTGGAAAAGGCGAGTTAGACATTCGCGCAAGTAACTGGGGGCGAATTATGTAAGCATTACGAGTACGACTTACGAGTTTCGACTCAAACTAATTTTGACAAATTGCCAATGAAAACAAGAAAAAATAGATAGTACGACTTTTGTCTCGAATTGACTAAAACAACAACAAAAAGTCGAAATTACAAATCAAAATGCTTTAAATAAAAAGGCCTTTTGACGTCATTTGTCGTAGCTCGTAACTCGTAATCCTTACATAATTCGCCTCCAGGAGGCTTGCTTTTTTGCTTTTTATTTAAAGCATATTGAATTGTCGTAATTTCGACGTTTTGTTGTTGTTTTAGTCGTACACATTTATAAATTCGAGACAAAATTCGTACTATCTATTTTTTTCTTGTTTTCATTGACAATTTGTCAAAATAAGTTTGAGTCGAAACTCGTAAGTCGAACTCGTAATGCTTACATAATTCGCCCCCTGATATAGCAGTCATACAGTCGTTCCACACGGGTTGTCAAATGAAATCTGCTTCACGCTTCAAAATAAGCCGTAATAGATTTTTTATTGCTAATTGAAAACCTTATTTTACATTTAAACACAAAAATTGTTTGTATTATTTTATTCTGCACTTTCGGAAATAAATGTTAAACTAAAATCTACATCTCAAAAATGGCCTTAAATTTTTTTTATTTCATTTCTATTTTTATTGAAGCTGCTTCAGAGAAATTTTTTTTGTGGAAAAATGAATCGCAATTTAAACCGGTATCATAGGTAAACGGGGAAAGGAACGAAGCTGAAGCTGCTTCTTTGACAACCAGTGTGGAATGGCTCATACAACTTTTTCCTTTTTAACACGTTCGCGCAAACAACTTTTTCATTTTTTAAGAAATCACTAGAAATAATAATTAATAATTTTTAAATATAAAAAAAATATTAAAATTTAAATAGCGCGAATTATCAATTATGAAAGTTTATTTTTCGGTTTTTCATTTTGTGCATTCAAGTACATAAGTTACCTCGAACTAATTCGTTATTATCATTTTACAATTTTTATATTTTTCTTATCTTCTGATTAATAAGTGAGAAAATTTATGTTAAATTGAAAAGCAAAAATATTATATTTTAAGTAAGCAAAATTATGTTAAATATGAAAGGAATAAAAATATCATATTTTAAGTAAAAGTATCTTAGTAAAAACATGTTACATTGCGGTTGATTGACCGGTGGTTGTGGCGCCCAATGGTTGACGGTTGACCCATTATTTGTTGTAGTATTTGCATTTCGGATATCTTTGTTTCTGCGTTTGGTTAATCTTTTATAAATTATGTATGATAAGATTATTAAAATTGTGGATCCTAGAAATATTGTCAAAAAATTTGTATGATTCGGGTTTTGTTTTAGTATATTATTTGCATTGGTATTTCCGATTGTCCAATTATTAAGCTTTTTTATGCTAGGTTGTTCAATTATCTGATTATGATCAATGTCGCTATATAACGTAGAAATAACGTCGATGGTGTACCAGTACAGTGGTGTTTTCTTTTATGATATTCGATGTCATTTATTTGAATGGAGTAATTTTTGAAATGGATCACTGATATTCCTTTTATTGACTTTTGTTTCGTATTGTGGTTGCATGTCGTTTCTATTTCGACTCCTTGTTGTGCTATTACTAAGAGATGTTGGGGTTCCAATATCTCGATGTTACCCAAGTATCGCTACTTCCAACTTATTTCGATTTTTATGGAACAATTGTTGGAACTAAGTTCCACGGTCAAGTTCCATTTTATTACAAGTTTTACTATGAAGTGTGGAACAAAAACCCGTAACTCAACGAACTGGGTATTATGCGAGTTCCATGTCTTCCATGAAATTGAAGTTGGAGTCCAATGAAGTTGGAACTGTCAAAATGAGTTCCATTTTGTTATACTTGGGTATCGGGATTATCAGTGTTAATTGTCATGGTGCAATTTGCTTTTAAGTTGAAAATAATATTTTATAATCATCTTTTGACTTCTTTTGAAAATTTTGTTTTGTATAATACATATCTGGTTTTCTCGATGATTTGACATGTTTTGTCCATATATTGATACAAATATTCATTAATTAAAAGGAAGGAGAAACAATTTGGATAAGGTAAGTATTATTAATAAGTAGTTGTTCTAGATGGAAAAATGAAAAGATGTCAGTATGAAAAATAGGTATTTTGATGGGGTGGTCCTTTTTTGTGCGGTCTTTTTTGTGCGATTTTTTTATGCGGTATAAAAAAAATTATTCAGTACATTCTATTTAAGTTCTTTCAAAATTTCAATCAAATTAGAACATAATTGAATGTGATTAATCTAATTAGTTATGTAATTGACGTTGGCTATTTTGTTTTTTCGATTTTTGATATCTCATCACATTGCGTAATTTTTGCGTCAGATTGCCTAATGTTTTGAGTTATTTTCTTCGCGAAACTTTTTTATGCGGTCCCTATTCACCGCATAAAAAAACTTTTTAAATGTGTTGCGAAAACTATTTTTTGTTTCGGAAGATTTTTTTTATGTGGTCGCTATTACCGCATAGAAACAGGTTTAACTGTATTTGATTTGATGCTTGAAGTTCAAGAAATTCGTATACATTTTCTTTCGAGTAAATGGCTGATGACACACGAGAGTTTTTTGTATTTTGGCATTTTTTTTCTACCAATGTTTTGTTCTGCTCTCTCTTAAATAAAATTTTAACTAAAATGAGTCAAAAATGTCCTTGAAATATTTTTTATTTCATTTATGTTTGAGTTGTGTGGTTGAACAGAAAATTTGTTTTAAGTCGCAATTAAAACTTGTGTCATAGGTAAACGGGGAAAGAAACGAAGAAAAATGCGGCATTTTTTTTTACGTGTGGCATGGGCCAATAGCAATTTTTTGTTCTTTTAAATTTTCGGATATATAATTAATTTCAGATGGATGCAAAATGTGTCCTCGGTATTACTCCGATTTTTGTTAATATTATTGATTTAGATATATGTATCTTTAAGATGTTCACTAAATATGTTCATATCAAAAATTATTTGGTTAAAGTGTTGATTAATATATAGAGAAAGGTCAATTATATCTAACTTACTTCTTAGGTTTCCTGGAAAGTGGTTTAAATAATTTAGTAAAAGGGCCTGTTGTTCGTTCATTGATATAATTTGTAATATTATTAATTCGATTTATCATATAACTGCTTATTTATTTGTTCATTAACTTCATTTTGATTCGATTGTAATTTGTCTAATGTGAAATTCTATTTACTTTTCCAAATCAATGTGAAATTTATGATTTAAATAGAACAAAAAATCAAAATTGACGTGGTTTTATGTATGGGAGATATTAAATAGGATTTTGAAGTTTAGAAATGGCACGGCAAAACGAACGACTACCGACCAAATGGCACAATGGTTAAAGCTTTGGCATTTGGATCGGGAGGTACCGGGTTCGAATAGGTGCCCCCGATAGGGGCAGGGTGCAAAAGTGAAATTTCAAACAGATTACGATCTGGGATGAAATGTAACACATCTATATGACCCCCTGTCGGAGTGCAAAACTCATGGGCCGACCCATCTTCCATGGCAGTATAGGCTGGCGTCACATATTTACTAATGAACGATTAAAATATATTTCAATTAATTTTAAAACACATGCTTTAATTTATTAGTAATTTGACACACCAATTGACGTTTCTTTTTGTATTGGTATTTCTCCATCAAAAAAAAATTTACGTAAAAATTTACATTTTTTAAAATTGATGTATATAAAAAAAATTGATTTTTTCTGTCAAATAGAACAAAATTTTTGATGTACATGATCAAGGTTTCCTGTGATTGATTTTACACTTGTATCAATTCCGTTTATAAGTCCTCGCCTTTCTCTATGTTTTGGTATAATTAAGCCTAAGTTATTAACTAGTGAATGGTAATTTTTCCTTAACAGATTTACAGCGCATCCCCAATGCAAAAAACTTTTTCCTTTAACTTTTTCCTTTAACTTTTTCCTTTAACTTTTTCCTTATGAAGAGCATACCCAATGAATAGGGAAAAGTCAAAGTAAAGCTAACTTCATTTTACAAAATTATTTTTTGTTTACCTGTTATTTTATATTATTATATTATATATTATTTATTACTTTTTCACAGGACACAAAATACAACACTAATTGTTAAAATACAAATATGCATTCAATATTTTTTAATTTGTGACAAGCAGAAAAACAACAACAACAACCAATTTTTCAAATGCGGTTTACTTCATTGTATGTCTCATAAGGAAAAAGTTAAAAGTTTGATAACATTTTTCATAAGGAAATCACCAACCTAACAAAAAAAATATTTTTTTTTCTTAAAATTTTTTTCATACTTTTCTGTAAGGAAAAAGTTAAAGGAATTTCATTGGGGATGCAGTGTTAGTTTTATTTTCAACATATTCTTCCGTTTGATTTTGTAAAATGTCAATGTTCTTTCGTATTAATTCTAGGTTTAGTTCATATTCCGTTATATTTATTATATGAAGCAATTTTGAATGACTTGTTATAATTCTAACATCGCCTAATTTTAAAGGAAAGAGTCCTTTGTTGTTACTTAAGTCGTGTATTTCTATACTTAGGCTTATTCCGTATCCGATGAACCAGAAAAATTTCGAATGGTATTAATTTTTTGTTTATGTACTTTTCGTCTGATACTAAGGAAAATTTTATTGTCTAATGTTCTCGGCAATCCTTGTGAGTGGCGATATATGAGTATTAATGGGAGCATTTCATATACAACAAATATTGGTTAAATCTAGGCCCAGAAATACTCCTAATCCCCATCGTATGGCAACTAGGTTACCTAATATATGTCAGAAATGATCTAATGGAGTCAATCCCATCAACTAATGTACTCGGCATTTCATGTGAGCTGAAATATGTGAGTTTGGGTGTGTAATGTCTTTTTTTATACTCTAATATCTATAAATTTAGGTATTTAGCTATATAGATCATATGCGTATTTTTTGGTAAGTAAATTAAATATTATTTGTAAACACAATAACACGTCATTAGTAAATTTAGAATGTTTTAGAATACAGAAATATGTACTAAGATTTTCTTTAAAATAATTATGTTACTGTTTTATTATTGTACAACGTGCAATACATTACACTTTTTTGCAACGTAAATATTTTAAACTCATAAAAATAATAAACAGGTTTTTAAATATTTTTTTTTATTTTCGGGATAGAGTGTAATTTTGAGATGTTTCGATCATGTTGTTTTTTTTTTCGGGCCAAAAGGTTTTTTTCAATATGCAATGCCGACGGAATTCCATTTACATTCGCGTTCTAAAACCACACTGCTTCTATGGAAAGAACCATGTGTATTTATAATAAAATAAATATTAATTTTTTATTCACATTATTTTTTATTTGTGTACAAAAAAACATAGAAAATTTATTTACATATTTAAATTTCATAAATTGAGTTTTGTATTGCATCCGCCACGTTGTATTGCATCCGCCAGCATATTGAGATCTTGAAAAAAAAATCATGGAAAATTTATTACGTAAATGTATTTTGCGACGACGCCATTGTGAGACAGATCTCTATTACCTTTTTAGTCCAAATTTGCACATCGCGATCACTAAATAAGTTAATAATTATTATTATATATTTAAATTTAAAATTATTTACTTTAACAAATAGAAAAACATTATAATGAAACACAACACTTTAAAGTAAAAAAACTAATTATGTAGTGCAACCGTCGACTTGTCAGAAGAAACTTGATTGATTGATTGATTGATTCTGAATGTACGACCAAGTTCTTACACAGGAGCTCCCGGGCCCACCGTACACTCTTTTTTACACATAACAAAACCGAAGGATTGGATAGGTTAGTTAAGTGGGACAGAATCGGCCCGGTTACAGACACCTAGGTATAGCCGATAGTAACACAAAGACAACACAATACTAATCTACTTGAGGAAGGATAAAGGTTTAATTGGTTTTAATGGATAACGATGGTATTGGTCTTCAACAAATGGTTCTCTAAATCAGCAACCCGAGGAAAATTTTTTATTATTTCACGTACATCTGGAAATTTTAATGAAAATTAATTCTAAATTAATGCTTCCCCGCTTCCTAAACAAAATTGATTGTTTGAAACAGCTAGAATACACCTAGATAAAGTCGATAGTTAGTAACACAATGACAACACAATTCTAGAATACACAATCAGCAATTAATAATTCAAAGAAATATTATTTGACCCGCATCTGTAGATTTCCTGAAATTAATTTCTAAATTAATATCTTCCGGCTTCCCAAATATAATACAAACAATAATTAATTATTAATTAATCATTAGGAAGCCGGTATTTTAATTTAAAACAAAATAATAATAATAATACGTGAGGCATCCCAAAGGCAATGGTTCCTGGAAAACTATCAATGTTATGCAATGTCAGAATCACTTCCAGATTGGATATTTCAAATAAATTTAGATTTCGCTAAAAATTTTATTAATTTTGTTCACCAAAGAATATTCGATTAATTTCAATTATATTACCAATCTAAAAACAGTTAACGTTAAAAGGCCGAAGGATATCACATCAAAGATTTAATTATCATTACAAATGGAAATAAAAATTTAAAACCATTTTCCCTTTGCCATGCCGTAACACGCACACATAAGGTCTCAGAACCCCTTACAAAAAAAAAAAAAAAAAAAAAAAATCTTGAATATTTACACATACACCCAAACCTGTTCCTCCACGGTGTTTTTTTTACACGATCTTGAAATAACACGGTCAACAAAAATTAAATAGTCCTGTTTTTACTTTACTTTACTACTTAAATAACGGATGGTTACAAGGCTTTTTATGCAGACATGTCATTATTAATAATTTAAATTAGATGCGAAACCGCATCAGCGGATGCTGCAGCTACTACAGAATATGGTTCTACACTTGCCAAAAAAATCTGAAGACGGAGAATTAACGTCGATCAAATGTTAAACACTGACGAAACCGGCCTTTTCTGGAAGAAAATGCCAACCAGAACATTTGTGCCTAGAAAAGAAAAGGCTAGGAGATTCAAATTGGCAAGAGATCGCATTACGTTTTGGCTTTGCAGCAATGTCTCAGGAGATCGTACTTTAAAACCTCTCATAGTTAATCGATCACTCCGACTACGAGCATTAACACGTGTCAATGTACAGGAACTTACCGTTCATTAGATGACAAATAAGAAAGCCTGGATTACGAAGTCGTTTATTCAATGAGTGTTTCGAAAAATGTTTTAACAAACAAATTTGAAGGAAAAAGGTGTTCCTTTTAAAGATCTGCGGTGTTGACCGCCAATGCCACAGGCCACATGCTTTTGTAATAGTCATCTTCTTGCCACCTAATACAACTTCTCTTCTGCAGCCACACCAGGGAATAATTACAACTTTTAGAGTATATTATGTAAGACGATCATTTAGGTATATTTTAAATAAAACGGACTTTATAAAACACGCAGTTTTGTCCGTGTCTGAAATAAGGCTATCTACTTGAATGCTCGATGGAAGAACGTTTGGGCCGATTGCGTTAAAACTATACACATTGCTCCATCAAATGTGGCCGATGAAGTATACCGAAATAATCAGTCTCGCACAAGCAGGTGGCAGTAAGGGATTTTGCAAACTCACTATATTGATGATATAAATGAAGTAGTTGCCAACAGAGTGCTTAATAAAGAGAAGTTGCTAGAAATGCGCAAGAAACGATCAACGTAATGACAGCAGCGACGAGGATGAACCAATAGCTTTATCTGCCAGTCTTATTATTGAAGCTCTCCAGTTGGTAACTAAATAAGAAATCCTTTCTTGCTGAATGATCCAATGATGAAAGATCCACAAAATCTAAATCTGATTTGAGTTCTTGTATTATGCACTACAAAGTACTTTATAAAGAACTATCGAAAACCGGTAAACAGCGAAATATTACAGAATGTGGTTGTGTCTGAAAATTTCTCAGATTTATGAGAAAGTAAGTTGCCACAGAACACAAATGATACTGTTCAAACCATTTCCGATGAAATGTTCGTGTTATTTTCAAGTCTATGCTTCAATATAAGTCCAGCCCACACAAATGTATGTAAAAAAAAAATATTACATATTGTAATGTCCTCCGGATTTTAACAAATCTTAGTTAAATCGGAATTATTTTTGAAAAAAACATTATAATTTGACAACATATAAATTATATAATATATTAATTATTTGTTTTTGATAACAAATTATTTTACTATGTACTATCATAGTCATAGCGTTATTTTTCGGACGAAAACGAATTACCTAAATAGAATGCACAAATGTGTATGTTGATTCAAAATATATACAAAAATAAATTATTGACATGATTCATTTGCGTTACCCACGCAATTGTTATGGCAGGCAGGAAAAGGAATATTATGTTGTAGGAAATAAAATATGTATGTATCTACCTAGTAAAAATTAAATTTACACAAGTATATATATAACATACACATATACACATGATCATACATCCACATATATTCATATATATATCCATTCCATAAAATATAATACCACACACGATGTACAGACAAGAAGGTGCAACATTGCGAATGTTAATGTGACGTTAGTGTGGACAAGAAGCATGTGATTTAGGTTTATTTATTATTTTCCCAAACAAATGGACAACAAACGCACTAATTCTAAAAAACTTATTTAGGTCTGGTAAGTACAATTGAAGAAAATTTTTAATTATTTTTTGATTTTCAGTTAAAATCAAACGCTCTTTATTTAAATAAATAACTTAACAATCTCGAAATCCACCTCACTAAGACAAAATTGGGACCTGTTTCAATTTGTACCAAACCCATCAACTACATACATATATCTGATAAGAACACAAATACTTTACACTTCGTTTTTTTTAAATGGCGGAAAACATAAAATAACAAATGAAATAAAATCGAGATTTAATTTTAATTTGTAATTTAAAGTACATCAATTTAAATTAATGAATTCTTAAGAACACGAATATTTGAAAAATTGTAAATCGAGAAACAGCTATATCTTTTACAATAATTTGTGGCTGAATTTCTTTATAAATATATACAGATATTTAGAAGTAAAAACTATTTCATAATAGCTATACAGACAGGCACATAATAATTAGTTAGTAAATATATGTATTAACAATTTTATAGTTTTATGTTATTTACTCAAAATTATTCTATCCCTTTTTTCTGTTGGCTTGAAAAATATATCTCGACCATAAAATGAAACATAAAGGGTAAACCATAAAAAAGTGTTTAGTTAAGCGCGATTTACATGATGAACAAATGTTGGGCAGCAAAAAAAGAAGAGTTTGGTATATTAAAATTTTCGTGTGTATGACAAGAAAAGAATACAATCGTGCAAAAATTTTGCTGTGCGTTTTTGTCTTTTTTTTTAGCAAATGCTGCCACAAAATAAAAATACCGCCATAAAATATAATCGACCCGTGTATATTTTATGGCAACAAATATTATTTATGGCAGTTTATTCTCTATTCAACTAATGCGAAAAAATTTATATTCTGTGCAGCTCTAAGCACACATCAAATATTTTGCTGGGACAACATTCTTTCATCATGCAAACCGAGCTTAAAACTGTAATTAATAAAATGAAAAAATCGTTTTTCAAAAAATTACGCCTACTGCAGATCCATTTAAACAATTATTCGAAAAATCGACAAATTCAATGTAAATTTCCGTTTTGTTGTCCACATTTGACGTAATACACACAAAACGATGAAAATGAAACATGGGAATATTTCACCTTCGTTCGGTAAAGCCGAACTAGCACAAATAGAAATGAAAATAAAATTTAAAGCCATTTTTGAGATGTAGATTTTTATTTAAATATTATTTTCGAGAGAGAAGAATAAAACAATACAAAAATTTGCTGGTTTAATACAAAACAAGTCTCAAACTAGCAATAAAAATCTATTACGACCCAGTTTGAAGCCAGAAGCTGAAGCCGTGTATGGAACGGGCCGATAAGACAATTATCGTTGTGTGCAAATACAAAACGCATATAGAGAGCGAAGATAGCTTGAAAAAGAAATTTATAATTTACATACAAACAACATCCATACACACACAAACACCTTTAATTCTTCCAGTGCCTTCTATAGTACTGGCCTGTGACAACATTCATTTTTTGCTGATGACGACAACGTAAGTCGACAACCAGATGTCAGCATAATTAGGTAAAAATAATACACTTTGCCTCCTTATTACGACGGCAATAAATTTCACAAACTTAACAAATAAAAATCTAAATTATTATACAATAAATTAATAAATTATGAACAATTTTAGTGTAATTGATTTTCTCAATTCATAAATTGAATTTTTTCGATCCACATTCAAGAAGTTAATGAGAATTTAAAGAAATGCAATTATTTAGATAATGTAATACAAAGTTCTAGTGTATTCCACTACAAAAATATAAATAAAACCGTGAGAGCAGAGAATATTATGTGATCATTTTGTTTCTATTTTGTCATTTCATTTTTGTATTTTATTGCCATTTTCATTTAGTGTCACATAATTAGTCGAAGCCGTACGGTACGATGCATTTTTTCTGTATTTTACATGATATCCGTACTTCTTTTCCTATTTTTATTGAATCTACGTACCAATTACAACAATTTTGAATTAGATGATATTACAAATCGACTTATGTTGGATAAAAATGACAAAAAAAAATGCCAAAATCTAAAATAAAAATGTACATTCATTACTAGAAAAATTAAAAAACGAATATCCTTCGGCTTCAACAGTTTGTTCGAAACTAAACAAATTAACAAAATTACAAAACAACTGGAGAGAGAAGTAATATTTTATTGTTTTGTAATTTTGTATGACGAAATTTATTTTGGTTTTATGAGAACGAGGCGGAGCCAAAAACTAGAAAAAACTGGAAAACGGAAATAAAAAAATAATAACCTTCTACTTCGATGTAATAATTGCAACTAAATATATTTTGTGATGTAATTTTCCTTTTTAAAATTTATCTGCCATCTAGTTGAACCGTCGACTTAGCGTGTCGTCATCAGTTGGTGTAAGCGGCCAGTAGTTTAGAAGGCATTGATTCTTCCTATAGTTAACTTACAGTAAAACTTCTACAAGTCGAGCCATAAGTTGCGAAAATATATCCCTTTTTCAACCAAGAAAACAAAAAAATTGGCTTTAGTCCAACCCACACAAATGTGAGTAAAAATCCATAGTATGTAATGGCGTTGTTGAAAAAAAAATTCACTTGATTTGAAGTAAAACCAACACAATTATGTGTATAGATATAGTGTTTTTTTCGGACGGAAATAGGTTAAAAAGGAATTCACAAATGTGTAAGTTGGTTCAAAATACATACAAAACTAAATTTTTGACATGGTAGTTTTGCCCTACACGCACAATTGTGTTAGTAAATCACTAAAGGGATATAATATGCTGAGATAGAGAAAATTTGAGTAAAATACATGAAAAACCAATTTCACTCGAATTATCCGAGCATATATACACATATATGTGTACACAATTACACATAGATATTATATAAACAGGAAATTTACCGAAAAATGATCCAACCATAAATCGAAATTAGATTTTAGGAATACTTCAACTTACAGAAGCCTCACTGTATTTACACACACACCCACACACATAAATATATACAACATTTTATGTAAATAAATAAAAATAGAAAAATATATTAAAAGGAAACTTCTCTGAATTCCGCTTCGCCGCTTCCATATGCATCCATATACATATACAGATATCGAAAAATTAAAACGACATATCCCTTTAGTGATTTACTAACACAATTGTGCGGGTAGGGCAAAAGTACCATGTCAAAAATTAAGTTTTGTATGTATTTTGAACCAACTTACACATTTGTCAAAAATTTAGTTTTGTATGTTTTTTTGAACCAATTTACACATTTATGAATTCATTTTTAACTTATTTTCGTCCGAAAAAACACTATGAGCTAGTTTACATCGCTAAAAAATTTAGTGGACTGACCTAAACAGCGACCCATTTTAGTCCCGTTTACATCACAAAAATTATAGGTCACATTTGGGTCACATAACGAGATTTATGTACACCATCTATTGAATAATACTAAAAGTATTGCTTATATTCTCATCGCAATTCATAATTTTCTCATAAATAATTCCTGTAACATTTTCGAAATTAAATTCTTTCATTTAATTGTTTTAAATTTGACTCATTTAATAACTGTAATACTAAATTTTATGCTGATATGTTTAATTAACATCAATGCCACTACTGACATCTATTTCATGATACGAAAACCCTTTAGGCCGGTATCGTTTACATCACATTTTTGATCGACCTAATTTAGGTCAGTTCACACAAAAAAGTTACCCAACCTAATTTGGGTAACTAGCGTTTACATCATGTGTTTAGGTCAGATATAGTGTATAGTCCTGGACCAAATATGTCGATGTAAACTTACTCTATATCTATACACACAATTGTGTTGGTTTTACTTGAAATCAAGCGAAATTTTTTATCAACAACGTCATTACATACTATGATTTTTTTCTCACACATTTGTGTGGGTTGGACTAAAATTGAGCCAATTTTTTTATTTTCTTGGTTGAAAAAGGGATATACTTCGCGTAGAAATATATCCCGTTATAAATAGTTCAACACGGTTTTATGTATATAAAAACATTTCTTCACCTGGACACCACACTTTAATTACACGTTAATTGAACCTCACGAATATTAAAAAATAAATAAACAAATTTGTATTATAATTCACTTTTATTTAATATAACACACTTTTCCACACTAAACTGAAATTTAATTATTTACTATAAATAATACACATCAAATTCACTATATTATCACGTTCATTATTTATTATAATTTTTATTATTTATTATGCATTAATACAAAACTCACAATATGTATTTATTTATTAGTATTTAATTTAATTTAGTATTTAATATTTTTGTTTAGCACGAAGAAAGACAAAATACGTCTATCTCTTCCGACTTGTCAGAAGAAACTGAAAATAAAAGATACAATCGAAACTTATAAAACGAAAATAATATTACCGCGAAATAGAAAGAGAAAAACAATTATTTTTCTCCAAAATCAATATTTTTGTGTCTTGATATTTTGTAGTGCGGAATTTTGTACGACATTTGAACAGTTTTTTCCACACAGTGGAATAATTGCATACTGGGCAACTACTTTCGTTGAGTTAAGGAGGATTAAGAAATTTAACAAAAATTCTAAATCCGACTCGTTTCCATGATGAGATAATCTGAGATAATCCCGGTTAGCTCTGTCATGGAAACAATGTAATGAAAGGAAGAATCATTTTAATCAAATGATTAAAATAGATTTTTAGTTATCAAAAATATTTATTTGTATAAATAAAAATAAAAACATTTAACATCAACTACGTTAAAAAAACTTTTCATGCGTGATAATTAATTTATACATTTTTTTATATATTTTAATTAGAAACCGGTTTCGGAGTAATTTACTCCTTTGTCAATCTATATTATTTAACTATTACCAAATTAGTATGTATACTAATTTGGTAATAGTTAAATAATATAGATTGGCAAAGGAGTAAATTACTCCGAAACCACAGAAATATTTAACTATTACTAATTTGGTAATAGTTAAATAATATAGATTGACAAAGGAGTAAATTACTCCGAAACCGGTCTCTAATTAAAATATAGAAAAAAATGTATAAATTAATTATCACGCTGAAAAGTTTTTTTTAACGTAATTGATGTTAAATGTTTTTATTTTTATTTATACAAATAAATATTTTTGATAACTAAAAATCTATTTTAATCATTTGTGATAAAAAGTCGGCAATTAAAAACAATATGGAATTATCCGATTGTCTTAATCTATAATATTATGGTTTGCTATCTCTAATATGTTCCGAAAGTGTATTTATTTGATTTTAACTGTCCGTGATACCACGAATATGTTAAAAGAATCGTTCCCGTAAAAACTGTTAAAAAAATAAAATTTTATTAAATAGATTAAATGAATTGTCTGGAAATTTAATGAACTTCCAAAATTCAAAAAGCTAGAAATCCCCCACCAGATTCGATAGCAGAGCTGCGTGTTGCAGCGTAAGAAGAATGGAATCCCATTCAGCAACAAATGATACAAAGCATTCTACTTAGTATGCCCGAAGGATGGAAGCTGTAATAAAAGCACGGGGGGGGGGGGGGGGTACTCATTACTATTAATCAAAATTGTAATAAAGCTAATTTTTATGTTTATAAACCGCTTTTGAAAATTAAAAAAAAATAGTTCGACACATTTTAACATCTTGCAATGAAAAATAGCCGCTATAATTCCATAACGCCACATTTGTGCCTCGTTTGTGAAAAATATATTTATTTGAGATTTGATACCAGTTCCACTGAAATTAGCCAGCGCAATTTTTTTAAATGCAAAAAAAAAAATTATGCGTTAATTTTGTCCACGAGTGTATTTTGACAAATTTTAAATATGTATAAATCAAATTCAAACATATTAACTCCTTTTTGAAAATCGTATTTTAAGTTATCAAAAATCAACGACAAAGTCAACGTAAGCATTATAACATCTCGAAGTAAATAAACGTAAATACGTGGTACCACGTACGGAAAGTTCAAATCAAATAAATGCACTTTCGGAACATATTAGAGATACCAACTACATATAATATTATTTTGGAAGATGTAAACATTTTAGAAAAACAACCAAATTTCTAAATGCTACATATAAAATCCAATTCAAATTCTATTTACAAAATTAACGATTACATTGGAAATTCATACAATCTATTTTTGTAATTTGATTTTTTGCTTTTACACATTTCAAATTTTATTTAAGATGGAAACAGTAACTATTTTGAATTTACGGTTTTTAAAAGTCAAACTTTATTTTGTAATGTATTTTTTTCTATAGATACGATGTCACAATTTGTTGCCTAGCAAAATAAAAATATATATTTTTCTAGTAGCTAACGATATCTACAAAAAAATAACTACATATTATAGATAGCCTTGATTTCGTTTTTATTTTGTATAAAAATACATTTTTTTGTAAAATTGTTTTATTATTCTTTTGAGAATGGAACCAAAACGGTTTAGAAAGCTAGAGAACTAATAAAGATAATTATTAAAATATGAGCTTAAAACTGTTAATTAAACTTTATACGAAAAGTAAATAATATTTCTAATTGGTAAAAGTGATTGAGTAGCTGTTTTCGGCGCTTGCGAGCTTATGTGCATTTGCCCCTCCATATTTTGGTTGCTAGGGTGATTTCCATATTTTGGCGTTTTCACCTAGAATATTTTCGATCAGTTTCATGCGATCACCGAATTATAAAAAGAGACAGAGGAGAGAAACATGACATGTTTGAAAAATTTATTGAAGAAAATATGGCGTTCAGTTCAGAAGTGTAGTGTGAAGTTTAATTTTGATTACGTAGAAGAAAAGTGATTGAACAAATTAAATAGGGAATTAAAATAAATTTAATTTTAAATAGTTAATCAGTTGTTTAAAATTGTAAAAATTTAAATGCTTACTAACATTGATATTCAAATGAGTATAGCTTTAAATTAATTTTTTTATATTTTTGTGAAATGTGAGTGCAAAGCGAATAAAATATGTCGGTTTTCTCTTTCACATGATTACATTTTCAAGCTGTGAACCTGTTTAATTAATATTATCGTATAACATAGCTATTTGAAATATTAAAATGATAGTTTTTCTTAAATATAAAATAGCAAAATAAATATAAACTAATACTTAGCTCCAGACATATATTAACAAAGATTCTGGAAATGTAATACATAAATGGTTTTTAATTTTGGTGCAGTTTTGTGAGTTTACTAGTTGGAATGAATATAATAATTAACTGTTTGTTTTAATATACTATTCTATTAATTTGTGTTTGAGCCAAAACTAAATAATACGAGTCGCTACTTAAGAAATTTAATTCTAAAAAAAATCTTATAAAATTATATATCTGAGAATTTATAAATATATTTTATAAAATCATATCTAATATAAACGTATTAGTCATTTTGGGAGGAAAAGAGTTAACTATAAACAATCTACAGATATTTATATATTTGTATAGTACAGTACATAATATATTTATATGTTATTAATTTAAAAAGAAAATGTTGTAACCTACTATATGGCTACGGCTGCATTTTAAATAAGTCGAATGTACCTATGTGTTTGTTGTTTATTTATATAGATATAAATCGAAAGAGATACGTCATACCTATAAGAATTTGATTGATAAAAAATATGACAACTCGTAAAAAGAAGCGGCCTCAAGAGGGAGGAGGATTTTTAAAGAAAGTTTCCTCGCTGTTCAATTTAGACACGGTAAAATTTTTTAACATATTAATTTTTATTTTATATGTTTTAGCAAAAAGATGGTGTTTGTTGATTTGAAAAAGTATAATTGGTATTCTAAAATAATACACCCAATTCTGTTCGTGTAAAACGAGATACGTTCCAGAAAAAAACAGTGCAAAATAAACATTACATATATAGAAAAAGGCCTAAAAATTTATGTTTTTCAAAACCGTGTATAAACAGAATTGAGTGTATTTGCAAGTGATAACAATTTTTAAGCTATTTTTTTTTTAAATCCTATGGAAAGCGGAGGTCGGTCTATTATGAATACTTGATATACCGATATACAAAGCGTGAAGCAACGACGGTTCAGAAAATAGATGTTCATAAATTTCAAATGTTGCTACTAAATAATTTTACTGATACCAACCAACTTTTACTTATTGGATTCGTTAATAATTCATAATAAAGTAAAATTCTAGTTTCGTTGAAAAACTTTTTCCCAAATATGTATTTATATTTTTTATTTTACAGCATCATCCCCCCAACGCTTGAAGACACTCAAAAACGGTGTTAGGTCTTAAACCTACTTAATCAAAGTTTGTTGATCACCGCACCGCTATATATTTGAAGTATCGTTTTTCTGATCGTATTTTTACACCCACTGTCTCGTGGTTGTGGAAATTTCAAAATCCATTCAAAATGGAGCAAAGATTAGCCCGTAGCGTATCAGCATCCCAAACCGTATGAGTGTGCTTGTGTCGTTTATACATTTTACCGGAAAAGTTTCAACATACAATTATTAATAAGTATGGATTTTGGATGGGAAATTTGTTTATACAAGGACTGTTCTGATTGGATATTTATGCTGTACCCAATATGCAATGCCAACGGAATTCCGTTTACATTCACCTGCAAAAACCACACTCTATAGAAATAATCATGTAAAGTACACGGAAATGCATACTACTTGCCAAAGAAAAGTGTAACAAAAATTCCAGCAAGGGGTGAATCCCGACTAAAAAGAGAAAAAAATCATAATCCGCCATTTCACACTTGGACTCTTTGGTCGTGATTCTCTGCTCGTTTCCTTCCCCTTCACCAAAAAACTAACAACAATTTGTCGGTGAAGGGGAAGGAAACGAGCAAAGAATCACGACGAAAGAATCAAAATGTGGAATAGCGGAATGGAAATAAGGTGGAATTTCGTTGGAAACTTGGGTATATTCCATATACATTTCCTTACTAACAGGGCATCCCCAATAGAATTCCTTAACTTTTTCCTTACAGAAAAGTATGTAAAAAACTTGAGAATTTTTTTTTTTCTCAAGTTTTTATCCATACTTTTCTGTAAGGAAAAAGTTAAAGGAATTCTATTGGGGATGCGGTGGAATTTAGCACAATTTATCGCAGCCAAATAGAGCAGTTTTTCATGGAATAATAGTTTTCTATTGGAATTAAAAAGAACTACTTGTAATTTTTATATTTTTATTCAGATATTCAATATACATATGTATATATTTCTTTTTTATTTAAATTTTAAAAATTCGCCTATGTAGAGAGTATTGATTGACATGTTCACGCGCCATCCACCTATTTAGGGCCATTACATGGTCAGTAATAATGTCATTACGAGTAATGTCATTACTTGCGTCATTACTCTTTTTAGTTTTGGTACCATTACACGGTGATTCCTACACGTCAATATTATCGTCATTACTTAAGTTCTATTAATCGTTCTGTATACAAATTTGGTTCTACTCTATGTACACAAAACTGTTTTTCAAGAGTTGCCGATCGAAAAAAAAAGTATTGTCATCGGCCAAAAAATCTTTTCAATGAGTACAAATAATAGTAGTGTTGCTTTCGCTAATCCGCTTAGCTTAGCTAAGAAATGTGAAAGCAACAACTTTTGGATTTAATTTTTTAATGCGTTTTAATTTTTCTGTGTTGGTCCATTTTCTTAATATTTATTATTTTTTTTTTTATTTTAAGAAATAGAATAAATTAAATTCGGTATTTTGCTATCAAATAACAAATGCTAAATTATTATTCAATATAAATTTTTTTAGAAAAATAGAAAAAATAACGCCTTGCGGTAAACACCATAACCATAAAATGATTTTATTTCCCCTAATCCTAAAATTTTTTTCTTAACATTCTAAAACAATCGGCTTGAATACAATGCAATTGTTGTTATAATCTTTTGAAAGCAACACAGCTAATATTATGTATATCAAAATTTTGATAGAATAAATTATATTAATATTTGACATATTAATATTTATGTTAAAATTATATTTTTGTGTCCGTTAAATCGGGGGTTTACTGTACCTAAATAAATACTACATATATTTTCACTTTTGTGATAAAAAAAAATATAATTTTAATATAACTATTAATATTTTGATATAATATACTCGTTAAAAAATTCCTCCAGCAATCCCGAAAAACAATTTTATACACATGTTTAAATAGTGTAGAAATAAAGAAAAGTATGTAATGATGTACAATAGTAATGACGAAAACCCTACACTATCATTATTAATGACAATATTGACGTCACACACAAGTAATAATGTCTCGAAATCAGAAAATCCGGATTTACATCATTACTAAACATCATTCTTCAATACCGCACATTACATGATCATTATTAATGTCATTCCCAGCAAGTAATGACATTATTACTGATCATGTAATGGCCCTAATTAGATTTTCATATAGCGTCTTAAAAAAATAAAAACTACGTAAAAAAATTGCGTAGATATGTAAATGGCGACGCCATTGAAAAACTGTTTTATTGTCCTTTAGCCCAATCTGATCGAAACCGTTTTATATTTAAACTATTATTTAATTAGACTAAATGAAACTAATGTTACTGTAGTAATTAAAAATCTTTAAAATTAATCAACACGAGAAATTAAAATAAACAAAAACACACGCATGCACACTCGTGAGCGCTTCACCCGTCGACTTGTCACCTTAGAGGAAAATACTGCAGAGCGGCAACTATTTTTTTCCCATATAAAAATCAATATAATATTTGCTATCTCTTTTGAGTCACGTGGGAACAGGATGGTTATATAAAAAAGCATGTGGCTTACTCATATCTCAAAATGAAAAACCCCAAATCAGATGTTTGTTTTTATGCGCAGTGACAACGTATGTTGACGACTTAATTTTGTGGTTATAAAATTATTAATTAAAATTCACTAAAATAATAAAAAAATTATAAAATAATTAGTGGTTTATGTAATAGTGCGTGCTAGTGCATCATTTGATAATTAAAATTATAAACAATTTTAAATAAAATGAAGTGTCTTGTGAAATATTGCTATTGCGCATCTAAAAATTCGAAAAAGAATATTTTACCATCTATAAGTGTTTGTATAAAGTAAAATGTAAATTGTGGTAAGAAACAAGTGATTTGTGATAAATTTATCCTTACTTTATGTTATAAATCAGAAAAAATTAAGAAAACAATTTCGGTTGTTGGCGTGGGGTTTTTAGATTGGTTTCTTGTTTTTGTAATCCCATTGATATAGATGCTTTCTCTTTTACCCTCCGAATTTGACTCACATGACAGCTGCAAACATTCACTCTTCAGTATTTACCTTTATGCTTGTCACATGAAAATGAAACAGAGATTCAATATACGAAATTCAATTACGAATATAATAAAAGATTCGATATCCAAACAAAGCCAAAAAACAAATAAAAAAATAAATAAGTAAATAAAAAGTAAGAAACAGAAAGACAATTATTTTTCTCTAAAATCGATAAGTAAGAGAGTAGAGATATTTTGTAAGAGAGTAGAGCCGTCCGTGAAAAATTGCAGTGCCTCGTTTTCCAGTATTGATCCGTTCCTCCAGGATTCCCTCGAAGGACAGATTGTCCGGAAACCTTTATCGAAGCACAACGTTGGTATAATATAATCTAGATTCGCCAGTTCTCTTAGTGATCTAACTAGCGTCAAGTGTCCCGACTGAAGACATTTCCACTGAGAGACTGCCGAGAGCCTCGTAGCCACATTGGCTGCCATCTGTTTACCAAAAAATTTGATTTGAGAAAAATTGAGCATCAAAAATTGATTTTGAGGCCGTTCTTTGCACCTTCTCCAACATCCTTATGTAAGTTACCTTTTCCAGAGCCGGACACCACACGCCCACCACGTACATGACCACAGGTCTTATCACTGCGGTATAAAGGCAGTGTACCAGCTCTGGTTTCTAACCCCATCTCTTACCTGTGGCGTTCCTACACGAGTAAATCGCTACATAATCCTTATACACCCTTTCTACAATGTTAGGCAATCCATCCACCACTGCACTCCAAAGAAAGGGGAACATTACTCCGTGCGGAGTTCCTCTAAGCACCCGTCTTCTAATGATGGACTCCTCCAGTTCCGAAGACTTAATCCTGCTTACCAGCATCTGATTTATCAACCTACTTCAAAAATGACAATCCTTCCAAGGTTTTCAACTGAAAGGATGATAGAGTTATAAACCTCAGGTACTTTGGATAAGCCTGTGAGCTCTTTCCCGATTTCGGGATAAAAACCACTCTGACCTCAGTCCATTTGGAATATACACCAGTTGCAGACATCCCCTGAAGATAACCTCCAGCCAGGGGAGGATAAATGCAGAGTTCCTTTGGATCTCTGCTGGTATAATCCGATCCGGGCTCGCCGATTTATAAGGCTTAAAACCGTTCAGCGCCCACAGGATTCGTTTCCTGCCCACGATGCCATTCACATCTGTTAAAGGTGTTCCTCGATAAGCTCCAGGTTCCACCGAGCCATCAACGCTTCCCAGAAAATGGGTCTCAATGAGAAACTCCAATGATTCCGCACTTGAAGCTGTCCATAACCCGTCCAGCCTAATTAAGTAACTGGACTAGTTGGGTTAATAGATATAATTTTCCTAAGGCGAGAAGTTTCAGAGACCTCCTTCATTCTACATCTGAAGAGTCTCCAAGACCCCCTTTGTGCCTTCCTCAATTCTTTTTTTGTACTTAGGTCCTCTTGGGACACCTATACCCAATCCCGATTTCCCCTTGTGTTCTTAGCCTTATTAAAGGCTGTCCTACACGCTCTCCGATAGGTTCCCAACTCTGTGGTCCACCATGTTGGTTCCTGCCTGGCCCTAGGTTTATCAGGGGGCACGCAGCATTAAATGGGAATCCTGAAGGCTTTCCGGGCAACAGGTTTGATGTTGAGGTTATATGTTACATATCGGTGATCAGAGAAGAGATCCCCCGCTCTTCTGTTTGGCGGTTCCGCTTCCTCCTTGCTTCGATGCCATGGTGTTGCTTACTCCTGCCTCAGATGAGGGAGCCCATTTTTCTGGTTCGAGTTACTCCCCTCTTTCATACTTTCCGATTTTTTTTGGGGCGGGGGGGGGGGGGGGGGGGATACTGGTCCCTTTTTTTCAAATCTTCCATTCTTTCCCACGATTATCAGAGAAATACAGGTCCAACTGTGCAGAGATCCGTATACGCAGATAAGGCTAAATACAACTGGAGGTCGCCAGGTATCCAGAGGGCTTCATTCACGACTGGGCTTTGTTAAATGGGCCCCCAGTCTAGTAGATCATCAGCACGGGTCGCATAACACCTTAATCCAGCCCATTGGCTCACCGAGCACCCCATCCCCCCACTCTCCTCCCAAATTCACTCACTCATTCAACCATTTATATGGATATGACAAACCAATGGGACCCATTTCATTCAGGGATTACCGTTTATAGGGTTCCTCACTTACTACCTGGAGACCAGGGAGCGCAGGGAGTCGTGACGCTCAGTTCACCATGGTTTGTGGTCGATGGTTTTATGGCGCCATCAGTTCACTTCTCCCTACTGGGTATCATAGGCACTCAGAATTAAGTGAACAGAGATTAACCACTCCCCCGTTCTCTAAGACTCTCCTCCCAGCAGAGCTTCACACAATGACATATTGTAAATTTATATAATAAAATATATAGACAACTAACTGTAGTCTCAACTAAACGAATAAATAAATACGTTCTAAAATATAAACAAATGATAGGAAAAAAATTTAGTTGCCATTTCTGTTTGTTTTCTTATAAAATTAACAAATAAAATAACATAATAATAATAATTAACAAATACATAATTAGCATGACTAACAAATAAAATAATAAATAAAAATATTTGTTAATTATATATGAAAACAAAAAATGGGAACTAAATTTTTTTCCTATCACAAATAGTAATGAATCGCATTGTATACTTGCTGTATATAATTGTATAATTTTGTCAAGTCTCGGATTTTGAACAAACTTGACCCCCAGATGTATGGTATCGAACAATAGTCGATTGTTTGATACACCCACTCCCTTCGACTACCATGCCACTGCCTGATTTTGAAAGAACGACTGTAAGCTGAAAGTAAAACGAACTAATATCGGCTTTTCATAGAATATAATACAGTCGAAACTCGATTATCCGTGAACCTCTATTATTATTTGAAAAAATTTCGCGAAAAAAATCCCGGTTAATCAATTGATTAATCGGGATTTTTTTCGCAAATTTTTTTCAAGTGCATGTCGGCATGAAATACACAGGAAAGCAAAACAGTTGTTTATCGCACGACAAAATTATTATTATTATGTATATTGTTAGTTTTTTCTTTATAGAACTTAAATATTCGATCAACCCGGATTTCTGATTATCCGGGAAGCCTCTGGTTCCGAGCATCCCGGATAATCGAGTTTTGACTTAAATATTTCTAGCACTCAAAATATGATACATCGCAAATTGTATTTTTAACATTGTAAATTTGGCAGTGAAGGAATATATTTAATTTCTTAGCTCATATATTACGATTTCTATGTTTTATTTATTTACTAATGATAAACAATTTTTTAACTAATACAAAGAAATTAAAAATAACAAAAATATTCACATTTGTTTTTGTAGCACCGTAGTCGAGTTCCACCATCCATATTAATATTTCTATTTTAAAGATACATATAATGTTATTTTATCATAAATTCGAAGTGATAAAATAATATGGCATGCCATTTCGAAGTTACATGAAAAAATATTATTGATATAAATTTTAAAAGAAATTTTGGGCGAGGATCCAAGTAGCTAAGTGAATAATGTATTTCAGGGCTAAGATATTGTACCATTACTATGTTTGGCTTTCGTGCGCATGTCTCAATTTTTTACAAATAACATGGTGTAATTTCACATTCAAAATTACGTATTTTATATAGATCGTTATGAAAGCCCGATTTTCAAAATCCCGAATTATCAAAATCTTGCCTGTTCAAAATCCCACTTTTAAAATCCCGTCCGCCAAAAAGCGGGATTTTTTTAAGTTATTATCTTTTTCATCTATTGGTTCTGTGATTTCCACCATTTCCCAATAGGTTGCGTTACTAATACTGCTTACGTATAGCTTACGCTATAAATGGGCAATACTGGTATACTTGATGTCAGTTGTCAAACGCAGTATGCAACATTTTGTTGAAGTGTAACACACACAGCGGCACAATTAGAACAAAAAAGTTGAAAGAAGTGTTTAAAATAAAATAGTCGTTAATTTATGAATAACTTAGATCGGTGATAGAATGAACATCCAAATTCAAGAAAAAAAAAATATTTTATTGAAAAATTATGAAACACCGTAATAATGGAAATATGCTATACTTTTTTGAAAGGATTTACTTTTGATTGAGATAATCAAATAAAACAAAATAAGAACCAATTTTTGTAACCAACTGGTTTTCTCAGTATAACGGGTGTCAACTCCACGATCTTTCACAACTGCCTGCATTCGTCTTGCCATGTTTCCGACAAGACTGTGGATGTTTCTTGTGATAAATTTTCCCGTACGTCCAAGAGTGCATTTTGAAGTTCTCCTGTGTTTCGAACTGCTGGAGTTCAACTTCGGTCCTGTCTCTAGCATGTCCCAGACATGTTCTATCGGGTTCAAATCTGGAGACTGCAGGCCAGTTCAGCTTGATTATTCCAACCTCCGATAAAAACGTTGTTACAGAGCGTACAGTATGCGGCTAGGCATTGTCCTGTATTAAAATAAAATTTTCTCCGATAAATGGGGCAAATGGTACTGTATGTATGTTCTAGCAGAATATCTCTACATATCTATCAGTTGTAAAGGATCCGCCATCAATAATCACTAATTCTGAATGGGCACTTAAATACCGCCTCAAACTATAATTTAGACCACATTGAAAAAAAAAATTATTTTCCATATAGATATATTGATTTATCTGCAACATTTGACCGATTTAGAAATAAATATAGAAGCATGTGTATTAAAATTAACCAAGTTCAATAAAAAATATATCTCAAATAGCATAATCGCATATCTCGTGAATTTTATTGCAATGAGGTATTCAAATTCTTGCAGTGAGGTATTCAAATTCTTACATTAGAAATATTTTTATCTGTTTTATAAGTGCATATTTATGCTATAGTATTTGTTTTAACTTTGAGGAGAATATACCGAGCTAAGAGAGATATGTTTATGTCTCTAAACGTTATAAAAAATTAGATATATTTTTCGTTTTTACTGATATAAAATAAGCTTGTCCCGAAACGAGATATATTTACATATAAAAATCTATGAAAATATATCTATGTGGGCTATAATTTCTCTCAGTGCACCATAAGCGACGGTTATCGTAATGTTACATTGAGAATACCGCGCACATATGGTCGTCTCCATATTCTTTGCCTTCCAAGGGTCGAGTTCACTAAAATACGACTCTTCTCACCTGCTCAAAGTCCAAAATCGGTGTTCTTGAGCAAAACCCCCATTGCTATTTGAAGATTTCTCTGCAGTAGGAGTCCTTTGGCAGGAATATTTGATCTCAGAACGACTTCTTTAAGCGTTCGTCGCACTGTATGATCGCTTATTCGCACTCCTCGAACCTCTTCTAAAGCATTACGGGTTTGAATTGCTGTTTGCGAACTGTCTCAAATAATGAAACAGTCATCTCTGGAGCCAGTACAACAGTTTCGGCCTTGGCCTCGTCCTCTTTCGCAAGAAACCGTTTCCCTGTATCTTTGAATAGATCGATAAATAGTAGACGTGGACAGACCGAACCTTCTGGTTTGTTGGCGGTAAGTGTAGCCATTCTCGATCATTGTCATAGCCCTGGTGACATCAGTGGGTTCCATGTTGCTCATATTGATTTAATAACTTCTTAAAATTCTTATGGTGAATGAATGCGGTAATCACACATTAAACAATTAGTTCATATTAAATACTTACAATTAAATAAAAAAAAATACTTTACCACTAAAAGAGTTAGATATTTTGTTAATTGTTAATAATTTAAACTTGGTATTAAAATATTGAAAAACACAGTCGTAACATTAAAGATTATAAATTAGAAAAACAAAAAATATTGTATGTTCTTTAGTTTTTTCTTAATAAATCGAGTGTTAATTGTGTTCCCCTAATTGTGCCGCTGTGCGTAGTATTTTTATCTTAATATAAAAAGTGATTATTTTTAACTTCTTGAAAAAGTCAAATTTTATTCCAAATAAACATCATTTGCGGGAAGTTTTATTACGTTATTTTATTGCAAAGAAAAATGCAGTGGACACTTATCGTTTGTTTCTTGAAAAATCATTTTTCTTTTTTCACTTTTGTGTACTTTTGTCATTTCAAAATTATATATAAAACAGAACGTAATATATAAACATACCCCAGAACGCAAAAATAGCATCATTCGACGTAACTAACATGTACACTAACATATCAGTAAAAGAAACAATAGAAATAGCCAAAAACCTATTGTCAAAAAATGGACTAACAGAAACAGACACACAGGGAATAATTAAATTAATAACAGAAATAACTAAACAAAACTACTTCACACACAACAAAATTTTTTACAGACAAACCGAAGGCCTACCTATGGGAAGCCCATTATCGGGTACACTAGCAGAATTATACCTAACGGACTTTGAGAACAAACACATATTAAATAAAAACAACAAATTTAAAACAAATATAATATATTGGCACAGATACGTAGACGACAAAATGTTACTAATGTATTTAACGGTATCAAGAGACAACTAGACAAACTACACCAGTGCATTAAACCACATACACCCAACAATAAAATTCATCTTAGAAATAGAAAAAGGTAAAGAATTCAACTTCATGGGCCTAACTATTAAAAATGACAATTCAAGACACGCATTCAAAATATACAGAAAACCCACGCATACAGATCACACAATAAACAAGGCATCTCACCATCCTTATGAACATAGAATATCAGCTTACAACCACATGATTATCAGAATGAACAATATACCAATGGCTACAACAGATTACGAAGAAGAACTCAATATCATAAAACACATAGCCACCAAAAACGGATACAAATATGATTTAATTGTCAAATTAAATAGAAGATATATAGCCAAAAAACAACAACAAATATCAACTACACTACAAAATAACGATAGAAACACAGAAACAAAGTACATAAGCGTTGAATATAACAAAATGACTCATCGAATAATAGGAAAAACCCTCAAAAAATACGGATACAAAGCAGCTGATACAAAAAGCAATAAACTAGGACAAAGACTTAAAACCCGTGACTCATGACCAGAAATAGACTCAGGAGTATATAAATTAACATGCGACGACTGCCCCAAATTTTACATCGGGCAAACAGGTAGAAGTTTCACAGAAAGATTCAAAGAACATATTAGCGAAACAGCAGCAACAACAAAAAGACATTAGATCACATTACGTCCTACACCTAAAAACCGAAAATCACAAACACACATGCATAGACACAAACTTAACAGTACTACATAAACTTAGAAAAGGACAACAATAGACTAGAAGAACTTGAGATACATACACAAAGAAAGGAAAAACAATAACTTACTCAACGACAAAATCAATACAAAGGCCAATAGAATCTATCATCTAATCCTGAAATGTAAAAAATAGAAAGAGGAGTTAAATGCAAATCAAAACTATAGTATATAAGACTAAAAGAAAATGTAAATAATTGTATAGTAAAATAACTGATGAAGGAAAAACCATCCGCAATCGATATTAAAAATAAAATAAATCTTTATTGTCACTATAAGGAAAATTGCCAGATAAATAAATAAACAGTGTTTTATCGTTTGCTTGTGGAAACTTACGGTGAGCATGTTCTGCCGAATACAACGTTTAAATATGATGATTTTGGCATTGAAGATGAGCATGGAAAACCACCCAAAAATTGGTGCTGAATTAGAAAGGTTATTGACTTCAGATTCTTCTCAAACACAATCAGAATTAATAGCATTAAATGTTGATCGATCAACTATTGTAAAACCTTTGTAAACAATCGGAATGGTTCAAAAAACCAGCAACTGGTTTCCACATGAATTTTAGAAAGAGACTTCGAAAAACGAAAAACCATTTGTGAAATACTGCTTCAAAGACTTCAAAGAAAAGTTTTTTTTTGCATCGAAAATAGTTTGTTTTTTAGTATGTATTTAATCTTTGCAATCTGTTCTGGGGCCGAAGCACTCCCAACTTTCAGTCGCCTGCCAAATTGAGTACGTATGGCTGTAGGACCGATTTTCATATGGCTGTAGGACCGATTTCAATCCACATTGCATAGCTCCATGCCAGCCTATAGTACTGTCATGGAAGATGGGCCGGCGTATGAGTTCTGCGGTCCGCGTCATAGTTATGTTATTTTCATTACAAATCGTAATCTGATGATAAAAAATCCCTTTTGCCTTCTGTCCCTAGCGAGATTCGAACTCGGTGAGCCGTTTGGTCGGTGATCGAATAGTTACTGGAGATGAAAAATGAATTTATTATGAGAAAACGCAAAAAATCTTGGTAGAACCCTGATGAAGCTGGTCCATCGCAAACAAAGCCAGATATTCATTGCAATCAGCCTGTTTATACGAGTGTTGAATTCAACACAAATTTCTTCGTTCCTTTCCCCCTTGCCTATAATCTAAAAAAAAAATTTGTGTAATTTTTCAACTCGAATTTTAGGTGTTGAACGAATTGTAATTTACTAACACAAACAAAAAAGCTATAAAAAAAATTTCGGTCCAATTTTTTTCTTCGGAAAACAGGTTTTATTTCCAATTTGTCTTTCGTTCGCAAAACATAAAAGCATCTACCGAACATAAAAAATAAATATTTATTTTGTTGAGTTTTCAACAAAAAAATAATTTTTATTTTTTTTGTATAACATAATTATATAATTCCTAAATATCAATTTATTTTTTATAAAAATTATTATTATATTGATAAACTATAATTATAGTAAAGCTTATTGTAAAGCATTACAAAAAGTATTTATCAAAATAGCTAAGTAGCTGTCAATTTGTTTGTGTTTTTTTAGTGTTGCTATGAAATAATTAGTGTGCATATAATTAAATATTGACTATAATTGATAAAAAAGTGGTTTATTATAATTATTTTCAAAAAAAAATTTAAAATTTTTATTATTATTATTTATTTTTTTAACAACAGTTTATTTTAAAAATTATCGTTTATGTAAATTACACAAAAAAAAATATATTTTATAGCACAACTAAAAAAATATACGAATAAATTGACAACCGCTTTTACGATGCTTCTCCGAAGAAATTTAAGATGAAATGAAAATAATTTTACACATACATAAGTAAATAACATCAACTACGTTTTTTTCGTGTGAACGCAAATGTTGAATTATGATTGTTGAAATACTCATCGTCTAAACAGACCCAATAAGGGGTTATGCTCTATATCTGGTAGGATCAAACAGGTGTGATATATTATTAACTATTGGAACCAGGTGATACTGTCAATTGCTATGTCTACCGACGACAACTAATACGTTTAAAGCGAACTATAGAGGAGAAACAATCAGAATGTTCAATAGACACAACAATTTAGTTTTTCAGCACGGCAATGCTATACCACATGTTGTAAACTTTTTGAAAAATTATTTAAAAGGACAGGACTAGAAAGTTCTACCCCACGCCGTATTCACCAGACATATTTCCTTCAGATTACAAATATTTCAAGTTGAGGCAGTCGACTCTTTCTGCACAGTGGTTCGGTGATAGAAAATTGGCTTATTGATTGGATCGCCTCCAAAAACCAGAATTCCTTCAGAGAGGGAATCCGTAGCTTGCCTGAAAGATGGAGGAAAGCTATAGCTGCAGATGGAGTACACTTTCAACATATAATTCTTTCATTTTCTAAACAAGCAAACGTTTTTTATTTTAATAAAAAAGGGTGGAGTCATATTCACACACCTAATACTTATTTATTAAGAACTCGGCAATTTCTTGACCGATCATGGTGATTTTCATTTAAACATAAATTTTTGGAATTTGGACATGATCAATGGAACTTGGCCATTCATCCCAATAATTGTCAAACTTAGTATGCTGAATTGGATGAAACTTAACTTAAATTTTGGACGTAGTTTTGGAATTTGGTCATTCCGCATGGAACTAGGCCGCATGGACTGCCTAACTAATAATGGTCAAATTTGGTATGTTCTTATGCTATGAAGTTTACATGGAGTTTTGGAATTAAACCAATTATCTAGATTGAGATTCTAACATGAATTTTGAACGATTTAAGAATTTGGCAAGAATTAATTGAACTAGGCCATTTCTTCTTCTTTTTGAATGGAATTTTGAAATTTATTTAACACTTATGGTTTTATTATTATAATTATAATTTATTTATAATTTATGATGTAGAACTAGATTACGATTATTACATTCGTCAATTTGAATTATTTTCTGGAAATCGTCCATGATGTTTGGAATTAGATGATATCTTAACGTATTACTGTAAGAGCTGCATTAGAATTTTCTTATATTGTACATTTTAGATGGAGTACTAGAATTTGGAAAAATTGAGGCCATTGGGACTAAACGGTCAACCATACAAGAATTAAAAACTTAAAACAATTTACGGAACTAATCTTCTTTGTTGGCGTTTCTCGATATCGAGGATTCAACAACGTGAAGGTGAAAGCAATTATGGAAGGATTGCTACCTTTTGAGATCGAAGACCCAGTAATCAGGCTAATTATTAATTTGCTAGGTAGCAGAACGGTCATAGCGGGGATGGAGGAAGCTTCCCTCAGCAGACGGGTTGTTCGGGGAACTTCCCAGGGAGGTGTCCTCTCTCCCCTTCTCTGGAATGTAGTAATCAATAGACTACTATTGGAACTGGAGGGGGAAGAAATAGGTGTGGTTGTCGATGACGTGGCGATAGCTGTCTCCGGTAAGCACCTGGGTACAATCAGAGATATGATGCAAAATGCGTTACATCAATAACTGCGGGTTGAGCCAGCAGATATGGATTGGTGATTAAGCCATCTAAAACAGAACTGGTCCTTTTCACTAGGAGGTATAAAATTCCGACAATGGTTTTACCAAGCCTGAATGGTACTATGCTGGTCGTTACGGATAAGGCGAGATTCCTAAGGATTCTTCTGGACAGTAAGCTCAGTTGAAAACCTAACACGATTGAAAGAGTGAAGAAGGCCACTGTGGAGCTAAACTCTTGTAAAAATTCCATTGGAAGGAAATGGGGCTTGAAACCGGAGCTGGTGCACTGGCTTGGAACGGCAGTTGTAAGGCCTATACTGCTGTATGGTGTGAGTGTATGGTGGCTTGCTCTGGAGAAAGTATCATATAGAAACGTGATGGTGAAGGTGCAGAGGGCAGCTTGTTAACTCATTAGTGGGGCGTTGAAAATGACCCGTACTAGTGCCCTAGAGGTTTTGCTGTACCTTCTCTCGTTGGATATTATCGGTAGGCAAATGGCGGTGAACACGGCCGCCCGGCTATCAGCGACTTTGGGTTGGGGGTGCCTGCAAAAAGGGCACTCAACTATAGTTAATTCAGTGAGGCATGAACTGGTGAATCTTGACTACAAAACACCTCGTTTATGCTTCGACAAATTTTTCATGGTGATTATCCCCTCTTGGAAGGATTGGATTAGTGGGCTCGTTATGGAGACCGGGACAAATAAATTCTGCACCGACGACTCCAATCTCGATGGTAGAGTGGGAGCTAGTGTATTCTGTCGAAAATTAAATGTAAGTTTATCCTTTCATCTGCCCGAGTACTGCAATGTACCAGGCTGAAGTTATAGCGATTGAAGAGGTCATGAACTGGTTGAAGCATAATGTAATATCATTAACTGATATCACTGTCTATGTGGACAATCGGGCGGCCATTCTTTCGCTGGATTCAGTTTCCCTGGCGTCAAAGGTGGCGATGGATTGTCACTCATCTCTTAACGACATGAGTGAACATTTCAATATCCAGTTGGTCTAGGTTCCGGGCCATTCTGATGTTGACGGAAATTGTAGGGCAGACGAGTTAGCAAGGTACGGTACGACTCTCCAACTGGAATCAGGGAGAGAATGTGTAGGAAGGCCTATGACTGTGCTGAAAGCAACAAGCCATAGGGAAGCAGTTGCCCTTGTGCAGACTTGTGCAGAAGCTGCAGGGACGAGGAGGAGGAAGAGACTTGTTCACTTCCTTTGCTCGTGTCCCGCGCTAGCTGGCAGAAGACATGATCACTTAGGCAAATACAACATGGACAGTCTTTGTGATGTTGAAAGCTGTAATGTGCGAGATCTTTTACGCTATATTAATAGTACTAAATGGGTTAAAGGAAGTTTATGATGTCGGATCCTGTGGCGTCACAATTATGGTTAACCGAGATTATCTACATCATGGAAACGAGTTGGATTTCGAGTTTTCGTTAAATATCTTAATCCTCCTTAACTCAACGAAAGTAGTTGGGTTAAATTAGATTCTATCTGTCAAAAGAAAAATTAAAGTATTCAGAAAAAAAATATATATATAAAGTAATATAGTATTATTATAAAATATAGTATTATTATAAAGAAAAAATATAGTTAAAATAAACACGGGTTAAAATATTCACAAAAGAGATCAAAATAGAAAAAAACTGACAAAAGCATAACACCGCCTGAACTGTCAGAACAAATTTAGCATGGAAACGATAGGGATTAGCTCGCCATGTTATTAACTCTACGAAACTCAACGAAACCCTTAATTCGGTCCATGGAAACGTAATAAATGGGCCATAATTGGCCTAAGTGTGCGATAGCAACCAATGAAACCTAACCTAGCCTAATCTTCTTTGTTGTTCAAACCATACTCGCTATATATTTGTAGTGAGTGACAGAATCAAATCAAACAATTTTTGCTATTCTATCTATTTGGCACCCTATTGTTTATTTTAGACAACATGATTTTTTTTAAGTTTGGGCGCAAAATTTCGCTCCAATAATTTTTGTTAAGTGGCAATTGGTATTTAACGAACCTTCGTTAAATTTTTCAATTTAAATTAATTTTTCTATAATCTTGCGTTTATAATTTTTGTATGGTTATTTCTTCGACAGTTTGTTAAGGAATGGCCTAGTCTCATTTGGAAAAAATCAAAATTTTGTACAATGTTCTTGTTACACATTAAATATATTTTTAGTTGGATGAAATAAAACTACAGATTGTACTTTGTAGTAAAAATTGTATTAGTTATGTACGTTAGTAGATCAGTTAACTAATGTTCACTCTATTCACTTAACAATACCAAATATAATATTGCCATTCTCATATACATTTTTTCGCCAATTTTTTTTTTAAAAGATGGAACCAATGCACAGTAACCCACCATACGGACACTTTTTTCATTAAAAAGTTTAGCTAAGACAACAATTTTTGTAAGACATTTAACGTTACATGAACAAAATTTTACGAACTTTAAATTTTTTTATCGATCTTTATTTTCGACGATTTGCACATGCATCCAGCACATGTTGAAGTATGTGCATATACTTGTTGAATAAAAACGTAAACAAGAAGCAAGATCAAGTTTGAATTTCTTCAATGGTTTTTGCTTTTCGTAAAATATTTTTTTTTTGTTTTGTGTCCTTTTAAAACAAAATTATGTTTTGTGTCCTATATTACCTACGAGTATGTACCTTATGAATGAACTGTGAAAATTTTTTATGATACGAGAGACTCCATTAAAAAGAAGTTATTGTAAATAAGACTTATTGTAAATGCAACATTGTTATTCATATTATTAAGCGATAATTTGTTAATCCGTGGATAATTGATAGTAGGGATAATAAATATGTAGATTATATTTTTTTAATATTAAATCTAAGGAAGCATGCACGTGTTAATTTTATCTTGTCTTTATGACTGTGTATTTTAAAAACGCATATGAACAAAATCGACCTTGAACTAGTGTATGAACTAGACATTTTTGTTTTATAAACTTATTCTTAGTGTGGAATACCGTCGATGAGGTAAACTAGTTCAGCGTTGCACTTTTTTATTTATTTATTTTTGCAGCGATTGGTTTTGATATCGAAAAAATCTGAGAATCATAAAATTTTATAAAAGGGCCCCAATTTATAAATATAGTCTAGGAAGTAAGAATATTATTAAATTATAGGAGCCTATTATAATGAAAAATATTATTTCGTTAAAAAAACAGCAGCAGATAATTTTTTTTTATGAAAGCTGATGTTCGATAGGAACTAGAAGAAACTCGCGTTTATACTTGATAAATTTGAATTTAGTTTGATTTCGGTTTGTTATTTATTTAGTAGAAACGTGGAAATGGGAATTGAAGGAAGACGAACAAATATGAATATTTATACAAAATATTTTTTTTTTTCCTGTGATGTATGTGCAATAAACTTTTATTTAAAAAGTCGAATATTATAAATGTATTGTTTCTCCAAAATTATTTTTCCGAGGAATTAAATTATTTTTCCTTTAAATATTATAAACTTTTAACAGGAGAAGCTGCCACATTAGTTCGTCATATCGCAGTAACTGAGGCAAACATAGTGCGGCTACGGAGAAGATTAAATAGAGATACGATAAAAAAAGGCTCGTGATGACAAATCTCATAAAGCAGTTTGTTGATAAGCCAGATATATCAAAGGTTTCGGCTAAGGCGCTTCATCAAATAGCTGACGTATCGGATGAAGTTCTGAGAGGATTGAAGGTGTTAGCCGAAGCGGAAAAAGGGACCCATGGCTCATTCATATTTTGGTAAACAAATTGGATAGTGTGACTAAGGGCAAATGAGATAACTGTAGAGGATTTCCCTACGATGGGAAGATTTTTCCGATTTTTAAGCAAACGAAGTGATTTATTGGATGCTATAGAAGTCAATAAAATGTCGACCAGCAATCGAGTTAAATCCTTCCAATCAAGTGCAGAGCCTTTGTGCCTTAAATGCTCGCAAGGCCATTACCTCAGTAAATGTGACCAGTTTCTTTCCCTAAGCGTTAATGATAGACAGGTAGGTTTTGTGCCTGAGAGAAAGCTGTGCTTAAACTGTTTCACTCCAAGCCATCAGTCAATCGTATGCAGCTCGAGTTATACATGCGGTAAATGCCACAGAAAACACCATCTTATGCTACACACCGAAGATGTGTAACCTTTGCCTGCTTTTGACCCGTCAGATGTTTTCGGGCCTACTCGTCGGTAAGGGGGGCTCATTGGTCAAAAGCGGTTTTGGCAAAGCACATTATTTCCATCTGACTTACAACACGTTTATCCACCCTCCTAACTCTCACATCACCATAATTAGATTTAATTTACCAAATCATTTCTTGATTCAACAACAACCACAAAAAATTTAATAGAGAAACTCGAATTATCCTAACCGTTAGAATCTTAATACTAGATAACAGTAGGCACAAGAAACTATATATAAGATCGAGAAAAAAAAATGACGGAATTTAAATATTTTACTAACCAAAGCAAGAATAAAAACCTCAATGAAAAGACACGATCATTACAATATGGTTAACGAACGCTACTTTACTCAATAAAACTAAAAAAAAATGTAAAGAAAATTTATATTTTGGTAGATACCTTAATCCTTCCAATAGGTCGTGGTAGAAGGCGAGATAATCATTGCCGATGCACTGATATCATACGCCGCTCCGATTTTCCCACAAGAAATGTCGCCTGCTCGTAGACTGCTCGCGTGTAGGACCTCGTGTGTACCGATCCCCGAGATGTTGCGTGCTCTTGCACACTCAACGTTCATAGATGTTTTTAATATTTGGCTGATACATAAACTACGAAGGTGAATCGTATACAGCTAAGCTGAATTTGTTGTTGGTATGATTTTCGCCGTTGCTAACTGATATCGTGAAGACTTTAACCGTAGCACTGGTTAATTACTAATTACCCAACAATAACTTTATTTGGCTTTCCACCAAGTGCAATACACATTTAATTTTTATTTATTTAATTTTTTTTTTTTTTTTTTTTGCAATTTAATAATCGTTCATGGCGTTTATGATGCTTAAGCCATAAATCCATAATTTAATAATTGTTTTCTTTATAGAACTGGTTAATAATTAAAACTTTGATAAACTTAAATTTTATTGAACTTTATTAAATTTAATTATTATAATTCTTATATTTATTTAAGTTTCTTTTATAATTCATACATTTATTATTTAGTTTAAAAAAATCAGACTTGATTACAACTTTTTAATTATCTTTATATGTATACCAAAAAATATCAAAAAAAACTGATCGCTTCACTGGCGTCTATATTTTTTCTTTTGCGGTCTCTTCTCTACTGACTTCCAATTTTTTTCGTTTTTTCTTTTGGTCATCCTCCTCCTCAATCAAAAAAAAAATTCTATAGGGGGGAAGGTCAATATGGTAATACCAAGAGAAATCTTTTATGGTTCTATGTGTTTATATCGATAATCGATAAATTAATAACACCATAATAGCGGCGTTCTATACCAATCGTTACAGGACAAATTCGAAACGAATGGCTGATTCATTCGTCAGGTAATTAATTTCGAATCTGAGTTTTAATATTATGGTTTTATACATACATATATTTATACATTAATCATGATTTCAAGTCTTTAGCGTGGTATTTTCCTAGAACTTTTCCATTTTCATCCCTGCACAAGTACGTGACATTGCCAATTTTCTGATCTATTACCGCCTTTATATACCTTGGGAAAAATTTTGCACAAACATTCTTGGATGTATCACTTTGAGGATGTTGCCGTATATATACTATTTGTCCAGGATTGAATTGGATGTGTCGCGTACGAAGATTATAATGTTTGGAATATCGATCGTAAGCTGCTTTGAGATGTTTAACGACTGCAGAATGGACTATAGAGATTCGATCATTTTGTGGTAATACTTCCACATCATCTCCCAGTGAATTTAAATCTTTCAATAACTCATAGGATTTACCATTCGTGATCATTTGATATCCGAATAATAAATAGTATGGTGGATGTTTAGTAGATTGGTGGATTGCTGTCCGTAGTGCACAAGCAATTTCCGGCAGAAATTTATCCCATGTTTTATGGTTTGGTTCGTTTTGCACATAAGCTCGGATTGCGGCCACCACGGACCGATTAACGCGTTCAGACGCGTTTGCCTGAGGTGAGTAAACAGCAGTTTTGCTATGAGTAATGTTGAATTCAGCCAGCAGAGTTTGAAAATTTTTGCTAATAAACTGCGGTCCATTATCAGTACGAATTATCTTGGGTATTTCAAAAACCAGAAATACCTCGTTTCTTAGATAGTTTATTATTTTAGCCGTGGTACTGGATCTCAATAGCTTTAACAATACAAACTTAGTGAATTGGTCTAATATGACTAAGATGTACGTATTTCCGCATTTAGACCTTGGATACGGACCCATAAGATCCACGTATACATGTTCCCATGGTCGGGATGCGAATGAAGTTTCCCCCAAAGGTGGTTTAGTGATTACGTTTGAACTTTTCGTCGTCTCGCAATTCTCTACAAAATCGTAAACTTGACGTCTTATTCCAGGCCAGTAGAAATATTGTCTTAGGCGCGCTAAGGTTTTTATTATTCCTCTATGCGATGCGAGTGGATTCTCATGCAATTGTCTGATTAGGTGGTCGGTCATGCTTGTCGGAATCCAAATTTTCCAATTAGGTATGCCTGAGAGCGATGGTTCCGGAAGGTTTCCTATTTTAATATAGATCCTATCCGCTGAAATTTTAAACGAAGGATATTTTTCTGGATACTCGAGGATATTGTTTCTCAGGGTTTCATACTCTTGGTCATTGAAAGCGACCGAGGAAAAGTCTACGAATGGAAGAATGTCGAGGGTCAACGAATCGCAATACATCCTAGATAAGGTATCGGGTACTACGTTCTCCGAACCACGCTGGTGTTGTATATCAAAATTGTAAGCCTGTAGCTTTAGGCTCCAGCGGGCGAGTCTTCCATTTAGGTCCTTTTGGGCCATCAGCCACTTCAGACTAGAATGGTCCGTTATAATAGTAAATTGATATCCCTCAATGTAGGGTCTAAACTTTTTGACACTAAGCACAGCTGCCAGACACTCTAGTTCAGTTGTGCTATAGTTGGTCTGTGCTTGAGTAAGTTTTTTAGACATGAAGCAGATTGGTCTTTCGTGGCCTTCTTGGTCTTTCTGGTAAAGAACGCTTCCCACCCCAGTTTTGGAAGCGTCGCACCGAATCCAGAAAGGTTTCGAATAATCGGGAGTTGTTAATAATGGAGCCGTTGTTAATAAATATTTTAGTTTCTCCAGGGCTTCTTGGGCCTTGCTTGTCCAAACGAATTTGGCCTGCTTTTTTAAGAGGTTAGTGATCGGAGCTGTGACTTGCGCATAATTTGTTATAAACCTCTGGTACCATCCCGCCATTCCGAGAAGCCTGCGAGTTTGCTTAATGCTGGTAGGTGCGGGAAAATTTTTTATGGCTTCGATTTTTTCGGGATCCGTTTTTAAGCCACCGTCTCCTACTATATAGCCCAAGTATTTTATGCGTTTCATAAAAAAATGGCTTTTCGAGACATTTATCGTAAGTCCAGCGTCGGAAAGACGTTTTGATACTACTTCTAATAGTTTTAAATGTTCTTCAACTGTGGCGGACGTAATCAGGAGGTCATCCAAATAGACAAATATTTGATGGTGAAAGCAATGGGGGATCACTTTGTCCATCAAACGACACATAGTTTGAGGAGAGTTACATAACCCAAACGGCATTACTCGGAATTGGTACAGCGGTCGACCAGGAACTGTGAACGCCGTTTTATCTCTAGATGAAGGAGCGAGTGGTATCTGCCAGAAGGCGTCTTTAAGGTCAATGCTGGAGATGTACTTTGTTGAGTTTAACCTGCCAAGAAGTCCGATAATTAGTGGCAAAGGATAGGCATCTTTTTTCGTCACAGTATTGACCTTTCGCGAATCGAGGCATAACCTGACCTTGTTAGGTTTCCGAATCAGCACAACTGGAGACGACCATGGACTCGAGCTCTCTTCTAGGACACCAAGCGCCAACATTCGGTCAAGCTCTTTGTACAACAGCTCCTGAATCGCCGGAGAAACCGAGTAATGCCGCTGCTTGATGGGAGGACTATCACCAACGTCTATTTGGTGTTCAAGCAAAGTGGTATGACCTAGTCCGTTTTTTCAAAAGATGGTAACGTATCAAGAATTGTATTTAATGCCATCGATTGAGTGTGGGTTAGGATGTGTTTATTATCCTCCACATCTGTACATGTAGGCGATTCTATAGATTCCACGAATTGCGGCATAATACTAAAGGTATTCCAAAAATCTATACCCAGGTACATTTGTCCTTGTAAAGTAGGAACCAGATAGAATCGAATACGATTGGTTTTATTATTGAATTTAACCGGTAGATCCACAAAACCTACGATTTTGCTTTTCGAACCATCTGCCGTGGATACTTCCGCTGTGATTGATTTATAATTAGCATTGATTTTGTGCAGCAGTTCCCTCGCACCATTTCCGAGGATGCTTATAGATGCCCCGCTATCCATCAGCCCACGAAAGTGCATCCCATTAATTTCAATGATAGCGTATGGTCTTTGATCGGTTTCAGTTCGTATAAAGGTTTCAGCACACGCTCGCATAAAATTTCGTCGGTCTCCAATATTTTATATTTCTGGGATATTCTTTTACGATTATGTTTGTGTCAGGTTTTCCACGAGCGAAAATGTTATCTGTATCGGGAGAGACATATTCCGGGCTAGTAACTGAATTTAGCGGTATCGAGGGGGTTCGGTGTTGGTAGCTGCCGAAATATATTTCTCGGGTGCTGCCGAAGAGGTCGGAGTTCGGGTCAAAATTCTTACCGGTCGAGTCATACCCGTTCTGTTCACGCCCGGTGACGGGTTTTCTGCTATCCCTTGACAGTGGGTACACTGTGGTTTGATGGTGTTTGGAGCTCCACAACCATAACAAAAGAGTCTTTGCGGTGGTAAGTTACACTCTTGGTAACGGTGTTCCGGCATGCGGCAATTCCAACAGAGCAGCTCTTGTCTGGAGGTGATATAGCTAGATTGAGAAGTATTCGAGGATTTATTCGTTGGTTTCGCCATAGCCTCAATATAGTAGCCAGATTCGCCCGTCAACATAGGTGGTTGTTCCGTCTGTATATACTGATGAGGTAGCCAAGGTAAAGAAGAAGTAGTATTTTGCTTTGGTACTCGTAATTCATCGACAAATCGTACTCTTCGATCTACCGGAGACGACCGTTCGCGACGTTTATTTTCCCAAAGTCGTTCGTACCGATGACCAATCATTCGCAACTCTTCAACATACGTGAAGTTCATGTGTATCGTCATCTGTTGCAGGTCGTAACTCATATTTTCGCGGATTATATCTAAAAGTTCTAATTCTTGAAAATGACGGATAAGACGATGGTTCATACTCTCAATTTCCAGAATAAAGTCACCTATAGATTCACTAGGCTTTTGTTTGCGAGTTTCTATAATTCGTCGGGTGGCGCGATCCGTCTCTACACTACTGAAACGCTGGATAAGAGCCTGTTTTAAATGCTCATACGTTGCGTAAGGGTAGTTACGAGTAAAGACCCAATACCACTTCTCTGCCACACCTCTGAAGAATTTTGGTATAACGGCAAGTATTTGGCTGGTAGGTAACTGTTCACGCCTTGCAAACGATTCTAGCCTGAAAACGAAATCGTGCACGTCCAAGCCATCTTTAGTTCCAGAGAAATTAATGTTCTTTTTGGCTCGGTTTTGATCAAATGTGGCATTGTTGCTTGCATTGGTGTGGGAGTCGGATCTATTTCATAATTATACGTTTGCCCGTTGGACGTCACCGGTGTAAATTTGTTCGTATGGTCAACCGAAACCTTTCGTAATTCCATGTTTGGTTTATCAACCAAATAATTATTAGTTTGTAGGTTGCGATTAGAAGTTCTAGGAATAGTACTAGTTATTACCGAAGCGGTTAAAGGTGCTATGCCGCCCAGATTCCTACTCCACGTCACCTGAGTCGTGTCTCGAGTAAATGTTGTCAATATCGGGTTAGTTTCGGTATAACTCGCAGGATGTGTTGATTCCGAAGTCATTGATAACGATGTAGGAACTGATAAAGTGGGAACCTTGCTGTTTAGTTGAAGTTCGCTTAATGTTTCAACGACAGTAGACACCGGATTACACATTTTTTCTTTTTCTATAGTCGTCAGATGTTGCGTGTATTTTTCCAAACAGATTTCGAATAGTTGCTCGAGACGTCGCCATTGGTTTATTAGTTTATTTACGTCGTTATCCTGATGGAAGCATCCTTTAAGCCTGTACGTCCGGTCTTTCCAGTGCTTAATTCTGTTTTTAATATCTGCTATAATATTGGATTTTATGACACGATCGTTCTCTAATATTTTACTAATTACTGGGACTTGGGTTTGACATAGTTTTAGTTCCTGTGCATAGTCAACAGCGTGGGTATGCGATGGCCTCTCCGATGGATTATCTTTCTCTAATTTTAGACAAGTATATAATTTTTGTCCCCAGTCTTTTTCTGTAACATCTATGTTTCTTATTAAACCTTCCACTTCAATTTCCTCGTCGCTTAGCCCTTTTAAAGGGTTCCACTCTTCGAATTGATTCATCATTACTCCAACAAAAATTTATAAATCAGGGAAAAAATTTTTAATCAACGACAATCAAGTAAATAAGGCAAAATCCTCGTCACTATAAATCCAAAAATTATCGAAAAGTTCACAATTTAATTCAACGCAAGTAATATAACCTTGCACAAAAACCCGACATATAAAATACACGACGCTAAGTTTAGGCTTGTGCAGAGATGAAAATACGAACAATCCAGGAAAATGTTTACTAATAACAATATTTAGAGTTCTGGTTGTATATAACATATTATGTCTATACAATTATCCCTTTCCTGACCCGCATACACAATTGTGTATGTAAACGACAACCGAATATGTCAAACATAGAATTAGGTGACAATTGAAGACCGGCATACACAATTGTGTATACCATTTAATTTTGTTTTCGTCCGAAAAATAACAGTAACTATAATAATGATAAAATAATTAATATGTTATCAAAAACTATTCATTAATATGTTATATAATTAATTTGTTATCAAATTATTATGCTTTTTTCAAAAAGAATTCCGATTTAATTAAGATCCGTTAAAATACGGAAGACATTACAACCTTTCATTATTTACATACACATTTGTGTATGGTGAACTTTAATTAAAGCAAAAAAAAAAATTTTTTGAACTCGAAAGGGTTATGCTTGTATAAGAATGTATTAATATATCTATATATGTATTCAATGTATTTTTATTTAGGATAACTAATAAGAAATTATACTATATTTTATTATAATATCAATATGATGATGTTCATTATGGTGATGTGAGTGAAAAGTAATGTAAATAAACGTATAAAACAACAACATTAGTTAAAAAATGCTATTTCTGGGCTTTAGTAACGTTTCACGATTAATACTCAGGAACGTTTGGTATGATATTTAGAAAAGTAGACCAACCTCAAAGAGATACTGACTCAATCAGAAATTCAATCGATGAAGTTGGTTTACCACGTCAATTAATATCGACCAAAAGAAATTTATATTAAGCAATGACTGTTATTCTCTATATATATATGCAGCAATTCATCAAGAAATCTTAATAATCGAACAGTCAATTGATGGATTGTTGGCATGTGGTTAAGCTATATAAAAAGTATTAAAAACACATGACAGAAATTAGCATGATTTATGGCCCAGCTATATTGAATGAAATTAAGTACAGGATTATTTATTTAAATGATAACCAAAAAAAATAATATAAGTTAATTGCGAAATGGCTTTTACACGATAAACCGGAATTCGAATTTTCTCGACTAGTCAACGGATTATGGGGTCAAAGATAAAGTGTTATATGTGAATGATGTTAGCCAAAATAGTACACAAGGTCTATATTAGCGTTTACGTCATTTTGTAAGCACTATAACGGAAACAGTAAAATTTGAACGTTAAGAGAAAAAAAATTATGCATAAAATTATAAACGAATAATATGATTAATTTACAACTTTCATTATACTCGAGGAAGCAGAAATCGAAAATTACCGAATATTCAACGGATCCTTGAAATAATTAATGATTATAATTAACCACGTGGACCAATTCAGGTCCCTGCTCGGGCGCCATTTTGTAACCTTTGCCTGCTTTTGACCCGTCAGATGTTTTCGGGCCTACTCGTCGGTAAGGGGGGCTCATTGGTCAAAAGCGGTTTTGGCAAAGCACATTATTTCCATCTGACTTACAACACGTTTATCCACCCTCCTAACTCTCACATCACCATAATTAGATTTAATTTACCAAATCATTTCTTGATTCAACAACAACCACAAAAAATTATACTATATATAAAATCGAGAAAAAAAAATGACGGAATTTAAATATTTTACTAACCAAAGCAAGAAAAAAAACCTCAATGAAAAGACACGATCATTACAATATGGTTAACGAACGCTACTTTACTCAATAAAACTAAAAAAAAATGTAAAGAAAATTTATATTTTGGTAGATACCTTAATCCTTCCAATAGGTCGTGGTAGAAGGCGAGATAATCATTGCCGATGCACTGATATCATACGCCGCTCCGATTTTCCCACAAGAAATGTCGCCTGCTCGTAGACTGCTCGCGTGTAGGACCTCGTGTGTACCGATCCCCGAGATGTTGCGTGCTCTTGCACACTCAACGTTCATAGATGTTTTTAATATTTGGCTGATACATAAACTACGAAGGTGAATCGTATACAGCTAAGCTGAATTTGTTGTTGGTATGATTTTCGCCGTTGCTAACTGATATCGTGAAGACTTTAACCGTAGCACTGGTTAATTACTAATTACCCAACAATAACTTTATTTGGCTTTCCACCAAGTGCAATACACATTTAATTTTTATTTATTTAATTTTTTTTTTTTTTTTTTTGCAATTTAATAATCGTTCATGGCGTTTATGATGCTTAAGCCATAAATCCACAATTTAATAATTGTTTTCTTTATAGAACTGGTTAATAATTAAAACTTTGATAAACTTAAATTTTATTGAACTTTATTAAATTTAATTATTATAATTCTTATATTTATTTAAGTTTCTTTTATAATTCATACATTTATTTAGTTTAAAAAAATCAGACTTGATTACAACTTTTTAATTATCTTTATACGAGGGTATATCAAAAAGTCTTGCAATATCATATGAAAAAAACGAGTGAGTGAGACAACAATATATTTTTCAAAACCATTTTTTGTCACGATGAAACTTCTAGAAGAACATTTCGATGTAAATTTTACGGTTCGTTTGTTTTTGTCAATTTAGTAACATGTGTTTTGAATTTTTCTTAAAATGAATGAAATTGAATATCGCGCCGTTACTAAATTTTTCTATAAAGATGGACGAAATGCAATTTATATATTCAACTATATATCAAAAGTTTACGGCGAATCTGCACCATCATATGCCACAGTAACAAAGTGGGTAAAATTATTCAAAAGTGGTTGGGAGTCATTATAAGACGATAACCGCTCGGGTCGGCCAGCAGATGCTATTAGCCATGAAAACGTAATTTTGGCTGATTCTATTGTATTGGAGGACCGGCGTATTTCTGTTCCGCGGTTAGCGTGGAGACTTTCTCTTTCATACGGTACCACATATACTATATTACATGACCACCTTCACATGTCGAAAGTAAGTGCGCGATGGGTTCCCCATTTGTTGAATGCTGAACAAAAAAAAATGCGTGTTTAAACTTCAAAGGCGATTTTAGATATGTACAAAGCAGATCCAGAAAATTTCTTGGGTAACATAATAACAGGCGATGAAACATGGCTTCATCACTGGGATCTGGAATCCAAACAAGAATCGATGCAATGGATTAAACGTAGTGAACCACCACCAAAGAAATTCAAAACTCAACCGTCTGCTGGTAAGGTTTTGGCAACAATTTTTTGGGATGCTGAAGGAATTTTGATAATCGATTATATGCCACCGAAAACCACAATCACAGGCATATATTACGCAGAGGTTTTGCGAAAATTGAAAAAAGCGATCCGGGAAAAACGGCCAAGGAAAGTTAGGAAAAAAATCTTGCTTCTTCACGACAATACACCAGTGCGCAAGGCTAATATTGCTCAAGCTGCATTAAAGGACTGCGGCTTCGTGGAAATTCCGCATCCACCGTACAGTCTAGACTTGGCACCCAGTGACTACTTCTCTTTCCCAATTTGAAAAAAACACTAAGGGGCCGGACATTTTCCAGTGACTATGAAGTACAGTCTGTTGTAAATGAATATTTTATGGAGCAAAAGAAATCTTTTTTTTTAGAGGGTTTAGGTAAGTTAATTGATCGATGTGACAAATGTATAAACCTTAAAGGAGATTATGTCGAAAAATAAAAATATTGCTGTCTCTCTCACTCTTTTTTTTCATATGATATTGCAAGACTTTTTGATTTGCCCTCGTATGTATACCAAAAAATATCAAAAAAACTGATCGCTTCACTGGCGTCTATATTTTTTCTTTTGCGGTCTCTTCTCTACTGACTTCCAATTTTTTTCGTTTTTTCTTTTGGTCATCCTCCTCCTCAATCAAAAAAAAAATTCTATAGGGGGGAAGGTCAATATGGTAATACCAAGAGAAATCTTTTATGGTTCTATGTGTTTATATCGATAATCGATAAATTAATAACACCATAATAGCGGGGTTCTATACCAATCGTTACAGATGCAGTCAGGCCAACAGCGATCACGGCTACTAGAAAAAACATAGAAGAGGCTATGACTCATGTCGTTGTCAAATGCAGCAACCATATCAAGTTTCCAATCATTATTACCAACAGCAGTAGTTCGAGTTCCAATCTGGAAATCTACAAATATATGCAGAATGTTGCTGGACTTGGGATCTCAAGCGTTATTCATTGCCGAGGAATGTATGCAGCGATTAAAACCTACGAGATCTAAGGCAAACTTCGCAATATGGGGCTTGGCACCGAGAAAGGTCACTACGAGAGTTTCAGCTTGTGTCACACTGAAATCCTTACACTCGACAAAGAATGATGTGGTGAATTTTTTTTTTTAATTTTGCTATTACATTTTTGGTTTTGCGCAGCAGTGTCTAACAAAGAAACTACAACATTTTCATTGTGAACTTTTAATTTTTTAGGTAACATAAAATAGCAAATATGATTAACAATTAGCTTTTCTGAGATTCTGAAATTTTCATCAAAAAATATTTACTGACGTAAAGTAATGTTAAGAGTTAAATGATACAGAAAGAAAATAATTTCTTTAAAAAAATAGAATTCTAAAAGTTTTGTTTAAATTTGAAATACTTTTTAACTAAATATTAATAATTATTATACCTTATTTAAAAGAGAATAGTATCAGCTTTTTAAAGAAATTAATACTTGGAAATAAAAATAGTTATTTCTCAAGATATTGAAGTTTCTTTAATACAAGGTGCTGCGTTGGAAGGCTGCTCTTTAAACATGTATACCTTGAAAGGGGGGCTTTAACGTGCAAAGTGACAGAAGTAACCTTACCTTCGTTTTGATCAAGGAATCCAACGGTACCATTCGTGTTAGCTACTTTAGGGACACCCTGTATGTATAGATGATAATTAATATAAATATGGGCAAATATTTAAATAATAAAAATTTAAGATTTATTTACTTAAATTTTTAATATTTCTTAATAAATTTTGAGTTTGAGTTTCTTGTATATTTTAAGTTCTGGAATACGATTCCAAATTAACCAGAAACTTGAATATTGCTTAAAGAGATTAAATGAAATTTGCTATGATCTGCGGGAATTGGATTCTAAAATTAATTGTTTTTGAAGTTGTTACATTGTATTGGAGTGAAACTTCATACTTAAGCTTTTCTCATAAATTAGGAGATCCCAGTTATTTTTAGCCGAAAGTCAGGAAGTGGCGTAGGAGCCTTTTCGGTTTGTGCAAATATTTTGCAAAGTGTATTATTATAATTAGAAAAAACATTATGAATTAAAAGATTCTAAATTAAATTCACAATAATATTGGCTAAAATCGGTGTTTCAATGGAAATGGTAATTTTAACAGAAAACAGTTTATCAAGAAAATTCAGGCTTTGTACAGCCAGACTTTACTATAAATTAAGAGACCGCGTTAATTTTAGAAGTGGCAGCAATATTATATACATTCTGTTATATAACATTCACGAAAAAACCATTAAAAACCAAAAGATTGTAAATTAAATTTGAAACAAAATTTGTTCAGATCATTTTAATTTATTTTACGTATTAAAATAAAGTAAAGTACTTTTTACGCTATTGGCCGTAGGCACTTGGCGAAACACACTAATACTTAATAAAGACATTTTTATAAATCACTTGTTTTCAGCTTACTCGGTTAAGAATTTCTTTTCAGCTTACTCGGTTAAGAACTCGGTAGAATTGATTAACAAAATTCAAGACGTCGACATTCCTTTACATTCAAAACTAGTTTCATTTGACGTTGCCAGTCTTTTCACTTCTATTCCGATTAATACTTTGTCCCAAATAGTTTGTAATTACTTAGATAGGGATGTTGTAGATGAGAGCTTACGTCGTGAACTGAAGTTAGTTTTTGAGACTTGTATTAAACAAAATTATTTCTGTTTTGATAATACATATTTCAAATTCGCTGATGGTCTACCCATGGGCTCCCCTCTGTCACCTTTGTTGGCTGAAATTTTCATGAATTTCTTCGAACAAATGATCATATCAAACAACAATCCTTATTTTCGTCATATAATCTTTTGGTATAGATATGTTGATGACATATTATGTCTATGGAATGGAACTGATAGACTGTTAGACTCTTTCCTAACTTGGTTAAATTCTCAATATCCCACCATTGATTTTACGTTAGAAAAAGAAGAAAATAAATGTATTAATTTTCTAGATATAACAATAACCAGGATTAATTCTACTTTAGACTTCAAAATTTTTCGGAAACCCACGTATACAGACGCTGTTATCCCTAGTTCTTCAAACCATCCCCATAATATTAAAATGTCAGCTTTCCACTCACTCATAGATAGACTAATAAACATCCCTCTGTCAAATTCAAATTATAACACTGAGCTTAACATAATCCTTCAAATAGCAACGAATAACGGATATGCAACTAGGACTATATTAAAGTTATTGAATAAAAAGCTAAAGCGTAAAACTCTAACGGGTATTTATCCACCGGATAGTCCACCGCGGGAAAATTGGCGTCGCTTAGAGTATATAGGAAAAACGAGCCAACGGATTAGCAACATCGTGTCCAATTATACCAATATTAGTTTTGCTTTTTATAATAATAACACAATAAAGAAAATGATTTTTAACAATAAACCTAGAGTTGATCGCCTTTCCAAATCTGGTGTCTATAGGATCAATTGCAATGATTGTAGTTTCTCCTATATTGGTCAGACTGGGCGCAATTTTGGAGTTAGAGCTAAGGAACATTTATCTGGTTGCAACCAATCAACTTTCCATAATCATTTAACGTCAGAAAATCATACAGCTAGCTTGAACAATTTAGATATATTACATATACAACCCAAAGGCAGACGTTTAGATACCTTAGAATCTTACGAAATTAGAAAATCAATATTTCTTAACCAAAATATCCTTAACGAATAGAGAGAAATCCGCTTCTCACCAATTACAGATCCCGCCCTCACGTACGCAATAATATACCTTGAATTTTGTTACTCAGCCTATGACTCATCGCACACCTGCGCGATCCGTAGATTAATTTTTATTGCTTATTTTTTTTTTTTCTTTGCCCTCCTTCTTTTATTTATATTTTGCTTTTATTGCTTATTTTTTATTTTTTGCCCTCCTTCTTTTATTTATATTTTGCTTTTTTCTACTATATAACAAAATTTTTTACTAACACAAATCAGTAGATACTCCTGATGATGACCTAACAAGTCGAAATCGATCGAGTGATTTTTTAAACTTTTTGAAAATTATTCAAAATAACTGCGAAACAAAAAACAAGTGATTAATAAAAATGTCTTTATTAAGTAAAGTAAAGTAACCATGAAACATGTTGATCTTGCGATTTTTGTTATTTTGTCACAGAAAAGCAAGGTCCGATGAAAACATCGCTGCTGTGCGAGAGTGTACGGGAAACTCCTTGGCAGTTAAATTTCTCGTCATTCACAAGATCTTGCCCCGCGACAGCTTGGCAAATTTAGTGTATAGGCTTGGGTCTACACCCGTATAAAGTCCAACTGACCTAAGAACTTTAACTCTGGAGCAGTTAGAAGTTAACCCAAATTTCGCTAAAAAAATCATCTTTATCGACTTCTTTCTTTGGGGCTACCTTAAATTGCAGATCTATGCGAGTAAATTGCAAACAATTGATGCCCTCAAAGTAAACATAATGAACGCCATCCAGCAAATTCAGCGAGATTTATTCGATTCATTGAAAATTGTACCTCTCCAATACGTCCCACCAAGCAAAACCCCAACGGACATTTGAATGACGTTATATTCCAAGCTTAAATATCATAAAATATTATTACAAACAAAAAATTTCACACAACATGTTTTATTTACAATTAAAAATCGAACATCCTCGTAAATTTAATTTCAAACACATTAGTTTGAAGTTTAGCTTTGATAATGATGTTAAATTGACATCGGAAGCTTAGAAATTAATTATTATAAATTTAAAATCTGAGCCATATACCAAAAAAAAACCTTATATTTACTATTATTTACTCATAAAATATTTTCCAAATACATTAGTTTGGTTAATTTTTAATTTTTTCGGAAATGATGACTTTTTCTAAAATAAAACTTTATGTCACAAAAGTTCGACATCTATATAGCCCAGTCGGATTGACTAATCTGTATCAATTTGTATTAATTGCGAGATTCTTGCGAGATTTAGTGGGAATCTGTGTTCCAGAAGTGGCAGCTTCCACGGAAGATTTTTCAATTTTTTCACTGATGTTAAAAAGTTATAGATTTAAAGATTAAAGTTTTAAATAAATTTAAAGATTAAATATACAACAAGGGTTGATTTTGTTGGTTTTCTGAAGTTTACGCGGAAATTATGATTTTTGATTGTGCAAAACAGTTTTACCAAAAGACAAGTAACTTTAATTTTTCGCTTTAGAAATCAAGTTTGATGTATTCGAGATCTATGTATACATTCGTGGTAAAAAAAGTGTGGTGTAGGCCACAACATATTCACCAATCCAATTGTTTACAAGTTTTTCTGCATCAATGCACTTTGTGCCAATAATATTTGCCACGGAGACGCTGGCGTTCATGCGTAATGTTTACAAAAAATGTCAACAAAAGTTTCCTTTATATAATATACTCGTAAAGGTTAGTAACATGATACTATAAGTAACTTGTACTATGGAATTTTACTAGAAATAAAATAATAAATTTTAATTTTCATCCCCATGCTTCTTTTATTGCTCAAATTTTAAAAATTCATAAAAATAATTTACATTTAATTGTGTGACGATATTTTAGAAAGTTAAATAACAATCGTTAAAAAATCCAAATGTAATCATTTATTAAATTTGGTTATGCAACCAGTTGCAACTTATTATTTTAAAACAAAAAATCTATATATATATAGAAATCAAAATCTGATTCTATTTCCTGCCAATCAAATTAGATTTTTCATTTTGAATTAATACTAGTGAACTATTTCCATGTTCCAGGAAATCGCTTAAAGAAGTGAAACAATCCCACCAACCAACTAGTTGAAATTACTCATTCGATAAATTTTTCGTAATCAGCAATAATTTTAATTTTTATTTTTACCAAACCACTGGACTTTTCGCGACCAGGAGGTCAGTAGACTTACTTTGGCAAAAAATCTGAGGAGGAGTTACACGAAACTGGTGATAATCACTTGATTACGCCGAGTTATCAAAATACTTTATTATGCAATGTAAATTACTAAATGGGTACAAGACTCAGTCGTAATATAAATAAATAAAAAAATAAAAAATATCCAGATATCATTACAAGTCAATCATCTGTTCAACCGCTAAGAAATATTAAAAAATTTAAGGTTTATTTAATTTGTCCATATTTCATACTTAAATCGTTAAAAAAGTTGGCTACCTGCTTTTTAATATTATTAATGTATATTACATCTTGTAATTTGTATGTTATATTAATAACTATCGTTTATATATTAGCATTAGAATAAATTGCAGTCGAGAGTACACGATCAACGTAAAAAATAAGAAGAAACAAAATAGGAATTTAAATAATTTCGTTTTTCTGTTTATAATATTTAAAGGAAAAATAATTTAATTCCTCGGAAAAATAATTTTGGAGAAACAATACATTTATAATATTCGACTTTTTTAAATAAAAGTTTATTGCACATACATCACAGGAAAAAATAAAAAAATATTTTGTATAAATATTCATATTTGTTCGTCTTCCTTCAATTCCCATTTCCACATTTCTACTAAATAAATAACAAACCGAAATCAAACTAAATTCAAATTTATCAAGTATAAACGCGAGTTTCTTCTAGTTCCTATCGAACATCAGCTTTAATAAAAAAAATTATCTGCTGCTGTTTTTTTAACGAAATAATATTTTACATTATAATAGGCTCCTATAATTTAATAATATTCTTGCTTCTAGACTATATTTATAAATTGGGGCCCTTTTATGAAATTTTATCATTCTCAGATTTTTTCGTTATCAAAACCAATCGCTGCAAGAATAAATAAATAATAAAGTGCAACGCTCAACTAGTCATCGACGGTATTCCTCACTAAGAATAAGTTTATAAAACAAAAATGTCTATTTCCTAAACTAGTTCAAGGTCGATTTTGTTCATATGCGTTTTTAAAATACACAGTCATAAAGACAAGATAAAATTAACACGTGCATGCTTCCTTAGATTTAATATTAAAAAAATATAATCTACATATTTATTATCCCTACTATCAATTATCCACGGATTAACAAATTATCGCTTAATAATACGAATAACAATGTTGCATTTACAATAATAATAAGTCTTATTTACAATAACTTCTTTTTAATGGAGTCTCTCGTATCATAAAATATTTTCACAGTTCATTCATAAGGTACATAATCGTAGGTAATATAGGACACAAAACATAATTTTGTTTTAAAAGGACACAAAACAAAAAAAAAATATTTTACGAAAAGCAAAAACCATTGAAGAAATTCAAACTTGATCTTGCTTCTTGTTTACGTTTTTATTCAACAAGTATATGCACATACTTCAACATGTGCTGGATGCATGTGCAAATCGTCGAAAATAAAGATCGATAAAAAAATTTAAAGTTCGTAAAATTTTGTTCATGTAGCGTTAGATATCTCACAAAAATTGTTGTCTTAGCTAAACTTTTTAATGAAAAAAGTGTCCGTATGGTGGGTTACTGTGCATTGGTTCCATCTTTTAAAAAAAAAATTGGCGAAAAAATGTATATGAGATCGGCAATATTATATTTGACAATACGCTGTATCAGTCTGGAATACATACTATGCTGTGCACATTAAAATAATTGAAAGCATTCAAAAGAAGTTTCTGATTTTCTTGTCAATGAAAAGTGACTGAGATTACGAACATAATTTACCATTTCATGAAAATGTTGGTCGGTTACCTCCGCATTCAACAAGATATACGGACTTCAAAATATGCACGCTTGAAAATAGACGATTTTTCTTATTCGCGTTTTGTATTGGAAACATTTTTCTTGGTCACATTGATTCAGCTTACATTTTGGAAAACTAATCAATTCATGTATCTTGCAGAATATTTCGAAACCATGAGTTTTTAATCCTAGAACACCATTCCGCAAACTTTGGAGAAAAGAACACCATTAATAGGTTGTCTAAATCATTCAACATCGTCGACGACCTATATTTGAATTTATTTTATCAAAGGACAACTTCAAAAATATTCTGAAGAATTATTTTTTAAATGTTAATTCAAAATTTGAATTATATTTTTTGTTTGTTTTAAAGTTTTTTGTTTGATTATTTTTTTTAATATAATTTTTGTTTTAAACTAAATTATCTCAAATCATACATGTAAATCACAAAATAGATTTCTTTTACAGGTAACTGTAAAATTACTAACGACTTTCAGAAAATATCTTGGAGTATGTACATGGGTGTTTTTGTATATAACAGGTTCATTTTCTTAAATTTTATTTCAAATTTCATTCGTTTGGGAGAATTTAAATGGACAAATATTTATAATTTTTTTTAGGTTGAAAACTTATTAGAATCAAATTATTACTATTTTTTGGTTTACTTTACCGTAGTTTATATTTTTCGCAGCTCTCAGTACTATAAGCTTTTCTACAAATTGATTTAAATTTCGGTCGTTCGGGAAAGAATAAATTAATAAAACTAATAATACCCTTAGTATTTAATAACTCGTAACCAACACTTCCCATTCTGCCTCTATCTTAGAAAAATTACATTATAAATAAACCGTTTTATTACTTATCTTTGGTACCAAACACTTATGTTAAATGTGAAAATTTTGAAACAACATTTTATCAAATTTGTTTGGTTGATGGCGTTTTTCTATGATAGGGATTAATGATAAGATAAACTTAACGATCCAACCAAACATAATTTTATTTATTTGATAAGGTTTGTCATAGATAAATATAACTAATTTAGGCTATACACAGGTGTGTCTGAACTTTGTTAGTCCGAGAGCTATTTCATACTTTAGAATTGAATGCGATCGAAAATTAAAATTTGAAGAACCCCGATTTTTTTGCGATTTCATGGGAATCGGTTGGTTTTGTATTTTATATTTTTTAATATTTTGTTAGCGGTAGCATCAATATTAATTTTATGTTATATGTTATATATATAACATGTCGTATATATATATATTATATATATATATATATATATATATATATATATATATATATATATATATAAAGAGTGTCCCAATAAAAAATTCAGATTTAAAAATTTAATAAAACAAAATATGGCTTAATATATGTTCATATTTATATTTTTGTTTGAAAGTACAATCCTTCTGGTTATTTATGAAAAATGATTTCACTCAAATGGGAGCCGCGGCTGGCCTTGGCGTACTCCATTCGGTTGGTCAAATTTCTGAGCATATTTTGAATTGGTGTGTGGATGTGTTTCGGAAATGGTTGCTTCTTAATAAACACATTTTATTGGCTTTCAAATGCTCAATTGTTTGTGGATTGTCCGCACAACACTTGTGCTTCACGGCACCCCACAAATAAAAATCCAAAGGTGTCAAATCAATCGCTCCTTACCGGCCAATTCACGTTATTATTTCGACTGATAATGCGGATATCGATTTTTTGACGCAGTTTCGCGTATTGTAAGGCCCAATGTGTGACATGGCGCACTATCTTGCTGGATCCAAAGGCCGTCGTCCAAACCAATATCTTCAAGATATGGCCACAAAAAAAAATGTTAACATGTAGGGATAGTTGATTCCGTTGACCATAACAGTCGCGCCGGCCTCATCTTCGAAAAAATACGGCGCAATAATGAAGCCACGCCACAAGCCGCACCAAACAGTAACACGCAATGGATGCATTGGCTTTTCCACATATTCTTATGGATTTTCCGATCCCCAAATGCAACAATTTTGTTTTTGTTTACGAATCCATCGAGTTGGAAATGCGCCTCGTCCGAAAAGATGAGATTTTGAGCAAAATCCTCATCAATTTCAAGTTTGTCGCAGATCCACACAGGGGACGCTATTCTCTTGCACCAAAATTCAATTCTCATGTAAATTAACCTCCATAAATCGGACAACAACAAAACCTTTTCATGTTGGACACCAATGGTAATGGTGAATGATTGATCGAAAATAAAACCATTTCCATTTCATTATTATTAATGAACAATACAATATGAACGAGGGAGAGGCGCGGTTACATTTGGTAACTCCTATTTTAATAGTTTTTACACTATTTGCCGTAGGCACTTGGCGAAACACACTTACACTTAATAAACACATTTTATTAACCCATTAATGCCCGATGTATGATATATCATACGCAAATCACTACTTTCTTAACATCTCTCTTGAATACTATACATATAATTTTTTGTTTTTTATCTTAAATGGTTGAGGATATACTTGTAAAATAATTTAAAACCTAACGGATAAAAAACGTTTAGTTGTATTTTGATCGATGTGCATTAAGGACAAAATGGATCGTCATTGGAAAGAAGAGACTTTATAAAAAATTAGTTGTGTATTGTGTAATTTTTTTACAAAAAGGATCTACTAATTAATTTACTTTTAAAGAATATAAAAATTATAACTCGCAATTAAAGGAATTATAGTGACATATTCAATGGTATGTGTTATATCATGCAACGAGCTATGACGTTCACGTTAAATGGAGCCGTTACTAACAGACGGTTTTTGTACAGACAGGCACATCCAAAGGTCCCATTCTTATAATTTACTAGAGATTTGGTTCGCTTAATACTTCCAGAGAATCTTCTACATAAACCCCGTTCCTAATTTTTTAAGAGATTTTTCAAATACTTACTTATTGTGTTAAAATTTCTTATTTTTCCATTTTAAATGAAATATAATATGTTTTATTTATATTATTATTTGTTAAATTTATCATTAGAAACAGAAATAATTAAATGAAAAAGGTGAAACAATATAAAAAAATATAGTGTTTCTGCCCATTGTATGATATATCATACCAGCTCCAGACCCATTGACATGACTTTTTGATTTTTTTCTCACAATTACATTTTTTGACTTGAAATATACGTGAATTGTGATTTTCAGAGAAATCGGGCCATTAGAACATAGATCGGGTTTTAATAGGTTAAACACTTGTTTTTTATTTCGCAAAAATTAGATTCTTTGAATATTTTCAAAAAGTTTACTTCTGATGATGACCTAAAAAGTCGAAATCGATCGAGTGATTTTTAAACTTTTTGAAAATATTCAAAAAACCTAATTTTTGCGAAATAAAAAACAAGTGTTTAATAAAATGTGTTTATGAAGTACTATTTCAATGTTACCCGAAATATGGTGTAAAATGGGTTTCTCAATAAGAACTCTACAATTTTATAACTACGTAATTTAACGGTTTTTTGGTACCTTCCAAAAAACCGTAAAATTAAATTTTCATTTCGTTCTTTATTAATGACTTCCGGCTATTAACATACTGTATTTGTGATTTGATGCTTTTTCATCGGCAACCTATTGTAAAACCAAATAAAGGAAAATCTTATGGCAGGTTTATGGTTGCGTTCGTTCGGTCATTTTTTCGACCAATCATCTCTTGTAGAAACCAGAAAAAAATCGTCATATTCTAGCAATATGATTGGTCTAAAAAATTGTCAAAACGAACGAACGAATACCAACCATGCCTTTAGACAATTAATGCGTGAATTGCTAGCGTATTATTATATTCATGTAATATTGATAATTGAAATTGTTATATCTCCATGATATCTAGTGTCCTCAATTTAGGATTCGGGTATTTTGAAAAATACTTTCATGTAGTACTTGTTGTTATTTGTTTCTTTGTTTTGTCATTTACGTAGTATCATTGCACAACAACAATATCTATGGAATTGTAATCAAAATAATCGCGTGGTTCAAGGCTTTAGGTGCGTCACATAGGTACTTTACATATTTTTTAATATGGGTTGGCGAAATTATAAATGTAGTTTAACAAAATTTGATAAATTCTATGTACATGAGATGGATTAGCCAAATTTCACAGAAAACAATACAAATCAAATAAGACAATCAGTGGTTTATGTAGTATAAACTTTAAAAAGATTCAAACTTTTTAGAAACTACTTCGTTTAATTTCATATAATTTTTGTCATTTTTTAGAATATCTAGAAGTACACTAAATAGTAAGTGTTTGTTTATGGAAAAAATCTTGGATGATATACGTGGTGAAAAAAATATTTGGAAGTTATATTTTAATTTTATGTTTTGAATGTGTAGTCTTCATTAAAAAAAGTTATTGTAGAACATCATTTTTTTCTGTTGTAGTTGTTGTTAAAGATACAAGTTGTGAAATTTTAAGAAAAATGATGAACATGATATTTTACTATTACATATAGCTATAAACAGAAAATAATTATCCCTTATTTACAAAACAGAGCTCATTTAAAAAAAAAAAATGAAACAGGATTACTAAAAAATATAAAAGTGATATTATGTTTCATCTCTTCCTTTTCAAAATGGCCGGCGAAATCCGTAACATAATAAATTTTAGATAAATTCGGAATTTTTGTTTTAAAAAACTGCAATAATTTTTCAATGAGCAAGTAAACTGCTTTACTGCTACAGTGTCATTGTGAAGACATAATGATATTTTAATGAACTGTGTGGCAGGAGCATTATAAACGCACAGTTTTCTGCAAAGTCACAAGAAAGAAATATCTTTGGGGACTCCAGATTTAACTTTTTGATTTTATGAAACCAGATTGTTGTAGTGAATTAAAGCAATTATGAATCAGATTTTTCAGCTTAATTATGATGTGATGATCTAGAAATTTATTTAATGCTTTTGAATATTTTCCAAATTGCATCAATCAGTTGAAACCCATTGACTGAAAGATAATTCACCATTTAGACAATAATTGTACAAAAATGCAGTTTTCAAATCGAAAATTCAATCCTGGGCAGTTCTAGAACTGCAGAAAGTAACATGTTGGATGTTGGATCGGTACATAATACATATAGATGTAAGCAGTTTGGGTATCGCGAAATTTTTCCATTGGTGACAGTCTCCATATTGGTTCCATAAATAACTAATTTGACATTTTGATGTATTATACAAACGCAAATTGTATGAATTCCGCTGCTTCCTGGTTGCAGACACAGTTTTTAGGACGAAGCAGATAAAATTTAGAAGAAATTTAGATTTTTTTAACTCATCGTCATCTTGTGACCATCATAACACTCCTTTAACGTGCACATCATTAGCCATTTCTGGCTTGACTTTTTCAATCGTTAAACAATCTTTTTTTTCCCAGGCATTATACGACTAACGTCATCTTCGTTATAATATTCTAGCCTGAGTTCATCAGATGCGTTTGCCATCTTTAGGTCCTAGAAGGTTCAGTGAACTATTTTATTTTGAATATTTTTAGCTATTCGTACCATATATTACGTAGTGTTGACTTCTTCCTGGATTCATTGTAAATTTAGTGATTTCGGTAGTGCAGGCAACATGTATTTTATCACAATTTTTCTCCAGCTGTCGAAATTTGGTTTTCAATTGTTCCAAGAGTTCATCATAAAGACGTGCCTTATTATGATTTTCCAATGATTGAGTCAAAAGGGTCTCGATTTCGGATAGCATAGATGTTGATGATGACGGTAGTGTGGTAGTTAAATTTATTAAATTTTGGTGTTGTTGAGATTTCCTGGATTCCATTTTATTTGGATATATAGTGAACATGCAAATGTCTGGTAATATCTAATTATGTACATTTTTCACGACAATAGTGCTTTTTATCTGACACTCATCCCATCAAACGATTCATACAGAACTTCACAAGATAAACTAACTGGCATATTAACGTCAGTTAGTTTATCTTGTGAAGTTCTGTATGAAGCATTTTAAAAATATTAATTTGAACATCAAAAAATGTTGACACAAGCCACTGTTTATGTTTTATGTTGTTTTACAGGTATTGTCTACTACTTTTAGAGGATTTTACAATAAACAATTTTTTTACGCATATAAGTAAATTTTTAAAAGTGCTTTCTAAAAAATTATGTTCAGGTCCAGAAAATAGGGTTGGACCTAACCAAATAAATAACTCATACAACAATTTTATAATTATTTTTCTAATTGATTTACGGATTATCGATTTATTACGTCAAGCTTTTATGGGGAGGAAGGATTCATAAAATGTGACGTCACGTAATTATAAGCAATTACTGTGATTGGATATTATATAACGAGTGATTCATTTAGAGGTACTTTTTCAGTAGGGATTTTATGACAGATCACATGTGAGTCGTGTCAAACAGTATGGTTATTTTACGAAAATCAGCGTCCTACGAGGAATGTGTTTCGTGCGCTTAGAGCACCTTATAGTCCACATAATCGGGACTACCGAACGCAAAATTTTTTTATACGATCGTAAAATTGGAAACCCAATTTTCATTATTGGATAATACGCGACCAAATAGACCACATCCAGCACGTAGTGAAGAAATCCATTATATCCAGACAAAACAACGGTTTGGTGTGGTTTATGGGCTGGTGGAATCATCGGTACATATTTTTTCAAAAATAAGGTCGACCAGAACGTAACTGCGAATGGCGCCCGTTATCGCGCTATGATAATGGACTATTTGCTGCCTGTAATAGAAGCCCGTGATCTCGATGACATTTGGTTCCAACAAGATGCATGTTGCTATTTGCAACGCAGCCCGTAAAACCATGGCTTTATTGCGAAAACAATTCGGTGAACAGTAAAATTCACACTTCGGACTAGTGAATTGGCCACCCAGATCATGTGATATCACACCTTTCTACTTTTTCCTTTAGGGCTATGTAAAGTTCAATGTCAAGTTAGCTGCAGTTACGGGCAACATTTGAAAGAAATAATCTTTAAAAAATAAATGTAAAGAATGGCTCTTTTTTATGATTAAATAAAGATTACTCGATAAAATTGACTTTTTTTTTTTTTGAAAAAGTACCTCAAAATGAATCACCCATTATAAAAATTGGCAAATACATACATTAGTAAGGGCGTATTCCGTAAATATAACTTCTTGTATTATATTTTGATATATGTATTACATTTAAATTTTTAGTTTTAAGAATTTTCAAGGATTGAATTTTTTACATGATAACAACATTGTTCACTAGCAATCTATTAAATTTTTGACGATCCATAACGAAAAGGAGAGGTGGAGTTAAATGTTTTTTCATTTTTTTAATTTTTTGTTATTTAATTAAATTATTACAACTGAATACAATTCATCTACAATTTCATCTTTCTTAATTTAGTCACTTGTGAATGAGAAGAAACCCTTTGGCCAGCTCCATTTATAGGTTATTTACTGAAGTAGTCTTTGCTCTGGTGTCCTTAATCCCCTAAATCAATTGGTTTCTTTGTCTGCAATCGTCTTACTGCATGTGAAGTGTCCAACATACCACAAAGCTCTTCAATTACATGTTGATAAATACGTTGTCCATGAATCACTGCAAGTTTTTTTTTATTTCTTCTTGAACCGTCAGGATATTTAGGTCCCTCTATGAAGGTCATCATTCCTAATGTACCACGGAGCGTTATCCCACGTATCACTTTGTTTTGAAAAGTTTGTATTATTTTGGTGTTGGTTTTCTTCGTACAGTTCCAGAGCTGTATTCCGTAAGTTCATACAGGCTTTAGCACCTGTTGATATAATTACAATTTATTTTTGGTTGACAATGCCGAATTTTTCCCGAGCAGCCAATACATTTTTCGATATTTGATATTAAGTTCATCTTTTTTATTTTAATGTGCTCTTTCCATCTGAGCCTGGTCTAAGGTCATCCCTAGATATTTAGCCTTATTTGCATACGGAATCTACTGACTGTTAATGATTACAGGTTTGTAACTGACTCTTAGATTGGTGAAATTCATATGCGTGAATTTCGATTCATTGAGCCCGATACGCCACATTTTTGTCCATTTTATGATTTTGTCACATGCTTCTTGAAGTTTCGTTGTCGATTCCTCGATAGTGTCTCCTACTGAGAGAACTGCAATGTCATCAGCAAATGTTGCAACTGTAACATCCTTTGATTGAGGTAAATCTCTGGTGTAGAGCAGGTAAAGAGTAGGTCCCAAAACACTACCCTGCGGGACTCCTGCCAAAATCTTTTTTAGCTCGGAATATTTATCTTCATATTTCACAATAAAGTGGCGATTATGTATGATTTTAAAATCATATATTTACTATTGTTTTGGTAAATCTCTATGTAGTTTGAAAAGTAAACCTCTGTGCTACAACTTATCGAAGGCCTGCGCCACATCTAAGAAGATACTAGAACAAACCTTTTCTCTCTCTAATGTATTCTCAATGACATATGTAAGCCTATGAACCTGCTCAATAGTTGAGTGTTTCTCTCTGAGACCAAACTGATATTCTGGAATAAGGTTTTTTGTTCTATGGTTTTTAAATCTTTTGAGCAACAGCCTCTCAAACAATTTCCCTATCATTCGGTGGCTTGCCCGATATCTTCGAAATCAGATATTCTGGGCGTATCAGCAGTGTTTTCGTAACTGGTCTGCCTACCTAGAGGTTGAAATGTTTCTTCAAGATGTTCAGCAAACAGGTCAGCTTTATCTTTCGCACTTCTAGCCCATTTCCCATTTTTTGTTTTGATTGAGGGATCTGCGTTTTTGGTCGTTTTAACCTTTTTGTTGCTTTCCAGAGGGAATAGTCGGTATCTTTAGTTGGAGCTAGAGATTTTTCACTGCTTTTATGAGTGCCTTAAGTTTGATGCACAAGTTGTTTAAGGTGGTTTTATCTTGCGGCGCACGCGTATTCTGCGATTTCTTTCCGGCTTTTCGTTTTTCCTGCACTAGTTCTCTATTGGGTAAATAACGGAGTTTTCTTTCCTGGATGATAATTTGGGGGTGCATTCTCAAGCCGACCATTGTATGACATCAAGGAGCCTGTCTAGTTTCTCTTCTAGTTCATTTTCGCTTTTGATTGGCACTTGAAGTTCTTGTTTTTCCTCTACTAACTGGTTAAACAATTCCCAATTTGTTTTGTTGTTTGTGAGCTGTGATGAGTTATTTTTTTCTATTACATTTTCACTAATCGTCATAATAACAGGAGAATGATTAGATATTAGACTTTCATCTATTTCTAAGATGTAGCGTTCTGATATGCCTTTAGTGATGTAGAAATGTATAATGTTTGGGATTTTGTTAGATCAGTTGGCCAGTACGTTGGTTCCCTCCTGAGTAAAATTCACAGTTTGAGTATTGGCCAGCTGCAAGTAATTCTTTGCATTTTGGAGAGGTTAATCTTGAACCCCAGAAGGCATTTTTTTGCATTAAAGTGATCTCCTACTTCCTAATTTCTGGAACAAGTTAATGTAGTCTTCTTTCTTTAGATTATACCGTAGGGACAATATATATTGCAGATATATTATAGGTGTTGTGATGACCAAATTTAACCGTCACGATGGTTACTTGCATGGATTCTTTTTCTATTTTTAATTTTTCATGAAATTGATATTATTCCTAATAAATATAGCTGACCCTCCTCTTGCTCGTTCTGCAGAATTTGTAGTATGGTAACAAGTATATCGGATTGATACATAGTAACAGCTGGGGAAATCTGTTTCTGATATTAAGCATATATTAATTTACTCGGTATTTAAAAATAGTTCTAATTGTTTTAGGTGTTATGTTAATCCGTTTGCATTCCATATTTTTAACATATTCCATATTTTTTTTATTTTTAACTATTTTGGAACTTGATATTTCCAGCAGATTAAGTCGATCCAGAATTAAATTATTTGGTTTATTCTGTTCCTCAAGGCTATTTAAAATTGCTTGGACAGTGTTTTTGAAATTTTCGGCACCATTGGTCTCATTTGGACATTTTTTAACCGGACAAGTGCTGCAGTGGTTAAAGCTTCGGCACTTGGACCGGGAGGTACTGGGTTCGAATCCCATCAGAGGCTAGATGCAAATCGAATTTTCATCATCGATTACGATCGGTGATGTTAATAAACACAACTATGACCCTCTGATGGAGTGCAGAATTCAGCGCCGACCCACCTTCCATGTCAATGTACAGGTTGACATGGAGCTTGCAATGTGCAGGTGGTAATACTGTAGTTGTGTGAGTAGGTGAATAGGTGAATGGGTTAATGATGTATCGTGAATGCGTGGTATCACAATGGGCCAAAAATGGCCTAAGTGTCAACCACTGAAACCTATTGGTCTCATTTTCTTTCGAATTTGAAGAGGCCTATGCATATGTATAATTCTTCCTACACATAGATGCTTCATTTCTTGCTCGATCCGTATTTGGATGACAGAGGAGGGGGTTTGCGTGCCTGATCCTTCATTTTCTGTAGCTGCTTGGCAACTTCAGTGACTTCACATCCTCGGTAGCTGGCTGGGTGCTGCCCATTATAATTTATACATTTTGCTGGTTCTTCTTTAGATAGTTTGCAAGTTTGAGTTGGGTCCTTTCCAGCACATTTGGCACATCTTGGTTCGCGCGCGCAATATCGTTGCGTATGGTTATATCCTTCGCATTTTTTACATTGCACTATTCTTGTATTGCCTTCTTTAACAGCTTCGATCTTTACTCGCATGTTGAGTAAACTAGTTATATTGTAAATTTTTTCTATTTGCTCGAATTTATCAAACGTTAGCATGAACAGGGGAAGCCTTCTTTTTGAAACGGCTTCTAGTCTATTCTCTCCGCTACGTCTCTATTTTTTAATAATGTTCACGGCATCAAGGATTTTAAATCCTTTACTTTCTAGATCCTCAATTCAGCTTCATTGACAAGTTTCTGTATGCGTTTGGATTTGAAGTGTCAATCTTCCATACATCAGTTAGGAGAGGAGGATTGGAGTTAAAATTGACGAAAAAAGCGTAACATAGTGTATGGACGATATTAAAAGTAGGGATGTTCGACTGAATAATTCTAAATAGGTTCTTTATCAGGTCGTCGTTATTGAACGTCACACTTGAACGTATTTTGCAAGAAAACCAATATTTTTAATATCTTAATTTTTTTAGTATGTTCAATAGAATTAAATAAGAAAAATATTTTACGTTCACTGAGATAATTCTAAAATAATGGCGGCTATTTTGAAAAGGAAGCGATGAAACGTTGTATCACTTTTGTTTTTTTTTATAATTCTCATTAATTTCAAAATTTTCAACTAAGAAATTTTAAATTCGTCTGTATTACTTTAACAATTTTCGGCTTTTTTATAGACAAATATTATTTTCTATGACATTCACAATGTTTGAGACCTTTCGGGCCACCAAAAAAAGAGGTCATTTACTTACAATATCTCTACCATAAAGTAGAAAATTCTGAACCCTTGGGGTTAAAAATTGAGGGGTGAATGAATTTTCTACTTTATGGTAGAGATATTGTAAGTAAATGGCCTCTTTTTTTGGTGGCCCGAAAGGTCTCAAACATTGTGAATGTCATAGAAAATAATATTTGTCTATAAAAAAGCCGAAAATTGTTAAAAATTTTCAACATAGTTTTAACCATATATTTAATAGAACATAAACAAAATAAACTCATCATAAATACCATAATAGATTATAATAAATAGATCCTAGTGTTAAAGTGACAAAATGCTTTTATAAGATGGGAGGTTGGGAAACGGTGCGAATATGAGAATCTGGCCGATGAATGAACTATAGAAGATGCAATGGAGGTATTAACTGTTTAAGTGGTCACGAGTCACAGCATTATTCACGGGAAATGTAAGCAAGAGGTGACTAATGTCGAGTAACTACATTCATTAATTACCCTCAATCACATAACGGATTATCACTACATTAATGAGTTAATTTTCTACTTTTCTACAAATAGGTTAATTGGTATTTTTTGTACCTTAATAAGGCGTGTTTGTATTTGAAAATTTTATACGCGTCATGTTTTCGAAAAAGTAAACATGTCAGCCGCATATTTGGAATAATGATAATTATATTCTGCAAAAAATTGATAGATTTTATTAGTCTTGAATTTAGTTTTTATTGGAAGATGCTAAATACCTTGATTTGAAAGATATTTTTATTATTTTTATCTAAGGAATTGAAGTAAAATTAGAATCAACGAAAGAATTTAAAATATTTTGTAACTGATTCATTTTTAATATTGATTTTCTATCAAGTGTCAACTTGTCTAATGCCAGGTTTCCATCGTCGATAGCATAATTGAATAATAGTATAATACTATTTTACTATCAAGCCCTGGTGGTTTTCAATCATACGCTTTGAAATAAGACTGTTCCAAAGGAGCGTTTGATAAAAAAGATATTATTAATTTATTTGACACATATTATATAATAATAATAATGTATAATCAGCTATCAAATTGTTTCTCATTGCGGCGAGAAAATATCAAAAATGGTAATAAATAAGTTAGGAAAATTAAAATTATTTTTACACTGTCAAATTTATAACGTTAAAAATAATGTTTGCTACGTCTTATATTTTGATAGCTCGTATACTGAAATATTTTAATAAACTATTATACTATCAACTTTGGTTTTCCATCTTAATACTTTAATATTATAATACATACTATTATCCTTGTATACTATGACGATGGAAATCCGGTATTAAATAGTGTTGAATACTGCTAGCTTTCTTTTTAACTATTTGTGTCACACATTACTTCAAGCAAGTACAAAAAATTAGTATACATATTTAAAAAACAAATAAATTATCAATATGCAGCACAAGTGTTCATTACATTCGTACATAATACATTATAAAAAGAGCTAAGATTATTTAAATTTTGACAAAATAACCTTTAATAAATAATTTTTTGTTTTTTATTTTCAGGCACATTCACCAGCTAATGATATTAAACAAGTAAGTTGGAACAAATAATATTAAAAACTACCTTTTCTTTTGGACGAAAATCATTCGTACAAATCATACATAATACATATGCAGTGGGTCACAGCCAAAATGATGTAAGCAATTTTTTTTTTTTTTTTAAGTAAATATCGAAAACAGTTAATAATATGTATTTTTAATTTACATTTATTATAAGCTTCACTATTAATTGTTAATTTGATAAAACAGAACTAATAAAAAATTTCAATTTAATACAAAATAGAAACAAAAATCAAATTTTCTACGTAAAAACATGTCACATCTAAAATGATGCAGTTTAAAAACTACAATAAATTAATTCGTAAGTTTGTAACTAATATTATCACATTATATAATTAATTTATTAATATTTGGTAGGATATCCATTTTGTTTTGGAACCACTTTGAGTCTTTTTAGCATCGAATTTACGAGTTTTTTCGTGTACTCTGGAGTTATTTTAATCCACTCTTCTAACAATGCCTTTTTCAAGCCCGCTTTATTATTAATCTCATGTTTTCTGATTTCTCTTTGAAAGTGAGACCATAAGTTTTCAACAACATTGATGTGCGTTGATTGGGCAGGTATTTTCATGACATGAGGAGTATTCCAAATGAGCCAACTTTGAACAATTCCAGATGTGTGTTTCGTGTCATTGTCCTGGTAGGACCGAAAATGATCCTTAATATTTAATTTTTCAGCATTTACCTCCAAATTTATTTTTAGTATGTCTAAATATACATTTTTGTTCAAATTGCCTGCGATAAACTCTAAATTTCCAACTTCGGAAGACGCCATACAAGCCCATAACAAAATATGACCTCCATCATGTTTAACAGTAAATAAAGCCATGTTCCAGAATGTTTCACCTTTGTTTTTATGGTCTTGGGCAAATTTAATTCTAAATTATTCTATTTGACGATTAACTTTACCGATGTAAGGCTTTTTCCGCATGTTTCTACAATGAAAATTTGAATCTGTTAATATCTTATCGGTCTACTTTGGAGCACTTAATTTGAGGTTTTATTTTATTTTTCGTACAATCCATCGACAATATTTTTCGGAAAATATTATATTGTGCGCTTTTCTAGGCTTATTTTAAACAAGGTGTTGATAAATGAAGCGTTCAATAATAGGCTGAACAGTAGAAGAACTTGTTTTCACCATTTCTGCAATTTTTCTTTGAGTTTTGCCATTTTTAAAGTTTTTAGTAACTAATTCTTGAGTTTCAATACTTGTGTGCTGACCCATTTTCTCAATTATTACAAAGTTTCACTTATTTGTTTATATTGACACCACTATATTGACTATATGTAATCGCATAAAAGGTTGTTTAAAACTGATATTCAAAATTGTTTTACATTGAAAATTTCGATTTGTGTAGAAAGAAGTAGAAGTACCGCCATTTCAAAACAATAAGAGGTGCATCATTTTAGATGTGACATGTTTTTACGTAAATTGAAATTTTTTATTTGTTGTTTTTTTAAATTAACAATTAATACTGTAGCTTATAATAAATGTAAATTAAAAATAGATATTATTAATTGTTTTTTGGCTGTTTACTTTAACAAAAAAAATAAAAATTGCTTGCATCATTTTGGCTATGACCCACTGTATGTATGTATGTATATGGTTAGAATTTGCAAAATTTGCTTTGAATTTGAAATAAAATAAAAGATCAATAAAATTTCATTAACATTGAAATCCAACCATCAAATTATAAAATTGACTATTTTCTTGACAGTTTGAAAATGATCATTTCCAATTTCTTATGAGGTATAGAGTTTTAACTGTATAATTTTAAAAGTTGATTGATATAGAGTGTACAGGAAGTATAAATAAGTGTTCCGGATGACGTGATTCTATTTATAAGCCCTTTATTACACATTTATATTACTTAGACTGCGGTCCAATTCGTGACTTATTTTGTGGAAACTGACTTATTTGAAAGTCTACAATAAGCCTCCTAACAAATAGAGTTATTGAAAACTAGTTAGAATTATTTTGTTGAATTACCAGTTTGGGTGAAGCCTCTCATAAAAGTCAAACAAGTTTACAATATGTCTAGCCGACAGGAGGCTTATTGTAGACTTTCAAGTAAGTTAGTCTCCATGATGATGATGTCCAATTCGTGAATTATTTCGTGGAGACTGACTTATTTTAAAGTCTACAATAAGTTTCCTGTTTAATAGACTTATTAGAAATTTGTTTGAATTATTTTGATGAGTTAGGGCGCAAGCCTCCCGTAAAAGTCGAACAAGTCTACAATAAGTCCAGCCGACAGGAGGCTTATTGTAGCCTTTCAAATAAGTAGGCAGTCTTAGTAATATAATTCCCCGAAAATCTATAACTAAGAGCAGATATACAAATTATTAATAAGTTAGTAAAATATAAGATTATATAAGAATATATTTATATGTATACCTAAATAAATATTTTCCACCAAATAATTTTCCTATTCAATAAAATTTAATTATACTACATAATTGTAAAAGGGTGTTTTTTTAGAGGTTCAAAATTTTAAATTAAAATAGGACAAAGAAAAACATTTTGAATATCAGTGAAACTAGCTTCATTAGATATATAATGTTATGCCATTAATACTTGAATATGATTTCGGCCATGTGGCCGCCTCGACTGGCGCGCAGATAGCGCGGTTTAAATGTCCAATTTTCACACACTTCGCGGCAATTCCGGCCGTATCTCGTTAATAAGTCGCCGAATGTTGTTTTCCAAGTGTCCAATCGTTTCTGGTTTGTCGGCGTAGGCAAGTGACTTAACATATTCCCGAAGAAAATAATCTAATCACGATCCTGGTGATCAATTAACAGGACCATTACGTGAAATTAGCCTTTCATCAAATGTTTCTTTGAGTAAATTAATTGTATCCCGCGCTGTGTGGCATGTGGCACCGTCCTTTTGTAACCACATATCAGCAAGATTTATGCCAGCCAATTGGGGTAAAAAAAAGTTAGAAATCATGTCTCACAGTTCATCATTGACTGTAACATTATGCTCAAAATCGTTTTTGAAACCATATGGATCAATGATTCCGCCGGCCCATAAACCACACCAAACAGTGATTTATACTGGATGTAATGGTGTTTCTGTAAAGGCTTGTGAATTATCTTCACTCCAAATCCGACAATTTTGTTTATTAATGTACCAATTCAGCCAAAAGTGAGCTTCTCGCTAAACAAAATTTTGTTTACATTTTGATATAAATTTTGATAAAAAATATCAACAAATTGCAAGCGTTGCTCTGACACAAGTCTGTTCCTCTATTCATTTTAAAATTACAAATCAAACTAATGACAAAGCAAATATCAGCTATCAAATCGGTTTTCAAACAAAAACAAAACAGTGTTGCTAACTAAAGATGTGAACCTCTAATCAAACATCCTTTACCAATAATAGCTCCAATAATAGCTTGACTTCAAATTCATCTTAGCACCCAAGCATATACACCTACCTAGCTAGTCTAATACTCATTCCAACAATCTATATTTAAGATAAAAATCATTAACACGTTCGCGGACACAAATTTGATAACAAAACACAAACTTAATAACTTTTGTAATTGCAATGGTACTTCGTCGCGGAAAGGAATGTTTTGTTGAGAATTGACAAATATGTCGTTATATTTCTTAAAAAACGAAAAAGTTGTATGACTGATTTGCGCGAAAGTATTAAAAAACGAAAAAGTTGTATGACTGCTATTGAGGTTCTGTCCGCGAACGTGTTAATCGAGCACTTTCATTTTCGCATTTTTTTAAATTAACAGAAACAAAATTTAAACTAAAAATAAAGTTAATAATTACATAAATTAGATTTTTTATTTTGATTTAAATTATTAGATTAAAATGCGTAAATTAAAATTTAATCGAGTTGTGATTAACCGAAAATTTTATTCGCCTTTAATTAATCGTTATTTTCGAAATACAAAACATTCTGTTTCATAAGGACATGAAAATAGTATATTTTATTAATTTGCAAATTGGAGGCTAGTCAGTCATAGAGAAGAAACGAGATCCATGTTATTGATCCCAGTGTCTCGTAACAACTATTTCACAGCGGGTTTCAAACTTCACTGGTACATGTGGTGCCATTACATTCTTTGATGAAAGGGAACAGTATTTTAGTTCTGCCGCTTTCCTGTATGAGCCGAGCCAACCCTGTCGAGTTATAAGTGTTTAAAAACAGGGACCATCTGAAGCGTATACACTGAAATCAAGTTGCAAAACTTTTCGTAACATAAATTGTTTTTTCTCATTTGATTGGTCTAATCTTTTTTGTTGCTCTGATGTAAATATGATTGTTGATTTATTTAATTCAAATTTCTTACATTTAGATTCTATGTGTGTGCCCCGTAAAAGAACTATTAACAATTGTCCCACAGCTCCGTGGTTAAACCAGACGATATTGGATTCAATTCAATATAGAGATTTGAAGTATAATAATTATAAAAGAAGTGGATTAGATGCTGATTTTAGTTCCTATAAAAGGGCTCGAAATAAAACTACTAAGTTTATCAATCAAGCTAAGTATAGTTTTTATTTTGGTAATGTTTATAACTCTAAAATTACTTGGAATAATTTAAAAAAACTTGGTATTTCGTGTTCTGTTGCTAAAGTTGACATAAAGTTCACTGCTGAAGATATTTTAAATGATATCTGTAAATTTCGCGAAGATTTAGTGGTTCTGCCATTGCCAGATATTGGATCTATTGATCCTGATGATAATTATAAATTTGCTTTTGATTGTGTTGACGAGCTAATTGTCTTGAGTGCTATCCGTTCAATTAAATCTAATGCTATTGGATACGATAAAATTGATTTTAAAATTATAAAATTATTTATTGATCTGTTTCTTCCACAAGTGACATATATAATTAATCAATGTTTGTCAAAATCAGTTTTTCCGAATTTGTGGAAAGTTACTTCTATTGTTCCAATTCCAAAAAATGATATGGTTGCCAGTCTTAAAGATGTTCGACCAATAAGTATACTACCTGCCCTTTCTAAGGTGTTAGAAAAAGTTATGCAAACCCAGATTCTGCAGCATTTTAAAGATTTTGATTTTCTTTGTAAATTTCAGTCAGGGTATACGCATGGTCACAGTACTACAACGGCTTTGGTACACATTGTTGATGATCTTTCTTCAATCTTGGATGGACATTGTTCGCAAGCTTTATTGGTTTTATTGGATTTCTCTAAGGCGTTTGATAGTGTTAATCATATACTTCTACTTCAAAAGCTTTATTTATATTATAAATTTTCTAGCTCTGCATTCAATATGTTGAACTCTTATTTGCATAGTAGGGAGCAATTTGTTAAGCATGGTGTTAACTGCTCTGGAATGAGTAGAGTAACTCTAGGTGTACCACAAGAATCAATTCTGGGTCCCTTGCTTTTTTCTATATTTATAAATGATCTTCCATGGCGAATTCGTCATTGTTCTTTTCATCTCTATGCTGATGATTTACAACTGTACATCGGATGTAAAGCATTAGGATTGAATGAAGATACAATGAAATTGGACGAAGATCTTATTGATATCTTATTATGGTCTAAATTTAACTCACTGGCGCTTAATCCCAATAAAAGTAAAGCATTATTTTATGTAAAAGTAATTTGAATATTATTAAGCCTACTCTTGTTTTGGGTGATGACACAATTAAATTTGTTCCGACTGTTAATAACTTAGGACTGATATTAAATCCCAAACTTACTTGGTGTGATCATATCAGTACATTGTGTCAACGTGTCAATTATAGTTTATATTCGCTAAGATTAATAAAGAAATTATGTCCAATTCGGTTGCGAGTATTTTTGGTTAAAAGTTTAGTTGTACCTTTGTTTATGTATTGTGATGTGATTTATAGTGGATGTGACAGTTTCTCTCGGCGTCTACTTGACATTACATTTAATAATTGTATTCGATACGTTCATGGCCTCAGAAAATTTGATCATATTTCTAGTTTAAAAACTTCTATTTTGGGATGTACTTTGTTCGAGTATTATCATTATAGAACAGCTGTATTTATTTTCAGAATTATTACCTCTGGATTGCCTCTATATCTTTATGAAAAATTAAACTTTTCCAGGTCTCTGCGCACTAGAAACATCAATTTGCCCCTTAACAAAAGTAATATGTATAATAATTCGGTTTTGATGAATGCGTTTATTGTTTGGAATAGTTTACCCTATGAACTTAAAAATATTAGTTCTCTTAAAATGTTTAAAAAATTTGTATATTTAACTGTACAGGAAAATGTTTAATGTAATTATAATTTGTAATAATATTTTTTTTTTTTTTACCCCTTTGTAAATAATTTTGTATATTGATGAGATTGTTAATTTTTTTTCTTATAATTATTATTATTTTTTTTTCTTCTTTTGTGATTTTTTCTTTTTCATAGTATAAAAGCTTCGGCTTATGCTTGTAAATAAATATGTAATAAATAAATAAATAAAAAAAAATAAACATTTCTAAAATTTCGTAATGGTTTCCTCCTCTCAATTTCCATTTCGTAATGAAAATAATAGTTACTATCGATTTTCTGTATATTTAATGAGCGATACTTAATTATTTATATTTTAATAAATATAAATTCTTAAATAACAAAATATTTTTGTTTCTGAATTTGGATTATATTTTTACAGTTGTTCTTTTGTATTTTACCTATGAATATTAAACATAAACAACTGCAACAATTGGGATATAAAAATATAAAAAATGTGGTATTACATTCGCGTGTAGTTTGTCCTAAACTGTCCTAAAAAAAAAAAAAAAAAAAAAAAAAAAAAATAGGATTTTTTTAGGACAAATTTTAGGACTGTACAAAAAGTGAAGTTTGCCCTAGATCTTAAAAACATTTAAATGTGGTAGTTGATAAACCGATTAAACCATTGATTGTTTTGTTTTTACGTACTAATGCAGATTGAACTTGATACAAATTTGATATTTTTTTTTTTTTTTTTTAAAGGAAGTATTAATTGTCCAGTGGATTTAATGTCCTTTGAAGGTCAATTAACACCCCCCTTTCATTCACGCACAGACCACCCATTCATACAATTACAGTATACCACCTGCACATTGCAAGCTCCATGTCAACCTGTAAACTGACATGGTTGGTGGGTCGGCGTTGAATTCTGCACTCCAACAGAGGGTCTTAGTTGTGTTTATTAACATCAACGATCGTAATCGATGAGGAAAATTCGCTTTTGCATCCAGCCTCTGGTGGGATTCGAACCCAGTACCTCCCGGTCCAAATGCCGAAGCTTTAACCACTGCATCACTTGTCCGGTTGACCGGACCTTAGTTGTATACCTAATATTCTGAGAAACAAATAGAAAAAGCCACAAAAACTAAATAAAAGTATTAATGAAATATTCATTATGTTTAGTAATATTTAATCCCAGACAAAATTAGGGTATTTGTGTCAGGTCAGCCAAATTTCGAACGTACAATTTTCTGAGTCTCCGGAAACCTTCTATAAACCAGCATGCAAAGTAACGTATATTTTAAAATGCGACTAGGTCCTTTATAAGTTATAAACACTTTTATTTTGGCCAAATTGTTCAGGGTGTTTAGGACAGCCAAATTTGCATTGATCTTCCATAAATTTATGTACTGTTTTCCAGAATTCCCAATTTGGTTAAAATAAACGTGTTTATTTCTTATATAGGACCTAGGAGTGTCTTTTGTTTCTCTCTAAATAAACGCCAATTAGTGACGCCGATTATAGTATTTCCCCGGGAATTTTTGGAAAACCGAACATATGATTTATGGAAGATCAATACAAATTTGGCTGTCCTACACACCCTGTATTCCCGATTTGGCCAAAATAAACGTGTTTATCTCTTACATAGAACCTAGGAGTATCTCTAAATAAACGCCAACTAGAGACGCGGATTATAGTATTTTACCGGGAAATTTTGGAAAACCGTACATACGATTTATGGAAGATCAATACAAATTTGGCCAAATTGGGAGTTCAGGGTGTTAAGGACAGCCAAATTTGTATTGATGTTCCATAAATCTTATGTACGATTTTCCAGAATTTCCAATTTGGCCAAAATAATCGTGTTTATCTTTTATATAGAACCTAGAAGTGTCTAAATAAACGCCAACTAGAGACATGGATTATAGTATTTTCCCGGGAAATTTTGGAAAACCGTACATATGATTTATGGAAGATCAATGCAAATTTGCCCGTATTAAAATTCATTTTATCGAGACATTTTAAAAACACATCTACACAGTTTGTATTATTGTTGCTTTTTAGGACAGATTTAGGACAAATTTCACTAACTTGCTATAACTATATACAAAATAAATGTCCTTGCTTGTATGTACAATTGTATTGTGTATGTACGATGTATTGTAAATAGCACCTACATAGAAAGTTGTTATTTTCTTGTTGCCGTGTAGTCAGAATTAATATTATTTCCCGGGTTTTTGAAATGGAAATGAAACAGTCAATGGAAATCGATCTCGGTGGATGTTGGCTCATTATGTCTGCCTACAAAGGTCTTAATGGTTACTGGTTTCAACAATTCGATGCGACATGCCACACTGCAAATCAAACAATTCAGTTTCTGCAACGAAAACTTCCTGGGCGTCTGATGTCAAAAAGAGGCGACATTGACTGGGCTCCCAGATCTCCAGAGTTGACTGCTTCGGATTTTTTTTTTGCGGGGTTATTTGAAAAGCAAAGTGTACGCTAGGAAGCCTCAAACCATTGACGAGCTCAAGGCAAATGTTCTTGCCGAAATCATCGCTATACCGCCCAAGATGCTCGAAAATCGAATCAAAGGGCACATTTTGCTTTGGCCAATAAGGCGGCCACTTAATTGATGTTGTATTTAAAAACTAGTTTAAATAAATTGCAAATAACTAACTTGAATAAAAATCTCTCATATATAGAAATCGGTTGTTGTTTTTTTTTTATTTTTTTATTTTTTTTATTGCTAACTATGCGATCTATTTTGGGGCTCAAAGCTTACCCTGCTCTTTCGCGATTATGCTTTTTACGTCCTTACTTTACGCCTCTCGACCAACTCGAGGACGTACGGATATAGGACCGAGACCGATTTAAGACCATCTGCACATTGCAAGCTCCATGCCAGCACTGGCATGGAAAATGGGTCGGCCCATGGGTTTTGCACACCGACAGGGGGTCATAGATGTGTTACATTTCACCACAGATCGAAATCTGTCGATGAAATTTAACTTTGCATCCTGCCCCTATCGGGATTCGAACCCGGTACCTTCCGATTTAAACGCCAAAACTTTAACCACTGTGCCATTTGGTCGGTTGTTTTTTTTAAGTTATTCAATGTTTACATACCGACATAATAGATGGCGCACCCGTTATAATTGTTTAAAGCCATATTTTTACAAAAAACACCAGAAAAAATCAAAGTATTTCTATGATTGATTTTAAAAAAAATTGTAGACGTGACTTTTGAAAGACGCTTTACCTATTTTATGGGATACCACATCGTATTCCCGAATATTTTATTACCAAAATGATGTTTTTGACTAGATCAAAAACTTACTAATAAGCAGTTTCTCAAATGCCGAAAAATATCCCAAATCACCTTTTGTAAATTTTTGATTTTTCGGGCGAAAAAATTAATCTCAAAAAAAAAAAATTGCATTTAATTTAATATTAATTAAGTTCATCAAATGAATATACATATAAAAATATGAGTCTTCATAAAAATAAGTACCCACCTATTTATTTATTTTAATGGCAACAGTAGTTGTACACTTTATTTTATTGACTGTAGCACTGAAAGGCCCTTATGAATTGATCAGAGGTGCATTTAAAAAATACCTTTAGAAAAATTATTTAATGATTTTATTTTTTCTAATCTTCCGCAAACAAAATCAAATGACTCATTTGGTTTTATTTTCGGCAAATTTTGGGATTTTTAATTCGATAGTTTTATTTTTTTGAGATTTTGTGCTCGAGCAATTTTTTTTGGTAAATATATTTTTAGTATTATGGGTTTTGAGATTTTTGTTGTTTGGATTATTATTTTCGGGATTGCATTTTGCGATTTTTTTTCGCTTATAAAATGTTTGGCCTCTCGATACCAACCCACATTTTATTCCCAATTTTGATATTTTCTAATGGTTTAAGCCAAGGAATACTAATCAACTCTTTTTGAGATTATGAAAAAATAGTTTTAAATGACGAAAAAAACTCAAAAATTGGGCTCATATCTCTGAAAAGCACATATTTATTTAATAATCGTATCTCAATTTAATCTGAATGGACTAAACTAACCAAATCCATTGGCCAAATTTTGTCCTTTTACAGACAATCAATTCTTCCTTTACTTTCTCTCACGCAACACTCATTCACATACTCACACTAAGAGATAGTTTTATAATTTTATCTCAGTCAATGAAAGTAGCCAATGGATTTATTGTCATTGTTAGACAGTCATTATTTCCTTTCCTGTCACTCACACTTATTAAAGTCTAGCGATATCTGTCATTCCTCACAGAATCTATGGGACTACTCTGCGAAAAGCGTTGACTTTCCTTGATGTTAGGGCTGCGCTTGGCGCAGATTCTTCTGAATCCGTTTGTGTGAATAGTGTATTCAGTATTAAATCGCATCAAGTATTTAGCTGATGTTTGTTATCGTTGCCCAGGTATCATTAGACACATTTGGCTATTATATAGTCTGTGTTTTTAAATGAAATCTGTTCTAGCGACAATTTTTATCAAATTTAAAATTAATTAGTTTAGCCAATTTAAAATTGAAACCTTTTTTTTTAAATCTATTAACATTAGTCCCTATGTACCTATAATAACCAAGATCCATCATTAAAGTTGAATAGTTGTCTTGTAATATGCTAGTTCTTTACAGATCTGTGCAGGTCTGTTTAATAATAGAACTGTAGAGAAGAAACCACAAAAACGCAGCTATAGTAAGTTACAAAGTTGCACTATGGGTCACGTTCAAGTGCTACAGAAGGCCTCAAACTTCTTCCTTTCTGAAACACAACAGTCAAATATGTATGTTTTAACATTGTTCTATGGAACAACTTCAATAGCAGGCATTATTTAAAAGAGACTTGGTTTGGTTGGAATATTTTACTCGAATTGAAAATAATACCTTCTTAAAAAATAGTGTTCTAAAGTAGTTTTCTTAAAAAGCGTGTTTCATTTCGATGTATAGAACTAGAAGACCACTACTCCCGGAATCATTTGATTCACGGGAAACGGGAATTTTGAAATCGTATTCTCGGGATCCCGGGATATATAATGTCCAATGTATTTGTTAATAAAATAAAAATTTGTTTTATTAAATATCAGCGTTCTACCATAGACAAAGAAATGAAATAAGACCCCTAAACCAATGGAAAATTTGTGTTTAAATCAAATTCTCGATGTCGTTACAAATGGAAAAAATTTTCTAGCGGCTGTTAGCAGAAATGCTTAGCTAAAACTCAAACCCTATGTGCTCAATATACATATTTCTCGCTCAATATATATTTTTTCAATACGCGCGCCACAAAATAAAATTTTTTATATTGTGTGCACAGTATAAAAGAAACAAACGGAAAAATAACAAATTCAACTTATTTTTTATTTTCGTTTGAAAGTATCCTTTCTCTTATACTATTGTATATGATTTATATTTTAATAAAACAGAATGAAATGAAATTAAACCGCACGTATTATGTATATACATACTCGTATTATGTATATACATACTCTATTGGATATATAATTTTATGGTTGTTTCAGTTGTTACAACCCCAATATTGTGTAATCACTTCATCAGGCAGAAGTCCTTATTGATTTTATATACAAAAAATATTTATACTACGAACTCTTTAAACATGTCGAGCAAGTTCAGCCCACTGAAGTCTTACCGAAAACAAAGACATGTTTCATATAAGGTTTAATGAGGTCTCACTAAAATCTGTGACAACTCATTGGACTATATACGATTAAAGTATGTATGACTAATGGTGATGGATTACTACACATTAATTAAATACATTTACATAACCAGTTTTAGAAAATTCACTTGGTACTGGGCATATTAATGCAATAAATTAATATTTAGTACAGGAGAAGATACTTACTGAAAAATAACTGTCCAGAAAATATTTTACTCTATTTAGTTAATTTTTATATCCTTCAAGTCCATAGTACATATTTCCTACAATTCATTTAAATTTTCAGAAGTTTAGGAGAATTTAAACTATCAAATATGTTTATGATTTTTATAGGAATTGAAAACTAATGTGAATCCAATTATTACGCATTATTTTATTTAGGTATTAGGTTTTTTCTGAGTTATGCCTGTTGCTGTTGCAGATTCCAAGTTAGCTCGCACATCTTCAAACTTCCGAGGCTGTCGCTAAGATCGAAATAACCACTTCTAAAATGTTTGTACCAATAATTACAAATTTCATAAGACAAAAGGTCGGCACCAAGAACACTACAAATTGATTCCCGTGCTTTAGAAGCTTTTTTTCTTATTGGAATTCGTATAGAATGCAGTGCCAAATGTGCTGTTTATCAGTTGCCATTGTAAACTCTGCTATTCTGAGAGGTTATGTAACTCACGATCCTGTAAAAATCACAAAATACCGTGAAAATATTTCTATTTTAAATATAATTTTAAGCTCGAAGAAAAAATCTGTAGAAATTAAGTTATACACCTAATAAATAAAATGGGTGGCTAAATAAATTTGTGTCCATGATTTAAAGTTACAACTTAAAAATCGAATTGCATTTCTGATGAGGATTATAAAGCAATACCCATTATCCGATATTGAATAGTCTATTTTTGAAATTTTCAAAGAAGTGGTCATTTAGCTTGTAAATCAATTGATAACAACGAAGAACGAAATATTTATATATTGCCATTTTAAAACCTTAGGATGATTTTTATTTGGGGTTAGCAGTTTAAAAATAGAATTGCAAGGATATTATGTATACTCATAATTCTATATATGTATATACCACAACCGCCATCGAAATATTAATGTTTTTGCAAATTTAGTTAAAATCAAAAGCTAGCTTTTATTTTCGACGTCTTAAAATGTTTGCAAAAGCTAGTTGAAACAAATCAAGTCCTACCATGCTTCAGATAATATGGAATAAGGGGAAAACGTTAACAAAAATTTGTATGCTTGACCAATTTTTTGGAGGCAAATCCAAATACATAGTACATTTTCCCAAAGATATCTTTCCGGTGTAAGCTGATTTTATTCATTTTCTCAAAAATAAAATCATTTATAAAATTATTAGGTATTTTAAAATTATTGAATTTAAATCATGCATAATCCTTCATAGTACACTTAGGAAAAATTAAGTCATGAATGTATTTAATTTGGACAAACCAGTATAGATAGGCATATAAAATATACATAATGTAACGAAACACAAATATGCAATATGTATATGTAATTGTTTTCTGCGATCATTAAAAAACCATTTAATTATAATATTTTTCCCTTTCGTTCATAAATTTTTGATGTTTCTTATCATCTCCTCCAAATATTTGTTTTTTAAATTATTCTTCATGCAGCACACCAAAACAATCATCGTAGCTACATACTTACATCTAAAATAGATCCTCTTCCTTTTCATGGTCACCACGTGTTAAAATTCTATATATATAAACAAAAAATTATCGATCGTGCACAAACATTATTGTAAATAGTACATATGTATATACGAGTATGTATATACATAATACGTGCGTTTCAGTTTCATTTCATACTGTTTAATTAAAATATAAATCATACAATAAGAGAAAGGATACTTTCAAACGAAAATAAAAAATAAGTTGAATTTGTTATTTTTTTTAAAAATGTAAATTTGCACTTATCCAACAATTAATAATTATTTTATTTTATTTAGAAATACTATGATTACACATAATATTTCGGCTCTTGAGCCATTATCAAATGTTAAAATACATTAAGAAACTAAAAATAAAAATACATGAAATTAGTAAAATTGTAAAAATTATAAAAATTATCAAAGAAAAAATAAAGAAACAATTTTAAAACTTACTATTAGTTTCATAAATTAATATATTAAATAGAACAAAAAGCTATCATGTTGGTAACTTTAATTGTTCGGTAAATACAATATTGCACGGATAGGCATATAAAATATACATAATGTAACGAAACACAAATATGCAATATGTATATGTAATTGTTTTCTGCGATCATTAAAAAACCATTTAATTATAATATTTTTCCCTTTCGTTCATAAATTTTTGATGTTTCTTATCATCTCCTCCAAATATTTGTTTTTTAAATTATTCTTCATGCAGCACACCAAAACAATCATCGTAGCTACATACTTACATCTAAAATAGATCCTCTTCCTTTTCATGGTCACCACGTGTTAAAATTCTATATATATAAACAAAAAATTATCGATCGTGCACAAACATTATTGTAAATAGTACATATGTATATACGAGTATGTATATACATAATACGTGCGTTTCAGTTTCATTTCATACTGTTTAATTAAAATATAAATCATACAATAAGAGAAAGGATACTTTCAAACGAAAATAAAAAATAAGTTGAATTTGTTATTTTTTTTAAAAATGTAAATTTGCACTTATCCAACAATTAATAATTATTTTATTTTATTTAGAAATACTATGATTACACATAATATTTCGGCTCTTGAGCCATTATCAAATGTTAAAATACATTAAGAAACTAAAAATAAAAATACATGAAATTAGTAAAATTGTAAAAATTATAAAAATTATCAAAGAAAAAATAAAGAAACAATTTTAAAACTTACTATTAGTTTCATAAATTAATATATTAAATAGAACAAAAAGCTATCATGTTGGTAACTTTAATTGTTCGGTAAATACAATATTGCACGGACAAAGATAAATTAGTAATAGAAAAATTTTCTTAAAATATTTAAAAAAAAAAATAAAAAATTTCTATTTTACCATAAATTATTTACATGTTGTAATTCTTAATGTTGTCAGTTTACATGATATTTTTTAATCTGTTTTTAGATGGATTTTGCGTTTTTTGACATTTAATTTCTGTTAACATTTAATAATTTTAAGAAAATTTCTCTATTACTAATTTATCTTTGTCCGTGCAATATTGTATTTACCGAACAATTAAAGTTACCAACATGGTAGCTTTTTGTTCTATTTAATATATTAATTTATGAAACTAATAGTAAGTTTTAAAATTGTTTCTTTATGTTTTCTTTGATAATTTTTATAATTTTTAAAATTTTACTAATTTCATGTATTTTTATTTTTAGTTTCTTAATGTATTTTAACATTTGATAATGGCTCAAGAGCCGAAATATTATGTGTAATCATAGAATTTCTAAATAAAATTAAATAATTATTAATTGTTGGATAAGTGCAAATTTACATTTTTAAAAAGATTATATATACCCAACACTATATTATCGTTCAAAAATTTGTTATTTGTCCGTTTGAGTATTAACTAACATTTCTACTAACAGCCGCTAGAAATATTTTTCCATTTGTAACGACATCGAGAATTTGATTTAAACATGAATTTTCCATTGGTTTATAAGTCTGATTAACTTCTTTTGTCTGTGGTTCTACATTACTCTTCAGTTGCTTATTATTCATTTTCCGTTCATTTTTAAATGTATTGTGTTTTAAGCTAATTTCTGTTCGCTCATGAATAGTAACCCTTGATATATACTCGACGCGACCGACGTGACTAAATAAAAAGAAAAGGTTCAACTATGAGAATTTATACTAAAGCAATTATACTCGACGCGACTCAGACGTGATACAGAAAAAGTTAATTTAACTTTAATTTCTTGTTGTCATTTAGTACTAAAGCGACATCTTACAGAAATTTTATGAAATAATTAACCAATTTTTTTTTTTTTTTGTTACCATTTTGGCCTTTTGAAAAATCAACTGCGCGTTTTTCTTTCAACTACTCACCTTTAATATTTCAAATTTTTATTATTTCACAAAAAATTAAAGAAATAAAATAAATAAAAACAAAGTCAAAAGTTAAATAAATGTCAAAAACGTGAATTCATATATTGAGTTTATCTTAGGTATACTTGTAAGCACGTTTTCGACATTTCGAAGCTTTTGAGTAACGTCGAGTATATCTCCGTTATAAAACGAAATTTCAAAAATATTATTCAGTAATAAACAAATAGTGGGAGAATAATAAAAAAACTAAAAGAATTGATGATTTTTTGTTTGTGTGTGCGAACGGGATCTACTACTCTCTTGTTTTACTTTTCTATTCTATTTGAATAACAAACAAAGCGAATATTTATTGTAGTAGCGAAAGAATATAAAAAATATATTATTCTCTGTATTGAACCAGTGCACCTAGAATACTACAGGCCACACTGCTTTAAAAATTTTGCTATATGACGTCAATTTATGTCGACTGTTCTCTCTTTGGCTATTATAGGCAGCACTAAAATTAAAAAGATTGTTTTGATTTTTTTTTGTGTTTGCTGTCATATTGATAAGAAAAAATTGTAAACAAACATCAAGAAAAATATTTTAATAATATGTTTCACAATTTAATAAAAAGCTATTGGAAAACGTAATAATTCATAATATTCTTATAAAATTATGCATTCTAAATTGTGTAAAATATGTAAACACATATAAAATGTGTACACATTTCGAATAATTTATGAGAAGACATAACCTTACTTTTAGCACTCGTATAATTTTTTTTTTTTTTGTGTTTGTTTTCGTTTTTCTTTTTATAAACATAACTGCCGTCTACAGTTCAAAGAACAAACTGTAGACATAAATTTAATGACATAGCAATCAGTGTGGCCTGTAGTATTCTAGGTGCACTGATTGAACGATCGAATAGAGAATGTAACTATAGCCGTGTTTTATTATTCGAGCACTATCCGGAGCCAAATGGCAATTTTCTACTGAAACTGCGGCTATTATTCACTGGTATCGCTGTACTATAAAAATTAAAACTAAGTTCATCAATAAAACTAATGTTTATCACCTGAAATATACTAATTGACATTTATTTTTACATGACGTTATAAACAAGAATTCATCTTGCTGCGTTTTAAATTTTTATTGTAAGATTAAGTTTCTAATGCATGAAACCATTTTAATTTTTTTTAAAGATTTTTTTTAAATTTTATTTCTATAAAAACTATTGTATAAAAACTTTTTAGGGTGCAAAAGCTATTGATTATACCCGTTTTATAAATAAATAAATATTATAATTACAACGATCATTTTTGTAAGTTCGCATATTTACATTCTAAATTGAAATAATTTTATTAAATTTTTATATAAAATATCGGAATTAATTAAATTGTTATTACTTAAGCTTATTAGAACCTAAAATAAAACCGTAAATTAAAATATCAAAAATAATATCGAAACGAAAGCCTTTTACACATTCAATTAAAGTTATTCAACGATAAATTATTTGTGATACTTTTTGACAAAAAATTTATCTTGCCACTTTACATTTTATCTTGAAAAAATTTAGAGAATGTGAATTTATTAAAACATCACGATATCCAATATAAATCTAGACTTCCACGATAATTTTTTTTGGTGTGTAAAACTTTTCACTTTTACACATTGCAATTATCTTGGTTTTTAGAGAAAAAAATCAGGGCTGGGATGTTCTAACATCACCATGTTTCGATAATTTATCGAAGTTGATTTCTCGTTTCTGTAGAATAAAATTTATCTCTGTTTCAATTTTTATATCATTTACCAGCCTGCTAGATTGCAACATTGTGATGTTTCTACTGTGCTTCTATCACCAAATAATTTTTTTTCGATTGTAGAACGAAAATAAGTGATACTTTTTACGCTATTTGCCGTAGACACTTGGCGAAACAGACTTGTTGTTCACACTGAGTTAGCAATTCGTTTGCACTCTGTTGAGTTCGATTGGCTGGACAAAAAAGTTCGTGCAGAGGTAGCGGAAATTTCACATATTCAATATGTGAAACAAAAAGCTAAGCTGGATGTGTTGCGAGATAAGGCTTATCCATTTAACCGTAGAGGTAATAGTGGTTCGTCTGATTTCCAATTTCATCCACGTTTTAAGAACTTGTCCTCAGTCGTTTTCCGTGATACAGAGGTGCAAATGCTTAGCAACGGAGTGAATAACCCAACTAAAATCAACCATGACCTCATAGCGTGTAAAGCGGATAAAGGTAATACAATTACCGTGCTCGCAAAAGTCGATTATTGCAATAAAATTTCTGATTTAATTACAGAAAGCAAAGCAATAGTGCTTGGCAGGGATCCAACTAAGTCTTTTAAGACTTCGGTTAGTAAGTGTATCAACCAATGCCATAAGTTATTTGATGGAACTGGTTGGAAGTACTCTGTCATGAATCCATCTGCCCCGATCCTTTATGGTTTACCAAAAATCCATAAGGAAGGCATTCCGATTAGACCAATAGTAGCGTATTGTAATGCTCCTGCCTATAAGCTATGTAAGGGTTTCATAATTTTTTTCAATTGTCATATTAATTTCTTTTCGGCTTACTCGGTTAAGAAATCGGTAGAATTGATTAACAAAATTTAAGACGTCGACATTCCGTTACATTCAAAACTATGTAGTTTCATTTGACGTTGCCAGTCTTTTCACTTCTACTCCAATTAATACTTTGTCCCAAATAGTTTGTAATTACTTAGATAAGGATGTTGTA